>CM071960.1:4942500-5542500 GCA_036784905.1 Acrossocheilus fasciatus
TGTGTGCATTCACAATATATAAAAAACGTTGTGCTTTTATTAAAATAAATAGAAAAACAGAGGATGGCTTGCCGTCTCGTCTTGAACAGGAGCGCTTCACAATGATGAACTGAAACTCAACGAATTGAGTCACAAATATGATAAATATATCTATAGAAAGCTTTAAATTACTACTTTAAAACGAAATAATTCAAATCGAAAACAAAAACTCTTTCATTATGTAATCCGTAAATATGCATTTCTCTCTAAAGCCACATCCAATGAGGAGATGGCGAGCATTTTTCATCACCGTCTAAAATATAAAAATAAGGAAAAGCCTAAAACAGGCCCGATTATATATATTTTTTCTGATTTTCCCAGCTAGAAATTTTTTGTTCTAAAAATGTTCTGAGAACATTAGCATTCATTGTTATATAAATGTTTTCAGCGGGTAGTTTTATTTTTGTTCCCAGAATGTTCTTTTAAAAGTTTGGATAACATTCTTTAAAACCATTATTAAAATGTTTAGTAGTAACATTCTTATAACATTAATCTATAACGTTCTTATAAAGTTTTCAGCGGGTAGTTTTATTTTTGTTCCCAGAATGTTCTTTTAAAAGTTCGGATAACATTCTTTAAAAACATTATTAAAATGTTTAGTAGTGACATTCTTATAACATTATTCTATAACGTTCTTATAAAGTTTTCAGCAAGAAGTTTTACTATAGTTCCTAGAATGTTTTTTTTAAAGATAGAATAACATTCTTTAAAAAATATTTTATTGATAACATTGTTAAAACATTATTCTCTAACGTTCTTATACAGTTTCCAGCAGTAGGTTTATTTTTGTTCCCAGAATGTTCTTTTAAAAGTTCGGATAACATTATTTAAAAACATTATAAAAATGTTTAATATTAATATTGTTAGAACATTATTTCCTAACGTTCTTATATAGCTTATATATAAGTTTTCTGTTGTATATTTTATTTTTGTTCTTAGAATGTTCTTTTGAAAGTTAGGATAATATTCTATAAAAGCATTATACATGTTTTTTCATGATATTCCTTAAATGTTTAGACATAACATTTTTAGAACGTTATCCTCTAACATTTTTATGTTAAGTGGTAAGTTTTATTGTAGTTCCCAGAATGTTCTCCTAAGAGGTAGGATAACGTTCTCTAAAATATATTCTAAAACTGTTTGGTAATATCTTTGTTAAAATGTTTAGTGATAATATTTTTCGAACATTATCTACCACAACAGTCTTAAAACGTTTCCAGAATGTTCTCCTAAAAGATACAATAATGTACTTTAAAAACAAATTTAAAACAAACGTTTTTAATGATAACATTGTTGGAACATTATGCCCTAACATTGTTTGTTAAATGTTCCCAGACAGTTTTATTTAGAGTCGTTCATGTTTTAACAACATGCAAATGTTGTGTAGTAACATTTTAAACTTTATTAGCTTTAACAGAAAGAAAATATGCACATCATGAAACATAGTATAAATTAAGTAAATAAAAAATCAAATAACACTGCTCAAGAACTATAAATAAACAACATTCTGAACATTTTTAAACATTTGTATTTGTACCATGATAATAAAAAATAATAATAATAAAAATTAACTGCTCAAGAAACAACTATGAATAAACAACAATCTCAACATTTGTATACATTTTGTATTCGGGTTCTTTAGTCAGCAGATTCAAACAGGCCGCTCCCCTCTGGTGCTGCTGCTGCATGTTCGTGGCATAATTGATTTTCATTCATGGATGGTCCTCCACTATCCACCTGCATAGACAATAATATGAAATAAAATCAGAATAATTTCTGATTTCTCAAAAAAGTAGATGCTGTTGTCTTTCATGCATGTAAAAATAAAGGGAAATAAATACAAATACATTACAATTAAGTAAATAAAAAATAAATTAAAACAAAATATAGTTATAAATACATACAGAAAAAAAGAAAAAATATTTATTTATATTCATATATTTTCCTATTATTAAATGTATTGATTTATATATTTTTTTGCAAGTTTAATCTTTCATAAACAACAGGATACACAAATAACTTATTTATATTTACAACAAAAAAGATGGATAAATGAACCAAACTACTAAAAACAGGTAACGGCAATCAAGTAAATGTCAATTTTATGCAATGTAAATTTTTCTGACAAAAAAGTAGCCTATTTTCTTTGGTATTGTCAAATGAAAAAACATTTTTTTGCATTACCATCTCAAACCACCCTGTCACTAAAATCTAATTTATACTATGTAAATTTGCAGCTACATGTCAGCTACACTGTAAACTGTAATGCACTGGGTCAGTTAATTTTTTCAAGAGTTCACCGAACATGGCTTTCTAGCTTAGCCAGAAAATGTTGTTATGCCTACCCTCTTAAAGCTAATACATTTTCATCTTTAATCTAATTATCTTTTGTAATAATCTTCTATTATTATTTCTTTTGATCAAGTTAGTGTTGTCATGATAGTGGAATTTCGAATTTCTATATAATGCTTATAAAAAATTAATTGACACAAGTCCCCTAAATTTATGTGAAAAAAGCATAATTTGCTGAAAGCGAATACTTTACATCCTTGTCTTTTAAACAAATGATTAACACTGACCTGACTCACTCTGTGAGGAGCATATCTCAGTGTATTAGCTACACAGTTTTCAATTGTTTGTTGCAAAGTCGTGGGGTGGATCTTGTGGCAGGCCTCTAAATATAAAGAAAGGCAAAGAGGGGAAAAAACAAGAATGAGACATAGGGCTGGGCGATATGGCTGAAAACTGTATCACGATATCAGTGTTTCATATCGGTCAATATCGATAATTATTTATATTTTTATGACCCATTTAAAAGGACCAGGAGAAAGATATATTACATTTAAACAATTTTATTTTAAAACTTAACCTTCCTCTGATCATAATCCCCTCAATTATTAAGACAGAAATGTAAACAACCATGGAAAACTCAAATAATTAAAATGTAAACATAAGTCTAAAGTCACAATGAACACTTAACAATTATCTCTTAACATTTAAGGTGCAAAATGAAAGAAAATGTAAGAAATGTTTAATAAAGTGTAATAAAATAGTGCAAAGTGTTAAATATAAACAGAGAAACCTGAGAATTTTGTCCCAAGTTTAGTGCTAGGAAGTTCACTAGCTGTTCACCTTCTGGTGAATAAAGTGTTTTTAAAATATGTGCAGTGTTTTGTAAACATAAATAAAACTGAGGTAGTTCGTGGTATTACCAGTCTTGGCGGGGACGGCGGTCTTGCATAATTTGCAGACGACATTGGTCTGACTACGGTCAGACTTATAATATCCAAAACACTGCCATACTGGCGAGCTGACTTTTCCTCTTTTATTTACAATTTCCTCGCTCGCTGCGGCACTCATTTTCTGCTTATGAAAAGGAATCCAGCAGACCAGCACGAGACAACGATATGGCGCAACCAAACTGATACTGTTACATGATTGGCTGTTAGCGTGTCACTCCCTACGTTGCTAGGTTACCAGAGAGCGGTGCCTTTGTTAATGCAACCTCTGTTTTCTTCCGACGAAGAATAAAAAATATCGAACGTTTTATCGAACACATTTTTTATTGATATCGATCACGTGTCTATCGCGATACATATCGTTATCGTTTTATCGCCCAGCCCTATTTCTAAATATAGCCTATGTACTCTTATAGAGAAAAACATAACAGGCATTTAATCAGGTTAATTTATTATTGGAAAAATGTCACAATCCAAATGAAGAGTTGCAGTCCTGTCATTATATTATTGAGCTAAAGAGCAGAATTTAGCTTTTTTGTTATATAAGAAATGTGTTGTAAAACTGATAATATATAGAGATCAGTGGTCTTTAGGCGCCATTGTTTTTATTTCAAATTTATGCAAATCTATGTTTGAATTTAAGCGGGATTTGACGTTAACGGTCGCTGCCTGAATTTGAATCTGTTCCTCACAATAATAGTACGGATTCTAAAGATTTGGATTAGGCTAACGTTACATGACTTTTTAAGTGTTCTCGCAAACAAAATAAATACTAGGCAACATTGCAAATAATGGTTGAGCGATTAGATTCATTTAATCACTCTTGTTTAACAGTAACGATATGTAAATTAGCCTAATAATCATCCGAAACAAGCACAATTCCCGAATATGTAACGTTATCCTACTTATGCACAAGTGACTAAGTTAGCATTAACAAAACACATTTCCCAAAACGAATACTTTTAGCCAGGATCTCTCTCTGTTTCTCATCAAAATGAAAACCCCCTCAGTCAACCACTGTGTAATTATCTTTAACGTTACCCAGGCTAACTTTCCGTCCACATCAGGTTAAACATTATTTGAACAAAAAAAAAGGAAGATGGGCCTAGTAGGGCTACTAATTAATGAAAACAATACCTATAATAATATTATTTACTTTGAGTTATCCTTACCTTTTCGCAGCACGAAGCCAGGTAGATACTGCTTTCAGGCTTAGCTTGCTCTTCGAAGCTGAGAGAGATTCTGATTGGTTGGAAGGTGTACGTCCAAACGGTTGGTTCCAGTCAGTTTAATCACGGTTCTAGATTAATGCGCTGCCTTCATTGAAGCCTACATTTTTTTTTTACAGTCTATGATTGAAGCACGCGCGAGCACACACGACACTAATGTGTGTGGAATATCTCCACGTCCTGTTTTCAAAATGTACAACTACTACAACAACAATGATAATAATTATAACGATACAATTATTTCAAATTAATACAATTAATTAATAGTATTATTGATAATATTATTGTTCATAAAGTATATTGTTGTCTAAAGATTTTTTTATTAGGCTATTAAACTTTATTTTACTAATGATTTTATGTTGTTGTTATTATTATTATTTTTTAAAAGCAGATAGGCTACTGAGTGTGCATAGTTTTAGTGCAAGTCGATAGTCTGACTAAGCCTATATTTTCCTAGAAGTCCACATTAGCATACTATTGAGACTGTAAAATAATTTAGGTGGTGTAATTGTTGATGAGTTAAAGTAAAGTAATTAATAGGCTACACTAAAGAAAACTTATATGCTCGATAAGTCAGGGCAATATGTGTTTCCAATAACTCATCAAAATGTTTCAAACAATTTCAACTAATTTTTTTTAAGTCAGTTTAATATAATATAAATCAAAATGACTTGTACAGCCATGCAATTTGATTATGCTTTGAATACATTTTTAAGGCAGCAGCTGAACTTAAGGTTTTAATTTGTAAGTCGGTGGAATTTTTTTGACAGGTTTTGTTTTTTTACAGGCAAATGGGCCAAAAAAGATATTTAACATTGAAAGGTCAAAAATTTTGCAAATTAAAAAGTTATCAGACAATTAAATGCCTTAATTTTGCAGGGTCACACAAACACAATGAGAAGGACATGCACGTACTGCAAAATACTTTGACAATTAAGGATAATAATTAAGTGTAAAACACTCCAGTGCTACCAAATTCCAAAACTGCAACGTGAATCTCCAAAACTAGCCTAAATCTATCAGGGTTCTCAGAGACTGCTAAGGTAAGGAAGTCTGAAACATGACCAACACTTAGAATCACAAGCTGTCACAAGTTTAATGAAATATGAAGAGTGATTCTTTAAAGGTTTTATGGAGTGAATCTTGAGGGACCAGCACTAGTTCAAGTCAGACAACAGAAGGGTGGAGAGGGAGTCATGGTGTGAGCTGATACTAACAATGAGCTAAATGGACCTTTCGGGAAGATGAACTCCCAAAACTGCTGCCAGGTTCTGAGATATCTTTAAACAGTTGTACAAGAGGAGTTCCCTCAAGAGTCAACCTGCCACAGGCTCTTCCGATACAGTTCCACTCATCAGTTATTGAATCTGTCCTATAAGGGCGTTCGGTGACATCACATTGAAAGTTGGTGATGATTATAAAGGTCCCAGTTTTTCGGACCCCATCATAACGTAGCCTACATGCTTTGTCATCTCATCTCTCAATGATGTCCTCAAAACATTGTCCTAATGTGACATAGAGAATGTTCTTCTCTTGTTATTATGAAACATTGGGACAATGTTATTTTGAGATCATTGAACAAACTTTAACTTTACCAACATTCCCCAAATATTCTCAAAATGTTGCAAGTAAAATGTTATAATTTTGATAACTCGTCACATTAGAAGAACAGTTTTTAAAGAACATTCAACATCTCTTCTCTCAATGATGTCCTCAAAACATTGTCCTAATGTGACGTAGAGAATGTTCTTCTCTTGTTATTATGAAACATTGGGACAATGTTATTTTGAAATCATTGAACAAACTTTAACTTTACCAACATTCCCCAAATATTCTCAAAATGTTGCAAGTAAAATGTTATAATTTTGATAACTCGTCACATTAGAAGAACAGTTTTTAAAGAACATTCAACATCTCTTCTCTCAATGATGTCCTCAAAACATTGTCCTAATGTGACATAGAGAATGTTCTTCTCTTGTTATTATGAAACATTGGGACAATGTTATTTTGAAATCATTGAACAAACTTTAACTTCAACAACATTCCCCAAATATTCTCAAAATGTTGCAAGTAAAATGTTATAATTTTGATAACTCGTCACATTAGAAGAACAGTTTATAAAGAGCATTCAACATCTCATCTCTCAATGATGTCCTCAAAACATTGTCCTAATGTGACATAGAGAATGTTCTTCTCTTGTTATTATGAATCATTGGGACAATGTTATTTTGAAATCATTGAACAAACTTTAACTTCAACAACATTCCTCAAATATTCTCAAAATGTTGCAAGTAAATTGTTATAATTTTGATAACTCGTCACATTAGAAGAACAGTTTATAAAGAACATTCAACATCTCTTCTCTCAATGATGTCCTCAAAACATTGTCCTAATGTGACGTAGAGAATGTTCTTCTCTTGTTATTATGAAACATTGGGACAATGTTATTTTGAGATCATTGTACAACTTGTTACCTCAGAAACATTCCCAAAACATATTTTGAATGTTGCAGTTAAAATGTTATATCTTAGTTTACATTTAACGTTTAAGGAACATTTTTTTAAATGACAAAACATCCTTAAAATATTCGTTAAACATTACATTCAAATGTTTTCTTCAGAACATTAACCAAACTTGTAGGGAATGTTAGCCAAAGTTCTGAGAACGTTCCCTGCTAGCTGGGTTTACGTTGCTCTGCTCTTAATTCCTTAACATTTAAAGGGTTTTCTGCAACGTTTGTCTGCATGATATGTGAATTATTTATTAGCCTATTTTTTAATCCATGCAGCAAAATTCTTTAAAAACAGCTGTAAAAATGACTTTATTGCATTTCAGATGATTTTAAAGAACGTTTTCACTATAATTTTTACGCGTAGCTTGAATGTAAAACATTGTCATGACTTTCGTTGTATTCCCATTTGAAAATTAGGTCACAGATTAATTGTGGTAGTTTAACCTGACCTGTTTATAAGCAGAAATGGACTTTGGCATGCAAAAGAATGATACGTTCATTATTAATGGCATGGCTGAATCAGTCGAGAGAAATACGGCTGTAATCTACTGCTGAAATGATTGCGGGACAAATCTCAGGTCAGTCTGAGCGCTTATGGTACACACCTGCAGGAGCCACTGACCACTAATGACACAAGCATGAAATGATGTCCCCGAGTAAGAACACATCCTCTAAAAGTTGAAGAACAGAAAAAAAAACAGCAAGAGATAATGAGAGAGAGTACCAGTTCCTGCTGTAATAATGTTACACGTACACAGTTGCCAACTCTCGCGAGACAAATAAGCAACCGCAGCTTCAAAAACAAGCCCAATATATATTTTTTTGATGATTTAAATACCATCAGTATTATTTATTATCAATTATTTATTACCAGTAAATGAGCCTGCAACATATTAAACTGAAACCACTCTTTTATCTGAAAAGCAAAAACAGAAGCAGAAGAAAAACGCTTGGTTACAATTTTTTTAATATATATTTTAAAATTAAACAATGTGTTATTTGAACAATTACACCTTCTTGAGCCATCAATGTGGCAATATTAGTTTTTAATTAATTATAAATAATTCCAAGCACCACAAAACTGCTCATCCCCACAGCCATGTACAGAGGGAACGTGCTTTATTTTGAAGTCAAAAACAGGTTTTTCTTCCATTTAAAATAAAATAATGTATACATAACTATCAAATAAATTACATTAAAAAAATGCCACATAAATATTATAGAAAAAAATATAAAATATTATATTAAATTATAATATATTATATTAAAAAAGAAATATATAATAATATTAAAAATATTATAAAAAAGATTTTAAAAAATCATTAAGCTGTCATTTGTGTGTATTCATGAAGTCAAAAGGTAATCTAATAATGTGGTTTAAATTAAAAAAAAAGAAATACATTTTAAGACATCTTGCCATACCAGGCTATTTGAACCAAATGTATTTACTCAGTATTAGGATATGACTACTTGTTTTTTATTATAGCCCGTGATAATTAATACATTACAAAAACATTGTAAAAATTAGGCTAAAAGAAATTCATCCAACTCCTCTACGTCTACTTCTATCATCGCTTGGATTACAGCGTCACGTGTCTTCTTTTTGAATGTGATTTTTCTCCAATGAGGGGGAGGAACATTTGACAAATTACGCTACAGCACTTATATTATTGCACTGGTTGGCTATTAACTGCGAGCAGACAGAGTGTCAGTCAATGCACTGGAGAATAAGGCGAACATAAATAAAGAAAAAAAGTTGCTTGTCAGATTTCTCTAACAAGCGACCATATTTTTTAAAATAAGCCCAAAAAACCGCAACCCGCGACCAGGGATTTTTTCCCGCAACTTTACAAAAAAAGAAGCCCAAAGTCGAGTATAATACACGGACTTGGCAACTGTGTCTGTGTCTGTGCTCTATGCGGCTGCCTGATCTGGTAGTCATAAGACAGCCATGACAACGCATGAAGATCGATCAGTACAGGTTCAGCTATCTAGTGTGAATGTGAAACAGCAAGAGGAAGCAAGGGGATGTCTTCTCAAAATCATTGGTGCTGTGCAGATGTTGGCTAGGCAGGGCTTACCTTTTAGGGGCCATGAATGTGGTGAGGGAAATTTTGAACAGGTTCTGAAGTACAAATCAGAGGATGACCTCTCTCTAACCAAGTGGTTGACATGTGGTAGAAAGGATGTATATACTTCAGCTATGGTTCAAAATGAAATCCTGACTTTGTTCAGCAGTGTGATCATACGTGAAATAGTTGAAAACATCAGATCACTTCCACACCTGCAGCACTCTGTGATGATGGATGGGACACAAGACGTGTCTGGAAAAGAGCAAGAGGCAGTGTGTTTGAGACATGTTGACAAGGATTTAGTCCCTCGTGAAGAATTTATTGGTCCTTATGAGGTTTCTTTGACAACAGGAGAAAATCTAGCAAAAGTAGTCATGGATGTTTTTCAGCGCCTAAACTTGCCTATCACTGGGTTGCGTGGTCAAGCATACGATGGGGCCGCAAATATGGCTGGAAAATACAATGGAGCACAGGCCATTGTAAGAAAAAAAACTCATTTTAATACTTGATTAAAAGTTACAAAGTTCTTTTTCAAAGAGATATTGAAGTCTATGGTTCATTTTAGGCAAACAAAGTAAACATTGAAAAGAAAACAAATCTTTAGTCTCTTCAGAAAACTGGAGCATACTCTCTCAGTATGGCCATGGGTGTGCAGATTGGGCCAAAGAACCGTCTTTTTGAATTTTGCCATCAACTGATCAGTGTTCATAAAATGCTCAGAAATCAGTGAACTTCACAACATGTGGCTAGGGTTGGGTATTGTTTGAATTTTATCCATTCAGATTCTGATTCTGCTTATTGATTTCAATTCTTATTGATTCCCAGTTTAGATTCTAAAGTTTTCATTTAGCCTACTTTTTGATCATTTGTTTGCCAAAAAATATGTGTATTTATGTGCAGTGTTTTGACAATAAAATAATGTTCAGATTTATATACTTCCCTGACCAGTTTTTAGCAGGAATTTACCAGTAGGCCTAAGTTTTATATATAAGATCAAAGAAGGCTGTGAAAATTTATCTGCATTGTTAATCTTTTGATCTTTTATTTAAACAATTCACAAAAATCTTTCATTGGAAAATAAGAATTTAAAGTGGGGGGAAATATCATTATGAAATAAATGATTTCTGATGTGCAGCAAAAGATAATTGAGCTTCACTAATTAGTGAAGTGGCTTTAAGTAAAGAACTAGAGCAGTGAAAATTCCCATTTCCACCACCAGGGCAATAATTAAGAATTTCCAATCAACATAAAATGTTAGGAAACCGCCTGGAAGAGGACATGTGTCTATATCGTCCTAATGCACGGTGAGAAGGAGGGGCACAATTAAAAGTGGAGATGTCAAGACAGACACTTTCTGCTCCCGGTAGTGACGCTCTCACGGTGTTTGCATGCTCTTATCACAGATGAAGTAAATTAAATGCTATATTTTTCCAACGTTTTCATGAGCAACAGAAACACTTTTTATATACTGCTTAATACAGCACCATCTGTTGTTTATGAATAAAGTTCAACATTACTATTTAAATACCAATAAAGTGGGGGTATATATGCTTTTATATGTGTTTTATTGATAAATGTGATTCAATATAACGGTGCGACTACACTAAAAATGCTTTTACTGTTAAAAAAACACAGATTTGTGAGCATTATTGGAATTGAATTGTTAGAATAAACACACAATTTTGCTCTCGCGGTACTTTGATGGCACATGTGATCGTAGGCAGCTGCAGCGCCGATCAAATTCAGACAAATGTTCTAATCAGAATGCATTGCTTTTGTCAGGCGGCAGCCAATTTTTGCGGCACTGCATGAAGTCAAACGCACCTATTGACAACAAGAGGGCTACTTATAGCAAACACTATGGGTCACATGACAAGAACCAACCAATGAGCAAGCAGAACTGAGAACCACATGACAGGACAATAACCAATCAAAACATGACACACACACAAGGCTGAAATACATGAGGGCAAGGGAAGCATGACACTAACAGCATGAATCTATTGTCTTCATTTGTAAGTCGCTTTGGATAAAACAGTCTATGTGATAAAAGCATCTGCTAAATAACTAAATGTAAATGTAATTAATCAAATTACAAAATAAAAGACATGGAAACAACAACAACATGAAACAAAACTAGGCGTGACAGTTATTAATGTGGATTTTATTTTATTTTTTTCATGAAAGAGATGAGACGAGAAATGATTTTTCACAGTTGCGCTGCACAACAGTTCGTCAGACATTTTCTGTCTACACTCCAGCAATGTAAGTCCAACACTTCATGTTCATGCATTTTCAATACATTCATGCAAATGATTAAATTAAATGTTTTCATCATTTGACAGTACTGCATTCTATAGTTTGTTCTTGATGATCCATTAATTTTAGTACTAATATGACGAGCTTCTCTGAGAAAGTCTCTGAGTTATTGAGCTGCCCGTACAAGTCCAATATCATCCAGAAAGAGCTGAACAGGTCTGTGAATCTTTCTCACTGTCTGTCTGTTAGTCCTTATCTCAGGTAAGCATGATTGATTGATGGATTTATTCACCATATCAGACATCAACACACGCTGACTCTGTTCCAAAAGCCCTTGAGCTTCCTTGCTGCTTCGAATCCACTATTCTTAAACCTCTGAGAAAATTCTGCAAGGAACCCATGACAAAATTATTATTATTATTATTATTGTTATTTATTATGTTGATATTTTACCGTGTAAATCAGTATAGTATAGTAAATATTTACAGTTTTTATGGCTTTATCTAAATTTTTTGTTCTCCACTGAGTTTGGTACATGATACATGCAAGGCTGTCTAAAAATTTGAGGGGAAAAATTGTACACAGTACATTATAATAATGGAATTTTGTTTTTCTCACTTCCTCTCTACATAAGAGCATTGCTGCATTCCTGTTGTAATGCCACAGACTATTTATACCTGACAAAGCAAAACACAGCTGTGCATCAAATACTTCCCTATGAGTCTGATGTATATCCCAACTACACAATGAATGAAGCTCTTCACAACTTGCTACCTGAGGTATGTGTCATATACAGCCAAAATTAATCACCCTCTTATTAAAATAAGAAAAAGTCTGCAATACAGTAAAATCAGGTGTGACATAAAGACATAATATTGGCTTTTCACCAAATATGCTCCAAAGCAGATTTTACAGAGGTGACAGTAATAAGATAAACACTTAATAATATATATATATATATATATATATATATATATATATATATATATATATATATATATATATATATATATATACAGTGGGTACGGAAAGTATTCAGATCCCCTTAAATTTTTCACTCTTTGTTATATTGCAGCCATTTGCTAAAATCATTTAAGTTCATTTTTTTCATCATTAATGTACACACAGCACCCCATATTGACAGAAAAACACAGAATTGTTGACATTTTTGCAGATTTATTAAAAAAGAAAAACTGAAATATCACATGGTCCTAAGTATTCAGACCCTTTGCTGTGACACTCATATATTTAACTCAGGTGCTGTCCATTTCTTCTGATCATCCTTGAGATGGTTCTACACCTTCATTTGAGTCCAGCTGTGTTTGATTATACTGATTGGACTTGATTAGGAAAGCCACACACCTGTCTATATAAGACCTTACAGCTCACAGTGCATGTCAGAGCAAATGAGAATCATGAGGTCAAAGGAACTGCCCGAAGAGCTCAGAGACAGAATTGTGGCAAGGCACAGATCTGGCCAAGGTTACAAAACAATTCTGCTGCACTTAAGGTTCCTAAGAGCACAGTGGCCTCCATAATCCTTAAATGGAAGACGTTTGGGATGACCAGAACCCTTCCTAGAGCTGGCCATCCGGCCAAACTGAGCTATCGGGGGAGAAGAGCCTTGGTGAGAGAGGTAAAGAAGAACCCAAAGATCACTGTGGCTGAGCTCCAGAGATGCAGTCGGGAGATGGGAGAAAGTTGTAGAAAGTCAACCATCACTGCAGCCCTCCACCAGTCGGGGCTTTATTGCAGAGTGGCCCGACAGAAGCCTCTCCTCAGTGCAAGACACATGAAAGCCCGCATGGAGTTTGCTAAAAAACACTTGAAGGACTCCAAGATGGTGAGAAATAAGATTCTCTGGTCTGATGAGACCAGAGATTTTTGGCCTTAATTCTAAGCGGTATGTGTGGAGAAAACCAGGCACTGCTCATCACCTGTCCAATACAGTCCCAACAGTGAAGCATGGTGGTGGCAGCATCATGCTGTGGGGGTGTTTTTCAGCTGCAGGGACAGGACGACTGGTTGCAATCGAGGGAAAGATGAATGCGGCCAAGTACAGGAATATCCTGGATGAAAACCTTCTCCAGAGTGCTCAGGACCTCAAACTTGGTCGAAGGTTTACCTTCCAACAAGACAATGACCCTAAGCACCCTGCTAAAATAACGAAGGAGTGGTTTCACAACAACTCCGTGACTGTTCTTGAATGGCCCAGCCAGAGCCCTGACTTAAACCCATTGAGCATCTCTGGAGAGACCTAAAAATGTCTGTCCACCAACGTTTACCATCCAACCTGACAGAACTGGAGAGGATCTGCAAGGCGGAATGGCAGAGGATCCCCAAATCCAGGTGTGAAAAACTTGTTGCATCTTTCCCAAAAAGACTCATGGCTGTATTAGATCAAAAGGGTGCTTCTACTAAATACTGAGCAAAGGGTCTGAATACTTAGGACCATGTGATATTTCAGTTTTTCTTTTTTAATAAATCTGCAAAAATGTCAACAATTCTGTGTTTTTCTGTCAATATGGGGTGCTGTGTGTACATTAATGAGGAGAAAAATAATGAACTTAAATGATTTTAGCAAATGGCTGCAATATAACAAAGAGTGAAAAATTTAAGGGGGTCTGAATACTTTTCGTACCCACTGTGTATGTGTATATATATATATATATATATATATATATCAGTGGCGAGCGGTGACTTTTTTTAACTGGGTATGCTGAGTGCATTTCCCCGGACTATGTCTCTGCATCAACTGAATGAATCTTTTTTTTCCCCCATTTATTTTTTATTCCCAGTGAATAGGAGTTAAAACTCCCACCCGGATGACAATAATAGACCATGCAAAATACAAAAAAATAAAAATAAAATAAAATAAATAATAAAATAATAATAATATATTTAAAATATTGCCAAGTAACGTTGCAAACAACAATAAAATCACAGAAGGACTTTAACTGTAAGCGACACTAGTATACGGAAAACAAAGGTAGGCTATTGTTTCCTATTTTTTCCTGATGTTTGTTATTATTTCAAATTTTGTATACATTTTTATAAACTTTTTAAAATTTATTGACTACTTAGGCATGTTGACAATAACGCCATCAACATTGTCTATGACCAGATATGTTTTAGTGGACTTTCAAAATTTGCTTTGCTTGAGAAAGCATGAAAATATACAGTTATGATTATTTATTTATTTTTTCATATGATTTCGTCGGGTTAGTTTTGCATCAAACACAATGTAATTTTCTCTCAGACGGCCTGGGTATGCGGCGCATTCGCAGCTTATATGGACAGAATGCCACTGATATATATATATATATATGTATATATATATATATATATGTATATATATATATATGTATATGTGTGTATATGCATTAATATGCACTTTCTATATCTTACTGTTAAACACAATTATATCTTAAGTGGATATTTCAGAACTAAAAACCTGTCATCATTTGGTCAATCTAATGTCGTTCAAACCCTTATGGTATTCTTTCTTCTGAGAAACAACAACAACAATAACTTCTTTTGTTTAAGAAAAAACAGAGACATTTTGCACAATGATATGGAATGAGATAAATGTTAGTAAATGATTAAATGATTGCCATTTTTGGGGTGAACAACACTGTTTAAGTGCACAATAACTTTAAAGGGAATGTTCACCCAAAAATGAAAATTAGCCAAAGATTTACTCATCCTCAGGGCATCCTAGACGTGTCTGACATTCCTCTTTCAGACGAATACATTCGGAGTTATATTCCACATTGTTCTGTCTGTTCCAATCTGTATAATTGCAGTGAATGGTGCCTCTGTTTCTGAATCCGGAAAAAAAGTATGCATCCATCATAGAACTACTCCACACGGCTCCAGGGTGTTAATAAAGGCCTTCTGAAGCAAAACAATGCATTAGTTTAAGAAAAATGTTGATTCTTAAAACTTTATAAACCGACCGCCTTGTCGTGAACGCACCTGCTCGAGAGACCGGAAGCTGCACATTATAGTTTATAAAGTTTTAAGAAGTTTTAAGATCTTTTCTTAAACTAACACATCGTTTCACTTCAGAAGGCCTTTATTAACACCCCGAAGCCGTGTGGAGTAGTTTTATGATGGATGCATTCTTTTTTTTCAGAATCAGAAACAGGGGCACAATTCACTGCAATTATACAGATTAGAACAGACAGAACAAAGTGAAATATAACTCAGAATGTGTTCGTCTGAAAGAGGAATGTCAGACACGCCTAGGATGCCCTGAGGATGAGTAAATCTTTGGCTAATTTTCATTTTTGGGTGAACTATCCCTTTACCAGTCCCAAAATTGCAAGCACCCTAGTTCGAAAACCCACCTCCTTGTTTTGGATCAAAGGCTTTTCCCTGGAGTGAACGTCGTCTGAGTCGGTGTGCTGTGGTGGGAAGTGGAGGGATTCTGAAGAACAGCAACTGTGGAAGAGAGATTGACAGTGCTGACTATGTCATTAGGTAGAACTACAGTACCTTACTATATGCTCACATACATTATGGCACTGTTACAGAAACTCAGAACTCTTAGATCTCTGCTTGACCAGTCAAATTCAAAGAGCAGAATGTAGTTATTAACTTATTGTTTGAGTATGTTATCCCAGCTTGGTTTGTAAAACCATATGCATTTTAGTGGAATATTTGTTATTGCTGGGTGCAGCAGTTAAACCAGACATACCAGTCACTGTAACCTTTTTCATCTGTTACTCCTTTGTTGAAGGTTTTGCTGTTTTGTGCGAGACCACATAACATCACAGACTTCACCTTTGGGATAAAAATATTTTTTAAAGAAAAGCTTTGTTAAAAGTTTCTTTCAGCATAACATACTGAGCATTTGTATTTGAACAAGTACTCTGACCAGTGAACCTTGCCCTGTTTCTTGCAGGTTTAACATGGCTCCCATTAATAACAGTGATGTTGGGCTAAAGACTGATCTAATCACAGTCAATCCCAGTCAGATCTTGAGAGGGTGAGAAAACATTAACAAAATAATATATACACATTCTAAATGTTATTTTTGATTTCATTTTTATATTATATTTTTGATAGTGAATCTAAAACCTAGTGAGCAGCTTACATAGGGAAAATGTTAAAGGAATAATGTTGGGTCCAAGTCTACCTTGTTGAGTCAGAGTCGAGTCCTAGTTTTTAAATCAACTGAGTCTGAGTGGGAGATGAGTTGAGTGCGAAAACATGTAAATAGGAAGTTCTAACGTTCTTCACAGAGCACTTACACAAATATATACAGGGGTGTCTGAAAGCAGCTCCTGTCAGTCAATACCGACATGGTAAAACTACTACAAAATAAAGCCTGAATGACGAAAAGTTAAATTTGAATGTTTGTTTTAATTACTTGGAAGTTACAAAAATAAAAAAGTACTGTTCATTGCAAAATGATCTATCAGAAATGGAGTGAGACTAAATATCCATCAGAGCAATGGTGACACTTGAATAGAAATATTCATGAGTCTGAAAATATTGTTACGTGTCTGCCTGTCTGAAGTCCCCGTTGTCCTTATTTGGTTTAGTTCCGGTCCTCATTAGTTAATTATCTGTCATTGTCCCCACCTGAGTTTAATTATGTTGTTTGCTCTTTTGTTCCTGTTCCTTTAAAAGTCCTCAGTTCTCCCTTGATGTTTGTCCGTTCTTAAGTTAATAAAGTGGAATAGTGTGTTGAAGCCGTTTCATTCTCCCGACTTTCATTTATGTACTTTTTTGCTTACGCCACAACCACACGCCCGTAACAGAAGAACGGACCGAACACGATATGGAATTCGTGGAGAGCGTGGTGGCCCTAACCCTCCAGAATCTTCCCTTCTACACCTTCACCTGGGAGTTCTGTGAACTAGCCGCGGCAACGACGTTGCAGGACTCCACCATCATTGAGATGTTCCCGGCTCGGGGCCACTTTCCACCATCCCGTGGACCTCCCAGACACCACGGAATTGTGTTGGAGAGAGGCCATTCTTCGGTGTCTGGGAAGCGTCCGGACCTGAGCCGGAACCAACTCGTCAGCCGCGGCTCTCCCTCGTCAGCCATCATTCCTGACTCCTCCTCACCAGTCACCGTCCGCTGCCCACCAATTCCCGCCGCCGTCCGCAGCCACGGCAAGCCCGCCGACACAGAATACGGCAAGCCCGCCAAGAAGTATGGCAAGCCCGCTGGTCCCGTCCGCACTGCCAGAGCGCATCCAAGAGTCCGCGCTTCAAGAGCGCCCCCCAGTGCCTGCGCCACGAAGGCGCCTCCCTATCTCCGCACTGCCAGAGCGCATCCAAGAGTCCGCGCTTCAAGAGCGCCCCCCAGTGCCTGCGCCTCGAAGGCGCCTCCCTATCTCTGTGCTGCCAGAGCGCATTCAGGAGTCCACGTTTCAAGAGCGCCCCCCAGTGCCTGCGCCACGAAAGCGCCTCCCTATCTCCGCGCTTCCAGAGCGCCCCCAGGAGTCCGCACTTCCAGAGCGCCCCCAAGAGTCCACACTAACACTGAAAGCCCCTAATTTCACTATTCCCCGGTGAATCCTGCTCCGTCTTGGGCGCCCAAGCTCCCGGATCCGCCATGGTCGTCCAAGCTTCCCGCTCTGTCCTGGGTGCCCAAGCCCCCTGCTCCTCCTAGGTCTCCTGAGTCCCTGGATCCTCCATGGCCTCCCAAGCTCTCTGCTCCTCCTTGGCCTCCCGAGATCTTGGATCCGCCATGGCCTCCCAAGCTCCCTGCTCGTCCTTGGCCTCCTGAGTCCCCTGACCCGCCATGGCCACTAAGAGTCTCCTGTTCTGCCCTGGATGCCTCCTTAGTATCCCAGTCCTGCACCGGCATCCAGGGCGCCCACCCCCTGAAGTCCTCAGTTCTCCCTTGATGTTTATCCATTCTTAAGTTAATAAAGTGGAATAGTGTGTTGAAGCCGTTTCATTCTCCCGACTTTCATTTATGTTCTTTTTTGCTTACACCACAACCACACGTCCGTAACAGATATATGATTGTTTAATATGTTTTCACACTTTAATGAAAAATGCTCCGGTTATTTACATAACCTCAGTTCCCTGAGATAAGAGAATGAGAGTTGTGTATAATGCAGTATGTGGAAACTCCTGTTTACTCACGATTGTGTAGCTCCACAAACCAATAGCGCTCTAGCTTGCCAGAAGCCACCCTTAGGCAGAAATAGGTAGATTAAGCAGACAAAATCCATGCCTGCAAGTTATAGAATCTGGCAAAAGTGGATGGTGATGACCAGCCAGCAGCCGCACAAATCTCATTGATAGAAATCCTGCTGGACCACACCAGGAGGCCATTCCTCTGGTGGAGTGGGCTCTCATACCTATAGGGCACTGCAAGCCTACTGAGGCTTAAGCCAAGGCAAGGATAGTATCCATTATCTAGGGGGAAATTCTCTGCTTAAAAACTGGCAGCCATTTAGACTGGCCTCTGAAGCAAACAAGGAGCTGCTCTGATTGTCTAAACAGACTAGAGTGCTCGATGTACACTATAAGAGCCCTCACTATGCAGAGTGGATTGGGACCCTGCTCACCGTCTGCAGCAGGGAGTGCTAGAAGTGTAATAACCTGGGCTCTAAACTGAGTTTAGAGAACCTTAGGTACATAACCTTACTTTGGCTTGAGGATGACTTTACAGTAATTAGACCCAAACTCAAGACAGGAAGCACTGACTGACAGTGCCTACAATTCACCCCCTCGTTTGATCGATGCTAAAGCAAAAAGGAGGGTGGTCTTAAGCAACATAGGACGCAGAATGGCCGAATGGAGTGGCTCGAAGGGAAGGCTCTGTAGGGCCCTTAGGACTATGGACAAGTCCCAGGTCAGCACAGTCTGAGGACAAGGAGGATTCAATATCCGGGCACCCTTCAAGAACTTAACGACCAAGTTGTTCCTGCTGATTGATTAGCCAGCTTTGAGGGAATGCTTAGCTGCGATAGCTGCCACATAAATCTTTGAGTCTGGAAGGGGCACGTCCGTTGCCCTGCAACTCCTGTTAGAAAGTCAGCACATGGGACACGTCACAAGAAACCAGATCCAGGCTTTGTGGTGCACACCAGTTAAGTGACTGACCACTTAAGGGCATAAGGACGTCTTGTAGACAGTGCTCTTGTAAGGATCCATCTGCTAGTCCAAACAACGGAATCCAGCGGCCTGGTCAAATGTTTGGTGTGTTACTTGTGCCTCTGAGCTTATCTAGATTTAATTTCAATTTTAGTCTAGTTTTGTGCTTGATCTGACTCCAGTTTCAAGTGATAATTAAATTTAGACAATAATCATAATTAAAAATTTATCACAGACATAGATTGTATTAATTTAGATATTTGATTATTCTGAAAATCCCATACTTTCAGTTCTTCGTTCATTAGGGACCAGTTATCGCTTAGCAATTCACTCTGCCAACAGTGAATGCATGGCACAAACTCATCAGTTCTAAACCTACTCAGAGGGTGCAGAGTGGTTATAATACCTTTAAGTGAGCTGCACCTGCATACTCATAACAGAAAGCGTATTTTTTCCTATAACCACGAGAGCTACACCGTGTTAAGCCAGCGACAGTCAGAAATCCAAAGTCTCCTTCATGGTGCCCCCCATGGTTCATCCATTAGTGCTTTGGTGTGATCTGTCCTGAGCGCAGATTTGTGGAAATACCCCTACACATTAATCTACTTAAAAAAGGATTTCAGAAGAGATCAGAATAAATTGAATATAACAATGGAATCCAGAGGGAGAGAAAAGCACATATGCATCGCAGCTTTGACAGACTTCTCCACAGGCTTCTTCACCGAACGCTCACAGCTTTAACAAGCTCTTCGCTGGACCCTCACAGCTTTAGCAGGCTCTTCACTGGACTCAGACAAAGAGAAGGGTACCTCTACCTTCCAGCTTTAGCTGGCTCTTCACTGAACTCTCGCAGCTTTAGCAAGCTCTTCGACCCCCACCGAAAGTGCCCCCTGCGGAAACTCGGGCTCCACTTCAAGTTCCTGCCTGCACGACATTCGTCACCCGTGACAAATTCACTTAAGTTTTCAATATTTCTCATAATATAAGTGAGTACTGTGAAATTGAGACCATTTTACCAATCGCACAGAGACCTTTAAAATTATACCAAACATGAAAGGGTTATGATTATGAATTCTGAAGATACAGTAAATGCATGATATAAATATAGCAACTTGAGCTCTTGACACTTCTATGTCATGCCCAGAGGGGAAGGAAGGAGCCTAAGGATGGGTCAAGAGACAGATGAGCAAATGGTCTTTCTCCCAGATCTTCCTGTCAGATTAGAACATTTATTGTTTTATTGCATGTCATGTGTGCTGCGAGAGGTCCTGAATTTTGGCCTCATGAGGAATTAATTTTATTTTAAGGAAATAATTTCACTCCTTTCACTATAGCTCCTAAAATTAATTTAGCCGCTCATTTTCCAAGATGGCGGCTTGTGTGGAGCGTGCGTGAAAAGTCTGTATTGTGCTCTGTTTGTTTTCGACTGTTTTAAATCCTGTGTTGGTTTAAATTTATTTTTAAAATGTGGACATATCCTGCACTAGTTTATCTATTCGGTTGTCTGGCGCTGATGATCCCTATAGACAGCGGGCCTTCTATCACGGAAGAGAGAAGAGATGAATCTGTGCCGTATTTGTGGATTATTATCCTGAGGGCGGTAACTTCCCCGGAGCCAGTTGATGGAGATACTACTATGAGGATTCAGAGGTATGAGATGTGCATCGTCTATCGGACGCTCTTCATACAGAGAGTTGAACCGAGAGGGTTGCGGTGCCTGTGGGCTTGGGGAAACAGAAAGTTGTCTCCCTATGCGATATCTATCTGCAGTGACGGTTCAACAGCCGGTTCAGCGAGGAGAAACTGGTTAGTTTTCCTCTTGCTACTAACTTCAGGCAATATCCATCCTAATCCAGGCCCAGCACAGCTTCAAACTCCTGATGAAATTAAAGTCCAGGAATGGTCTGCGTTTTTTTTCATCTCAACGTCCGTAGTCTGATGAATAAAATTGACTTCATAAGAATATGGGCTGATTCAACGAACGCCGACATAATTGTTCTCTCGGAATCATGGTTAAACAAATCAGTCTTGGACTCCATGATACATATCGAGGGATACTATGTTTTTAGATCGGACCATCCTAAAAAGGGTGGTGGAGTTGCAATTTATATTAAGTCTAAGTTAAACTGCACTTGTATTCTGTCCATCAGCAAACCAAAATGTTTTGAACTTTTGGCAATTAAATTACATTTTTTAAATGGTCCTGATATTACCCTTGTCGGGTGTTATCGTCCACCCTCGGCTTCATGTGAAGCTATCACTTCATTTACGGACCTTTTTCATAACTGGACTAATTTAGAGATGATTTTACTCGGGGACTTAAACTCGGACTGGTTTTCTCATATATCTGATCCCTTCAAAAGTATTTGTGACTCTTTTTGTTTGGAGCAATTGATAAATCTTCCCACATGGTTAAATCACAAAAATTCTACTAAATCCACGTTACTTGATGTCATTTTAGCTAATGCTCCTCATAGATTTTCTGCAGTGGGTGTTTTTTGTAACAATATAAGTGATCATTGTCCTGTGGTTTGTGTGAGAAACTGCAGGATTTCAAAGGGTAAACCTCGTCTTATTTTGAAAAGGCAATTTAAATATTTTAATCAGCAAGCTTTTTTGCAAGATATCTATAATAGTGATTTATATAATGTCTCACAGATACCTGATGTTGATTTAGCCTGGAATTTTTTTAAAAGTACTTTTTTGACTATATGCGATAAACATGCACCTTTTAAAAGGTTTAGAGTGTGAAATAGAGATAATCCCTGGTTTAATGAATCCATATCTTCACTTATAAAAAAGAGATGCTGCATGGTCTAAAGCAAAGAAAACTAATAATCAAATGGACTGGATAAATTATAGAACATTAAGAAATAATTGTACAAAATTAGTAAAAAGATCTAAATGTGATTATTATTTAAATATGATAAATGAGAATATTAATGATCCATCTTCTTTTTGGAAATTGACCAAATCAGTTTCTGGTCAAAAAATGTTTACCAGTCTACCTGATTATTTAAAATTAAATGACAGTATAATTAAAGATAAAGAGAATATTGTAAATGCTTTTAATAGACATTTTATTTCGGGGGGAGAGTCCCACAATTGTAGTAATTTAAGGAAACAAGAAAATGTGGAAGCTACTTCACGTTATACTACTCAGAGTCAGCAGTTTAATTTTATTCCTATTTTAGCTACACAAGTTTATAGAGTTCTATCTAATTTGGATATTAAAAAATCAGCAGGGCCTGATAAAATAGAACCTTATTTTTTTTTAATTTCTGCAGACCTTATAACAGAGCCCATTACATCTATTTTTAACTTGAGTTTAACATCAAATGTTATTCCACGTGCATGGAAATCCGCGTCAGTTTTACCTTTGTTAAAAGCCGGCCAATTAGCAGGTTGTCTGTGTTGGCAA
This sequence comes from Acrossocheilus fasciatus, assembly GCA_036784905.1. Lineage (NCBI taxonomy): Eukaryota > Metazoa > Chordata > Actinopteri > Cypriniformes > Cyprinidae > Acrossocheilus > Acrossocheilus fasciatus. The sequence goes on from CM071960.1 coordinate 4,965,344, forward strand.
AAGTATTTGAATCTTTTGTTAATAATCAAGTGAAACAGTTCTTAACCGAAAATAAATTATTAAACAAATTTCAGTCAGACTTTAGATCAGGTCATAGTACTATTACAGCAGCTATGCTGGTTACAAATTAAGTTAAATATAGTTAAATATATAGATAGTAAACAACATTGTGCAGCATTATTTGTAGATCTTTCTAAAGCATTTGACTCTGTAGATCATAAACTTTTATTACAGAGATTAAGTTGTATAGGTTTTAGCGAATTTACTCTAAATTGGTTCAATAATTATTTAACAGAAAGAACTCAGTGTGTCTCAGTTGAAAATTTTATTTCAAATGAATTAAAAACAATAAAAGGTGTTCCACAGGGCTCGATTTTAACCCCAGTTTTATTTTCTATTTATATTAATGACCTTGGTCGTGGGATAACCTCAGCTAGAATTCATTTATATGCTGATGACACAATTATATACACAGTAGCACATTCGGTGAATCAAGCCATTGAGCTTTTGCAATAATCTTTTCAGTTATTGCAATTATCATTATCCAACTTAAAACTGGTTTTAAATTCAAAGAAAACAAAATACATGTTTTTCACTTGTTGTCGTACTGAAATAGATCATCCGATTTTAACTTTACAAGGAGAATTTATTGAAAGAGTAAATTGCTATAAATACTTGGGTATATGGTTGGATGAGTTTTAGATTATGGCGATGTGATCTATATGCACGCAAGTTTATCTTCACTTAAAAAGTTGGACTATGTATACCATGCTGCTTTACGTTTTGTGACGAGTGCCTCTTCACACACCCATCACTGTATATTGTATGAATTGGTGGGACTTTCCCCTTTGTTTCAAAGAAGGAAAGTGCACATGTTGCTGTTTATTGTTAAGGCATTGTTGGGAAAATTACCTACTTATATCTGCAGTCTTTTATCTTTTTACACTTGTAATTATCGTACTAGATCTTCTGCTAAACTTCTTTTACATGTTCCAAGAGTACATTCTGAGTTAGGAAAAACTGCCTTCTCTTTTTTTGCTCCTTCATTATGGAACGAGTTGCAGAGTATTATTATGCTGGAAACACTCCCTTCTGTAAATATTTTTAAAAACCTTTTATGGTCTACTTTGAAGGAAACATGTACTTGCTATGAATAAATTACATATTGGTAATCATCTGGATGAAGGGCAAATGATTATGTTTATTTTATGTTTTGAAACTGTCTTATTGTGAAACTTATTGTGCTGCCATTTTGGCCAGGACTCCCTGGAAGAAGAGATTTTGTATCTCAATGGGACTATCCTGGTAAAATAAAGGATAAATTAAAAAAAATAAAATAAAATGGTACTGCTCACTCTTGCTGAGAGTTGCACAGGCTCCTGTTGAGGCTCCAGACATGAAGGTTCCATTAGCTCTAGCCGGGGGAGCCAAATAATGCTGTTCGCCTGCAAGGAAAGGTCTTTCCTCAATGGTATCGGCCACGCTGCTGACAGCTTCTGACATAACCATGTCTGGTTCCTCCAGAGTGGAGCCACCCGGAGGACTGAGCATTTGACTTCCCTAACCTGCTTGATGACCTGAGGAAGCAGGGCAATTGGGGGAAGGCATACAGGTGAGCGCTGTGCAGCAAGATACCCTGCCCCAATCATGTGAGGCGAAGAAGTCAACCTCTGCCCTCCTGAAGACAGACCAAATCTCTTGAACGGTCTCAGGAAGTAGTGTCCATTCTCCCAGAGCTATATTATCTCTGGACAACAAGTCTGTGCCAAGGTTAAGGCAGGTTAAGGTTGATTCTCAACCCGAAGGGCTATAGGTGGCTGAGCAGCATCGCCCTGTAAACGACTAATTCCCATTCTGATCCGGCTAAAAACAAGCCAATTGTCGAGGTAGTTCAGAATGTGGATTCCCATCTGTCTCAGAGGGGAAAAAGCCGCATCTATGCACTTCGTAACTGTGAGGGGCCAGGGACAGCCCGAATGGCAGGACTGTGTTTTTGTTTTTGTTTTTGTTTTTTTGTGATCAACTTTTTATTTTTTCAAATCAACAAAACAACATCCACTCAAACAAACAACGGAGAGGGGGGAACAACAGACACACCATAAACAATTTCAATTTCAATTTGTAGTAAAAAGGACAAAACAGAATTCACATGAATCCATAGATTGACAACAATTGGACATTCCCAAAACATGTGGAGAAATGTACCTACTGATACAGAGTTACAGATATGACAGTCATAGGTCGATTGCACTTTCATTTTAAACCTCTTGTAAGGAGTTATCTATGCTCAATGGATGACTTTGAAATGGATAAGACAATGAGCAAAGTTTTTAGAAGTTAAGATTAGATTAGACCACACCCTCTCCCAGTCGACCGATAAATCAAAATCTGTTAATTCACAATTCCAGACAGATTTAATAGAAAGAGACTTTGCAGTGTGATCATTAAGTTTACTATATATTAAAAAAACAGATGGCCGACCAGAGGGTGGTGCGATCCAATCCCACATAGGATGAGAGGAAATAGGGGATGAACAGGGAACTTCTTAGGCCTTGAAAGCAGAATGTAACTGAAAAAAGACAAAATATGATGATGCTGGTAAACAAAACTTAGTTCTTAGTTCTTGAAGTGAGCAGAGTCCCTGGTTATGATATAAGTCACCGCATGTGTTTCTGCCCAATGTAGACCAAGAGGGCTGGACAAATGGCCGATTTCAACATACAAATTTAAAGTTGTGCCATAAGGGTGTGTTGTTACAAAATTTGAAAGGTCCTCCCATCAAAGTTCCACCCTTTTTAGAAAAAAAAGTGAAGTCCATAGATGTAGTATTCTGGATTCTCCAAAGATCGATTACATTAAGTTCAGTGATAAATTTATTCAATAACTTAAGCCCGGCTCACACTGTGTGATTTTGGCCACGAATTGGTCATCTGAGACAAATTTTGAAAATCCTAAAAGATTCCTATAATCCTAGGCTAAAATCTGTAGTCTTTGATCGCTGGTTTGACATGTTAACCGACAGCCGGTTAATGGCCGTTGCGATCAAATTTCACCTCAGACAAAATTCTACCAGTGTCAGAAGATTTGGCGCACAGTCCTGCAGTGTGACTATCCCTACGATAAATGTCAAATTGTCTCCGTTTTTCAAGACAAGCTATGAGCAGAATTAATGCTAGAGAATTATTCTGTCAGCCATAATCTCCGGTGCTCCCGTCCTCCGCTCACGGAATTCTTCTGATATGTTGCCTTTTCTATAAACACTGGTTGCGCTGCTATTTTCATGTGGGTGTGTAGAGCTGCATACACTATTGTTCTTGAATACGCCAGTATTGCCGCCGTTCATATACTTTTCATGATAGCCAACATTAAAGGACAATCAATCTGCAAAAGTAATATGTTGGAAACTCATTCAGGCAGTAAATGGAGACCAGTGCTAACCTGTCAGTATGTATTTTACAGCGTATACAAACAAATCTACCTTCATCATCATTTCCGGTATGTTCAATAGTTAAATGTAACTTCCTATCGACTAAGATAAGCACCCTCTTAGTTTTATTACGGGCACAAGAGAAGAATGCCAGTTTGTAATACTTGTTTTGAAAATGTGCCACATCACATTGTTTTAAATGAGACTCTTGTATCAGGGCACAGGAAAACGATTTACAGTGCAAATAATCTAATATCCGGGTACGCTTACATTTTTTGTCTATTGCTTACACACTTTTTGCAGAATTTGGCTCATTATGTCAAAACACTACACACAAGCCAATCAGACATTTGGCACTTGGAGATTAACAACTCACATCTATGCCAAAATGAAACTTAACACTCCTTTCTAAAAATGAAATTCTTGCAACAAAACCATACACACAAGCACCATTTTAATTACTCTTTCATATCACCAGCAACACACTGATGGGCTTTATATAAAACACTGCAGTCTTTGTGTTTCTATTTTTATTGTCATTTTCTCAGACTTATGCATCTGTAAAACTCAAAAGTAGAATTTCTGCACTAATCAAATAAGAGTTTTTACTAAAAAACAACAACAACAACAAAAACATTCTTACAGAAATAAAGAAAAATAGAATCACAAATCATCAAATTTAGCAACAAAACAAAAGTAAAAAACAAAAAAACAAAAAAACAATTACTGGATAAATTGGTATTGGGGAAAAAAAAACATATACTTGTTTCGTGTGTTTGTGTGTGTGTGTGTGTGTGTGTGTGTGTGTGTGGTGGAGGGCTGGGGGGCTTATGAATCCTCGCATCCACGGATGTCCTCGCGGGCTAGGCATCGGGGAAAATATCACCTTGTGTGCCGAATCCACCCTTGGATTGATCCCACCTCAATGTCTCCGCATGCCTCTTCCATTGCTTGCAGAAGAGTCATGCGGGCGTGTGGTTGCCGATCATATACTTTCCACCGCCACGCAGAAAATAATTTGTCGATTGCTTTTACAGTTTTTCTCGATTGCTAACACACTATAACTGATTCATTTGGTCCATTTTTCCAAACCATTCATACAGTTCTCAAAACAAAGACATTTCACCTGTTTGCACACACGTTCCAATTTTCTCAGTGTTTTCTGCAAAACTCTACACAAAAACGCCATCATTTTGCACAGGTTTAACCATGTTCTCATTTAGAAAACTCAAACACACAATATAATTAACTCAAGCATCAAAAAATGAACACAAACAGCACATGTTTATCCCTGTGTGAACATTCAGTAGCAAAACTGATGACACACAGGTCAGAATCTCAGGATGATATGTACAGGAGCACAAGTGATTATGTGTTTTGGAAAATGAATACTGGTAGTGGGAGACAAAGAGGAGTAGGATGAGAAAAGAAAAAATTAAGGGAATGAGGTCAAAGGTCGTTTGTTCCTGATGAAATACAAAGCACTATAGTTGACCATGTTCTTCTGCATGGACTGACCATGAGGGAAGATGGCCTACAGGCTTGTCTACAAGGTTTCAATACTACTGACACATACAATATAATTACAGTACATAGCAGCAGTACTTCAGTTTTCTTCTACTTTCATTATTCTATGTACAGTAAATAATGTAGCACATGTTGTACACCATCAAACTCATTACTGTTAAGTCAAGTCAAGTCACCTTTATTTATATAGCACTTTTACCAATACAGATTGTGTCAAAGCACTTAACAGTATCAAATAGGAGGACAGAGTGTCAGTAATATATAATGATAAGATTAAACACTCAATTTTCAGTTAAAGGCATTTCATTATTGAATTCAGAGATGTCATTGTCTACCTCAGTTTAGTTTAAATAGTATCTGTGCAATCAAATCGGCGATAATCGCTAGAAATTAGGTGTCCCCAACTGATCAAGCCAGAGACGACAGCGGCAAGGAACCAAAACTCCCTCTGAGACAGAATGGAGAAAAAAACCTTGGGAGAAACCAGGCTCAGTCGGGGGGCCAGTTCTCCTCTGACCAGACGACACCCACAGTTCAAAAATTTCAAGTTCTAAAAATAGTAGTATTATGTAGTTAGGTATTGTATTATATTTTTAGTTATATATTTTTTTAGTTTTATTGTATTTTAATCGAGGTCTCTGGGGGTCATCTGGGTGTCCTGGTCTCCGCTGACGATCAGGCCTGCAGACATCATCTCTTGGTGCTGATCCACCATCTGATCATAGGAAAGAAACAGACAAATATTAGCGTAGATGCCATTCTACTTACGATGTAACGAGTACATTGTGTGTTATGGGAAGTGTTCCCGGTTCTGGTTGATCTAATTAATGCAGCCTAACAATCCTTTAACGGATTTGAATAATAGAAGCGTATTAGTGTGTTATGTGTAAGCCAGGCTAAAGAGATGGGTCTTTAATCTAGATTTAAACTGACAGAGTGTGTCTGCCTCCCGAACAGTGTTAGGTAGATTGTTCCAGAGTTTGGGTGCTAAATAGGAAAAGGATCTGCTGCCTGCAGTCGATTTTGATATTCTAGGTATTATCAAACGGCCAGAGTTTTGAGAACGCAGCGGAGGTGGCGGACTATGATGCGATAAGAGCTCACTCAAGTACTGAGGAGCTAAGCCATTCAGGGCTTTATAAGTAATTAACAAGATTTTAAAATCTATCCGATGTTTGATATGGAGCCAGTGCAGTGTTGACAGAACCGGGCTAATATGGTCATATTTCCTGGTTCTAGTAAGGACTCTAGCTGCTGCATTTTGGACCAACTGTAGTTTGCTGATCAAGCGTGCAGAACAACCACCCAATAAAACATTACAGTAGTCTAACCTTGAGGTCATAAACGCATGAACTAACATTTCTGCATTTGATGTTGAGAGCATAGGTCGCAATTTAGATATGTTTTTGAGATGAAAAAACACAGTTTTACAGATGCTAGAAACATGGCTTTCAAATGAAAGATTGCTATCGAACAGCACACCTAGGTTCCTGACTGATGAAGAAGAATTGACAGAGCAGCCATCAAGTGTTAGATAATGTTCTAGGTTGTTACATGTGGGGTTTTTAGGTCCGATAATTAACACCTCTGTTTTTTCAGAATTTAGCAGTAAGAAATTACTCATCATCCAGTTTTTTATATCGACTATGCATTCCGTTAGTTTCTCAATTTGGTGTGTTTCACCGGGCCGCGAAGAAATATAGAGCTGAGTATCATCAGCATAACAGTGAAAGCTAACACCATGTCTCCTGATAATATCTCCCAAGGGTAATATGTAAAGCGTGAAAAGTAACGGCCCTAGTACTGAGCCTTGAGGTACTCCATACTGCACTTGTGATCGATATGATAGCTCTTCATTCACTGCTGCGAACTGATGGCGGTCAGATAAGTATGATTTGAACCATGCTAAGGCGCTTCCACTAATGCCAACAAAGTTTTGTAGTCTATTCAAAAGAATGTTGTGGTCGATAGTGTCGAACGCAGCGCTAAGATCCAGTAGAACTAATAAAAAGATACAACCACGAACAGATGATAGAAGCAGGTCATTTGTAACTCTAATGAGAGCAGTCTCAGTACTATGATACGATCTAAATCCTGACTGGAATTCCTCACAGATATCATTTTCTCTAGGAAGGAATATAATTGTGAGGATATTACCTTTTCTAGTATCTTTGACAGAAAAGGGAGATTTGAGATCGGTCTGTAATTAACTAGGTCTTTGGGGTCAAGTTGTGGTTTTTTTAATGAGAGGCTTAATAACAGCCAATTTGAAGCTTTTGGGGACATATCCTAATGACAATGATGAATTAATAATAGCCAAAAGAGGATCTATGACTTCTGGAAGCAGCTCTTTTAGTAGTTTAGATGGAATCGGGTCTAACATACATGTTGTTGGTTTAGATGATTTAACAAGTTTATACAATTCTTCCTCTCCTACAGTAGAGAATGAATTAATACTGTTGAAATGATTTGTAGCCCAGTAGTCCTTACATCTACTCTATTTGTGCAAAAACTGAGAGACGACTCTCCAGGGGAGGCAGAGTAGTCTTTTTTCAGAAGACTAAGAAACTGCTATAACAAATAAGGATACTACCAATACTGTAATGCAATTTGGCTGAGGATGCTGAATGAATGAATGAATTTATTTATTCATTCATTCACAGTAACTGACAGTATAGTCCAGCGTGTGTTTACTGTATATTCAGTTGTTTGGTCTTTGAACTTTTCTCTTCTAGTGATTTTCATCTACTGTAAGACCTCTTTACAGTCGTGTAATGAAAGTAAACTTTTCTTAAAGTTTATTGCTGAATTTTACTGTATCTGCACCCCTTTATTTATGCTGTATACTGTAACAGACATTGACTAGCAAAAGGATTCCTGTATCCCAAAAGCAGGTTTTTGTAACAGTGTTTTGAATTGATCTCACTAGTGTTCTCTAGACAGGAACGTAGTCTGAGTATTTGACAGGTTTGTGTATCATCTGAGGCCAAAGTTTGAGTCTGACAAAAGAGAATATGTTTTTGACTAAACTATTTGATTTTGACCTGGAAGTTTGAAGTTTGCACAAGTTGGTGTGTAATTTTGAGATTGTGTTTATAGTTGTGAGAAAATGGTGAATTGTTTCATGAATTGTGTGTTAGCAATCGAGAAAAACTGTAAAAAGGGGCTGTAAGGGGGCAGGTATAAAAGTGTGAAATGGTTATGGTTGTTGAACCAATCTCAGACCAGAGCAGCCCGGTGGAAACTAACATTATCCCAGATGACAACAAACCTGGGCTGCTGTAGTCTGTCCTGCACAACTGCATGTAGTGCATCTAGAAATGCAATGATCTGTCCTGTATTGTAGGGACCTAGAGTGGCATGGTGATCCAGGACTCCTTGGACACTAATTGCAGCACACAAGGTGATATTTCCCCCACACTGCCCAGGGACATTTACAGCAGCCCTTTGTCCAACTACGTTATGGCCCCAATGCCTGGTTTTGGCCAGACTGAAGCCTGCCTCATCCACATAGATGAACTCATGTGGCAGTTCGCTGGCATCAAAATCCAGAACTGTCTGTAACAGAAAATATTGAATAGTGTTACTGAAAACACATACAGTAACTACGATGTCTATATTTTCACACAAGTAGGGGCTGGGTTGGGTCAGAATAGACAAAAACTACAAGCTACAGGCAAGGCAGGCGGCACCATAAACCCTCATTGCCACATCACAATATATAGTATGTAAAGAAAAGTAACACATACCTGCACATAATCATGGAGCAGATCCTTGACCCTGACAGTGTTCCTCTCAAATGGCACCCTGTACAGCTGCTTCATTCTGAAGTTATGTTTCTGTAGGATGCAACTTAGTGTTGAAATGCTGACCCTGTTGATATTGTTGAATACATTTCTATTTGCAATTATGCGTTGTTGCAACTCACGAAGTCGGATTGCATTCTTTTCTCGCATTTCAATGATGGCAAGCTCTTGTTGTTGAGTGAAGAGCCGTTCCCTTCCACCTTGAGGAGGTCGTCCAACCATTCTGTAGAAAATACCACCACAAGATGTGATTGGTTAGGTTCTTTTTTACATATTGTACTTTCAAACTGTACACAGTGCTGTAACATCACAATGGTATTCCTTTACATATACTTCATAGCACTACCCATTTTTGTACAGAACAGTTAGTACAGTAATACTGTAATATGATACAGAATCATGTGACACATACAGTAGGTACAGTCTGGAGTAGAAACTTGAAGATATACCTGTTCTCCGGTCGGAATGTCCTTATTATCGATGCTTCTGTGTAGCGACTGAGGTTAGGGTGGACTCTGCCCAGCCTCCCTCATGGACAGGCCATGATTTATCACATGGTCCACCAGAGTAGCCCTGATGTCATCTGATACACATCTCCGCACTGATCCTCATCTTTGTCCTCGTCCTCTTCCACGTCCGACTCCTCTCTCTTTGTCCTCCTCTTACGCTGACTCTCATTGCCTCCATGCTTGCAAAGTTCTCAAAATTCTCTTACCTGAGGCCTATTTGTAGTGCTAAGGCTCAGAACATTGGTGTTCTGTTTTCTGTGCAAGTGTTTTCAGGTGTGTATGTAAGTGCCTGCAATTGCCAGATGAGTTTTGCATTTTGACCAGAGTGTTTTCCCAATGATAACAGGTGATTTCGTTTTTGAACAAAGTGTCTAATGTAAGAAAACGTGTGTAGTGTTTCGCAATAAGTGTGTTATAGAATTGCAAACAAAGTGCAAAGTTGACAATGTGTTTAAGCTATGGTTACACTGTATTTAAGGTATGCTACAAAAAGTTTAGGTATTGAGGCTTTGGTCTAAGCATTCACTTTAAGTGTGTAAGCAATAGGCAAAAACTGTAATAGGAGAATTTAGGCCATTCACATTCAATGTTAAGATATTCAGAACATGCATTGTGTGCTCGCAATGCCAAGATTCTAAGTGAAGAGAAATAAAAGCAATTCCATACTGCCAGTGACATGTAAACATTAGTATGTATCCTAGATACCAATCCATCTAGATGCATAATCCTTTTAAAAGAAAAGCAGAATAATAAAAGTATCGATGTCTGTGGAAGGGCATAGTTGTTTGTCGTTCCTTGTTTTTGCTTTTTTTCTGTGTATAAAAACCAAAGCAGACCGTACATTACTGAGAGAGTAGGTATGCATAAACAACAGAAACAAATGTTGATATGTGACCAGTCCACTTCAATGCAAGACATGTCCCCAAAAGGTCCACTAAGCCAAAAGCGTAGTGATTGAACCTGCTCTCCATCAGCCCGAAGAATAATAATAAATAAAATTAGAAAGTAGAAAAATAGAAAGAAAATAAATCATTATTATTTACCAATCAGTGAACAAACATACAGGGCAGGGGCAAGATTCCAAAAAGAAATTAACAAGTGTCCATGGCCACCTTGTTATTGTCCTCTTCAGGGCAGTTAGGATCACCACAGACCTCATCGTTAATTTTCCCTCGTTCAGCTGAGAGGATGGAGACGGTAGCCGATGCTTTCCCCGCTGCTTTGTAGCACTGCAGAATACGTCTTCAGTGACAGTGAAGTAACAAAATCTTCCGCCTTTTGAGGAGAGTCGAACATCATCTGCTTACCTTTGTGCCGTAGTTTATTTACCGCCCAATAGGTGAGAAAGTGCTGGAGACCAAGTACTGTCATCTTCTTCAAAACTGGATTAAAGCTCTTTCTCTCGTTGTCATGGCTTTTCATGGAAGGGATCCACTTGGAAAGATTAGCTCTGAGGAAGCCAGCTGCATCTGAGCCTTCCACCCCCTCCGGCAACCCCACCAGTCGTACATTTTTTCTCATGCTCCTTTCTTCAAAATGTCCTTAATTTTTTCGGTGAGTTGCTCCAGCTTATTTCTTAAGTTTGTGACTGTCCTCCTATCCTCACGTGCAGCTGCTTGAACGGAATCGACCTGGTCACATGTCTGTTTCGCCGCGATGGCTAGCTTTTCAACTTCTGCTTTTAGCTCTTTTACTGAATCGTTGGTCGTTTGAATATCCAAATGTAGATCACGGAGTGCTGGGGTCAGTACAGAGTCTATCGCTTCTTTTACAGTCGAAGCCACTACCGAATCGAGGGTACTTTGTTGCTCTTTAAGCGATAGCTTGATACCATTAGCTATAGCAGCGTCAAGATCCTCTCTGGAGATGGTGGAATCTTTGAAATTTTTCTTTATTGGCGATTGTTCACTCTCTCTTTTTCGCCTGTCCTTGACTGCTGGGGTACTCATAGTGAGCTAAATAAAGACTGGTTAAAAATTTACTGACAGGATGTATACAATTTCTGACAAAGAGAGCAGAGCAAAGGACTATGCGTGCACTGCCGCTGAAGGGTCACGCCATTCACAGGACTGTGTATTGATAGGCCACTCCGTCGAACGTGACTCTCAAGAACGGTCTGTGATGGGGGCTATTTGGATATGAAAGTATGTGTCTTTCAGATCCACAAACTGGAACCAGTCCTCAGGACATATTTGCGCGAGGATCTGTTTCAAAGTTAACATTTTGAACGGCCATCACTGAGAGAGCGATTCAGATGTCTGAGATGGAGAATTGGTGTTAGCTCACCATATTTTTTTGGGAACAAGGAAATAGCAGCTGTAGAAGCCGACTCAATGTTCACTAGAGGAACCTCTTCTATTGCTCCTTTTACAAGCAAAGTCTGTACGTGAGCCTTGTTGTCCCGTCCTGAAATGTGAATAATACCTCTTGTAGCATTTGGACCAATCAGACACAATTTCTCATTTGATTTAACAAATGAAACTAGTTATTAGATTAACAAATAATCACAGACCCCTCACCCAATACACATTCTTAGGTGCCCCTATGTCTGCAGACGCCGCCAGAGCACCCCCGGTGCCATGGCAACCCATCAGATAACATTAGTTTTATTGCGCAAAGGAATGCAAAATGGTCAAGAAACACTCACTTCATATCCACTTTAGGAAAAGGACATTTATGCCATAAAATGGACTCTTCTCTAATTAATTCATAGGAAAACCTTTCTTTGAATGAGCACACATATCATTAAGTCATTGTGTATATTATTACTGTTTTTGTGTATTTTAATACTGTTTTATGCATGCTTATAATAGATCAATAGTTAATATCACTCTGACTGTAACATGTTTGGTCTCTATCAATTCGTCTTCGGATGATCTAACTGAGAGTGAATATTACATGTTGATACCTATGCAACATATCAGTGTCCTAAGAATCTTTAATAGTTTGTATAATAACTTTCAATCCAACCCCTTTTGGAAATTACCATGCTCTCAGACAAAGGGCCATAAAACCCCCAGTATTTCCAAAACTCCCGCTTGGAAATTCAGCCTTTCTCATTGGTCAAGCCCATCCTGAAAGGCGTGACTCTTCGCAGACTTTAAAGAGCCCACGCGCTCTCTCTCTCGCTCTCTCTCTCGCTTCTACCAAAAAGTGCCCTGGAGATCACCTGGGAAACCTCGCGGCTCCCCTTCCGGGGAAGCCCGATCTTCTGGCAATTTTAAGTTCGGTAACTTTGGGAACTCACTTCGGACTAATCATGGCTGGAAGGACGAAGCTTTTACTCCAAAAGGAATCCCCCCCCCGGGAATCTACGCATTATACATGCACCAGGATACTTTACTCAGCACCCACAAAAACCATGCAAGTAACCGCTTGTTAACTATCTAGATGCGCTTCTAGGCTTCGACCCCTTTTAATTAAGGTGATATGATTTTCTAATGGTTCAAACCCAGGTTTTAGTTAGTTAGAATCCTGCCATGCTTCTCTTGCGCGCGAGCGCTCTCTCTCTCTCTCTCTCTCTCTCTCTCTCTCTATGCCTTTCTTGCGTTGGCATCTATGTTTAATGTGTGTATGTCTGTGTCTAGTTCTATGTTACATGTTCCCCTGTAGTGTAGTTTAATAAACATCCATATGTATTCACACTTGGTTGTCCGTGTCTGCTGCTCTCAGAACTAAGTCACTTTAACGTCCGATCTTGCAACAATGCTCGGAGCACTGCTTCGTTAAGAAAATTATTTGTCGTGGCCAGAGGAATAATTTTCCTTAAAGTCAATAGAAGGGTCCGTACTGCGGACGAACTAATCATTCTATTGTACTATTAATACTACAGCTAATTCCTGAAGATGGATATATAATTGATAACCCGTTATGATTTATTATGTTCATCTCATAAAGCAAATATGCTACACTCTGAAGCGAGGTGGTCTGTGTGGGAACTGGAGCGAATAACCTCGTTCTACTGTTTTTAGAAGCTGGCTTGACACATCTGGGATGGCTTTCCAAGCCTGCAGCGGGTGGTAAGGGGTTCTAGTTTTTCGAACGGCAGTTCGCCGCACAGGGGCAGAGAACTAGCATTTGTGACAGTATGAGGAGAGGGGAATTGCTCTTGTGGGAAGAAATGGCGAAATCACCGGTTGAGTGATCAGGCTTTCAGTGATTTCACATCACACAGGTCCGTATGCTTCACTCTCCCTGTAGTACTTTGATCTGCCAGTGTGTTTTACACGTGAGGATCCATGCCAATGATTTCATATTGCTGACAGCTTCAGATTTGAGAGCACCGCTCGCCTGGGCCACACCTACGCTGAGGCTGTGCTCACTGATACAGACCACTCTGTTTCCAGGGTGTCTACAGATAAATAATGTTATGAGATTAATGTTTTGAATACATTTTTTTAATATACAAATAAGAAATGGTGGAAAAATGCATACTTTTAAACTAACTAAACCACCAGTTGGTGGCGGTAAGTCACTTATTCATTCAACCGATTCATTCAAAACACTGAATCATTCAGTAACAAAAACGCGAGTGCTGCTTGCAGAATGTGCAATACTTCTGATCTTTGTTTGGAACTAACAAAACAGTCAATATTCTGTCCAAAATTTAAGTAACTACTTAACTACTTGTTTCTTGAGCCAAAAATCAATGTAACATTTGCAATCATGAAAATATTTAGCAAAATAGTCCCCTTGTTATGGTATGTATTCATCATCATCATGTTATAAATAAACTAAACATTTTGAATTTTTACCTCAGTATATTTGTGCTGTGAGTTTCTTTATGTTTGCCGTTATGCTCATTTGATTTGATTTCTCCATATAAGTCTCTCACAGAGACAGGCAGGATGAGCCTCAACAGCGCAACATTGATACCAGAAATACACTATCCATTATCAATCGCTGTTTACGCTGAATGTAATAAAAGTCACTTAAGTTTTAATCAGGCTATTTGTTCCGTCGGGCAAATAAAATCCTTGAGCAATTTTTCAGTAAACTTGCATTAACCCATTTAAAGCAGCTAGGAGGCTTGTCAGCGAGCTGGTGGTATTCAACCTGAATTCTGCTACCGCAATTCTCTATGATGACGCAGTAACTACGGGGGGGGATTTTCTGTCTGTCCAGTGATTGTACACAGTCACTGGGTCCGTCAGACTGGTGAAACTTTTGCGGTAATGAGACCGAAGATATTTAAGACCCACTGAATCTGAATTTAAGACATTTTAAGACTTTTTAAGGACCCGCGGCCACTCTGTGTTTCGCAGTCTGCCTTCTTCAATGAATGTGGCCCCGTCCCTCCTGCTCTCACGTTCTCCCCTCCCAGCTGCTTCAGAGGATGAAACGGTGATTGATTTAGTTTGATTTGAAAAACAAATAACAAATAAATAATTAAATCAAAGTTTGCATTGTTGTAATTCACCTTACTGTTAAAGGGATAGTTCACCCAAAAATGAAAATTCTGTCATTAATTACCCTCATGCAAACCCATAAGACCTTCGTTCATCTTCGGGAACACAAATTAAGATATTTTTGATTAAATCTGAGAGCTCTCAGACCCTCCATAGACAGCAAGGACACGACCGTGATCAAGGCACAGAAACGTAGCAAGGACATCGGTAAAAAAGTCCATGTTGCATCACAGGTTCAATCATAAGTTTACAAAGCAGAAAGAATACTTTTTTGTGTACAAAGAAAACAATAATAACATAATTGATTCAACAATACTCCTCCCTGAGGTACTGTCTTTCACCATTTTGGAGAGTAGCCCAGAACGTAGTCAATGTAATCAGCGTTGTTTATGTTCAGCGAAACCGTGCGCATTTTGTAAATCCCTATGGGAAAAATACTTCCACAACCAGTGAAAAAGAGAACAGGCACAGAGTACAGGCACAGAGTATTCTGTGTTTCAATATTTTTATAATGCACAGATTTGCTGCCTATGTAGAGCTTTCCAGTTCCAGTTCCAGTTACAATGATTAATCAGAGGCCAGCTGCTTATGTAGGCAACAAGGCAGCTCACTAGGTTTTGGGAGCTACATTGTTTTTTTGTGTACAAGAATGTCTGTCTATAAGGTCCACCGAGTGTGTTAATATGTTGGTGGTTGTGTTTGTGTCTCTACAGCTACAGAAACGCACAAAAGAAACCAGGTCCATTAATGCAGCGTGTGAGTGTTTATGGTAATGCATCTCTAATCATGCCTGCGTTTGCAAGCCCGTTAAACACTCGAACATCAATCAGCACTCTCAAAGCTCTCTGGCCGCCGAGTCCTCAGCTGCGGGTCGTCTTCTTCAGCTCCAGCTACCTCAAGGCACTGGACCATTTCTGGAAAGACCGTGGCCTGAAAGGGAGACGCCTCTCCACAGGTTTTATGTTAATTAATGCAGCACTAGAGCTGTGTGATAATGTGCATGTTTATGGATTCTGGCCGTTTGACATCAATCTGGAGAAGCAGACAGTTCCACATCACTATTTCGACAACATTGGACCTAAAGTTGGTATTCACTCCATGCCAGAGGAATTTCTCCGTTTGCTGCAGCTCCACAGTCAGGGGGCACTAACACTACACCTGCAACCCTGCTCATGATTTGCTGTTGAGACATCTGTTATCTTCAGCTGTAATCATGCCTATGAATCATCTGGGAGTTTCAGTTGTTTAATTGAGATGTATTTATGCCTGATCAAACATAAAGATTCTAGTTCAAAAATTAGACCTTACCAAGCTTTTTATAGTAACATGCTGGCAACACTGCCTGTGTTTTGCAATTGCAGTTTTCAGTTATTTACTGATTACTGTCCTTTTTGGCTAGAGAATATTACTGTAAAAATAATAAGTTTGAACTAGATCAGATAGCACAACCATTAAAGTAACTTTAATTAAATGTATTAATGTGTTATTGAAATACAAGATTATTTACTGTACTCTGTTAAGTCTTATTGTAGTTTATAGTGTAAGTAACTGAATAAATAGCCAGTAAATTACTATAATAAATTCATACAATGATTAACTGTAATAAGCATTGAATCATGGGTAATATTTATGATGTCACATATTAATTACAGTAACTTACATTTTATGAACTGATCACAGTAACTAACTGTAAATAATAAATAATATTGCACATGCTACATATAATGTTAAGCTTTTCTTTAAAATGGTTTTCAATGAGAAAAACGGTTAACATGAAACTTTGCATAGGTGTTTACTTAACTTTCTTCTCTAATACAACTCATAAGCCACATTGGACATTTCCTTTCTAATATTTTTTATGATAATTCTTTTATGTATATAATATGTATTATCAATAAGTTTTGTACTGAGTTTAGGCTTTAGTACATTAGTAAAAATCTAGTTAAAAAATAACCAGTGGGCAGAGGAGGAAAGACACGCTTTGTCAGTGGGCATTTCTATAAGGGAATAATGTCACGCAAAACAAAAAATAGTTTAATGCAGCTGCAGGTGCTTTGAGAGATGAGTTGTTTATCCTGTTTGAGACAGATTCTCTAACAGATATACGTTTATCTGTACATTTCAAAAAGTCACACAAGTGTTTTAATTTTGCATAAAGGCTTGTCCTGATAGTAAGTGTCTTGTTTCTTCACAGACTTCACTGAAGGAGTGCCGGCATGTGCCTCAGACAGAGTGCAACAGAATGTAAGCGCAATAGCCTATTTCTGACCAAAATATATATTTTGCTATGTTAAATATACATTTTATTCAGTGTAGGTTTAAACATGTAGGTTCAAAATGCTACAATTTAGCACACATAGTTTTTATTTTTATGAAAGCAGTAAATGTTAACAACAAGGTTCGGGAGGAGCATGATAAGATAATCAAACAATTCGGCACAGTTGGAACTATTTTAGCTAATCATTCCAACAAGCACGATACATCTATATAGGTGAATCTCAAAAAAAAAAAAAACTTATAACTTATTTCAAAAACATTTCAAAAGTTTTTTTTTTTTCGTTTGTTTGTTTTAATTTTGATGATTAGAGCTTACAGCTCATGAAAGTCAAAGATCAAGTATCTCAAAATATTAGAATATTTACATTTGAGTTTCATTAAATGACCATCCCTACAGTATACAGGTGCTGGTCATATAATTAGAATATCGTCAAAAAGTTGATTTATTTCACTAATTCCATTCAAAAAGTGAAACTTGTATATTATATTCATTCATTACACACAGACTGATATATTTCAAATGTTTATTGCTTTTAATTTTGATGATTAGAGCTTACAGCTCATGAAAGTAAAAAAATCAGCATCTCAAAATATTAGAATATTTACATTTGAGTTTCAATAAATGACCATCCCTACAGTATAAATTCCGGGTATCTCTTGTTCTTTGAAACCATAATAATGGAGAAGACTGCTGACTTGATAATGATCCAGAAGATGAACATTGACGCCCTCCACAAACAGGGTAAGTCACAGAGGGTCATTACTGAAAGGTGTGGCTGTTTACAGAGTGCTGTATCAAAGCATATTAAATGCAAAGTTGACTGGAAGGAAGAATTTGGGTAGGAAAAGGTGCACAAGCAACAGGGATGACTACAAGCTTGAGAATACTGTCAAGCAAAGCTGATTCAAACACTTGTGAGAGCTTCACAAGGAGTGAACTGAAGCTGGAGTCAGTGCATCAAGAGTCACCACGCTCAGATGTCTTCAGGAAAAGGGCTACCAAGCCACTTCTGAACCAGAGACAATGTCAGAAGCATCTTACCTGGGCTAAGGAGAAAAATAACTGGACTGTAGCTCAGAGGTCCAAAGTCCTCTTTTTAGATAAAAGTAAATTTTGCATTTCGTTTGGAAATCAAGTTCTGGAGTCTGCAGGAAGACTGGACAGGCACAGAATCCATGCTGCTTGGAGTCCAGTGTGAAGTTTCTGAAGTCAGTGATGATTTGGGGTGCCGTGACGTCTGCTGGTGTTGGTCCACTGTGTTTTATCAAGTCCAAAGTCAACGCAGCCGTCAACCAGGAGATTTTGGAGCACTTTATGCTTCCATCTGCTGACAAGCTTTACGAAGATGCCGATTTCCTTTTCCAGCAGGACTTTAGCACCTGCCCACAGTGCCAAAACCACTTCCAAGTGGTTTGCTGACCATGATATTACTGTGCTTGATTGGCCAGCCAATATGTCTGACCTGAACCCCATATGGAATTTATGGGATCCAACAATACAGATGAGCTGAAGGCTCAATAGTGCTGCAGTGTCATAGGCTAATCGCTTCCATGCCACACCTCACTGATGCTGTCATTTGTGCTAAAGGAGCCCCGACCAAGTACTGAGTGCATAAATGAACATACTTTAAAGAACTTTAACTTTTCTGTTTTGCATATCCTTTTTTTGATTGATATCCTCGCCTTCACCGGCTACACTTCCAACTTCTTCCCTGGCATCCTCTTATTATTAGGCCGTTCCAACAATTCCTCTGACAGTATTTAAGCCTGAGGCAAACCCTGATTAATTCCAACTCACAGTTCTCCCTGAGGGTAAACAAAGCGGATCTCTGCAAATCAACCAACCTCACTCCATTCCAGCCCCCAAGGCAGCCAACAGATCGAGCAAGGCCCTGAACTCACCTCGCTCGAGATCGCCATTGTACCGCACAAAACCCGGCTCTCTTCGAGCGTAGTGTCGCAGCGGCAAGCCTTTAACGAGCCTGAGCCGTGCCCCAGATCTCACCCCAGCAAAACCTCACTCGCTTCCCGCTTCGCCTCAGCCTTTTACCGTGGCTCTTCCGTCCGCAGTGCCGTATGCAGCCGGGCCTTCAGGCTGCCTCCGCTTGTGGTGCAGGCCACTAGTGTTGCCAACTAATGTTTTATGTAAAGTCGCTAAAAGAAGGTCATTTGTTGCTAAAAGTTGTTGCTAAAATGATGCAATGACATAATTGGATGTTGAAATCATTACGTAACAATGACGCAAAACTGCAAAGAAAACACAATGAAATTACTCAAAATTTCTGTATTGATACAGTGTACCTAAATGATTGACAATTTTAGGTACAAACTAACAACTAAGGTGTATCATAATATACTGTATATACACCAATAAAATACATGCCTTTTTATAAAAAAAAAAACAAAACAAAAAAAACTGCTGGTGCATTTTTGAAAAACGAGTTGCTAGGGTAGTCTGAGAAGTTGCTAAATCTAGCAGCAAAATTACTAATTTGGCAGCACCGCAGGCTAAATGAGCATTTCAACATTTCCCACCAATTGCCACTAACCCCTTCCCTTTCCCGTGGCCTGCAGCAGCTGAAGCAAGCACAGACCCTTACATCTCATTCTTTCCTCCACTTTCCTCTTACACTTACCTCAGTCTCTCTTCTCAAGCTCCAGAGGCGGATATAAGCATGAGGCTGCCTCCGCCGACACTTGCAGCCCCCGCTCCCCTCCCTTACACTTCTCTTCTGCACTCGAAATCACTCGAGGTGATTTCCTCTGGTGGAAGATGCTAGTGTGAGACTGCCTCTGCCTCTGCTTGCCACTCAGACCCAGCCACCCTACTACTTTCTTCCACTATCTCTGTTCCTCTTCCCATAGAGTCTCATCAGTCAGCAATGCAAGCTTACTTGCCTCCTCCCTCATTTCCTTCAGCCTCTTCCTACTTCCTACAGTATCGGCTCCACCGACCGCCACCGCTTTGGAGCCACCCCCTGTGACTAATACCATCTGGTCTCAGATTCTCATAGAAATTTAGAGCGCTGGATCCGGAGGCAGATCCATCGCCTACCCCAGTACCTCACTATTCGCAACTCGTATTCACTTAACCCAGTGTTTCCCAATCCCAGTCCTCGGACCCCCCCCCCCGCTCTGCATATCTTGCATGTCTCTCTTAGTTAACAGACCTGATTCAGATAACCAGCTCATTAGAAGAGAGCTATATGCATGAACTGTGTTCCGATTGATATGATCCCTACACAGTGTTCATTGCTTCCTACTCCCTGAGCAGAAGAAATACGCTGAAGTTTATTTCACTTCGGAACATTCAATCATGGATTTGTGCTACGCCGCTGCCTGCAGCGTCTTCACACACAGACGAGTGGACATCATATACGTCTGTAAATAAATACAATTTAAATTCATGTCTCGCACACTTTAATGCCCTTTGAATGGAACATATACACTCGTTTCGAACTGGAATCATGGTGGAATATCCGGTGATGTCCACTTCGCAGGGTACTTATGGTTGAATAAAACGAACGCTGTATGTGATAAGAGATACATATGAAATATGCAGAGCAGGGGGCGCAAGGACTGTGATTGGGAAACGCTGCCTTAACCCATCCCTTAAATCCCTTCCTTGACGCTCCACTCAACTTTATCCTCCAAGCAGTTTCAGCCAGAATCCTACATTCTTATCTAACAGCTAGGATATGTTTCAAAGCATTCCACCTCTTAATTACCCTGTCATTTCCTGATATTTCTTCTCAAAAACTCCTGATATTTCTTCTCAAAAATGGCATCCACATTTTTCACAAATTAATTAATTTATTTAGGGGGAGCCATAGATTAAAGGAATTCAGCGCTCTCAACCATTAAGCCCGGATGCCGAAAAACCTATAACTTTGGACATTCTTACAAAATGCATCCACAGTCTCCGCACAGGGTACCATTCACTCCATACCGCTTGTACCCTTGACACCATGTTTATATTGGCTTTTTTCGGTTTTCTGAGATGCTCAGAACTCACAATAACCTCCAAATTCAACCTTAAACTCCATCCAACCATCTCCGACTGATCCGAGTTCGTCAGTGAAACTATCTCTTACTTTATTAAACAAAAAACGATCAAGAAAGAAAAGGCCACCAACTACAGCAGCTCAGAAAGGCAGCTTTTTTTTCATGCTGCTTATCCGGAAGCAAGCGGGCCTCCCCCTTCCGAAGCAGTGAGCCACAGCTCCTTTTGGTCGCAGTGTGAGCCCTCCATCTTTTGCTTCAAATCGCGTCACTTATGCAGCGGTGGTCGGGGCTCTCCCCTCTGAAGCAGTGAGCCGCTACTCCCTTCAGTCACAGTGTAACCCCTCCATCTGTTGTTTCAATTCACGTTGTGTACTCAGCAGCGAATGAGGCTCTCCCTCCCGTTGCAGTGAGCCTCCACGCCCTTTAGTCGCAGTGAGAGCCCTCCATCTGATGCATCAAACCCTACCACGTATTCAGCTCCACCTATGATTCACTCCAATCTGCAGTTCATTGAGTGCACCTGCCGCTGCGGTGTTTCTGAACGTGAGTTTCTCTGTATAGTGCTATGTTTGCTTTTGCGACCTGTTGAGTGTGTTGTTTTTTGTGTAGTGTTGCGGTGAACGTGGGTAGTAGTATTTATCTCGGGAGCACATCCGAGGTGTTGGCGTCGCTGGTTTTACCAGGTGGTGTTTTCACCCAGCGGGCTATAGTGAGTAAGTACCCTCCCACAAGTAATCGCATGAAGACTAGGGTTGAGTTAGATAGAATATTGGGTAGGTAGATAGAGGGATCTCTCGTTATTTGATTTCACTGTGTGCGTTAAATTGTTTTCTGGTGAATTTTCATGGCCGATACTGATTCGTTTATTAGTTCACCTTCCTATGATTTTTTTAGAAGGGTGTTCTAAAGAACAATTGTTAGCTGAATATTATAAAATAGTGATTAAGGATAAATGATTCGGCAGAGAAGGCGTTAAATTAATTTTAAAAACTGAGCTGATTGGGAAAGGCTTTTTAAAGTCCAATATGGATGAGTCTGTAGCAGGTGTATCTAATTTGCAATCGACTTTGTCTTTTGAACGGCAAAAAGAGCTACTACTTTTGCAGATGGAGCATGAGAAATTAAAACAACGTTCTGAAGAGAGTAAGCTGGAGTTGGAAAAAGCAAGACTCGAGGTAGAAGCCCTCAAATTGAAGCTTGCGAAAGAGGGTAGGCTGTTTAATTCTGGTGAGGAACAAGGTATATCTGTTTTGCTTACTTCAAATTTAAAACTTGTTCCAAAGTTCAATGAAGAAGACCCTGATATTTTCTTTACCTTGTTTGAACGCATGGCAGACATGAGGGACTGGTCAAACAATAATTGTGTTGCTTTGCTACAATGTGTGTTAACTGGAAAAGTATTTTCTTCAATGTCGGTTGATGACTGTAGGGATTATGATAAAGTTAAATCTGTAATTTTAAAGGCATATGAATGTGTATCGAAAGCATATAGACAGTGTTTTCGTTTGCAGAAAAAAGAGACACAAATTCATTTAGAGTTTGTTAGAGATTTGAGGAGAAACTTTAATCGTTGCTCTACCGCATTAGACATTAAGACATTTGAAGATTTAAGTCATTTGATGGAAGTGTGTTTTTAAATTGCTCTAACACCATGTCGTGTTGCCATATATATCAATGAGCACAATGTTGAAACTCCTGAGGAAGCGACAACGTTAGCTGATGACTTTGTACTGATGCATAAATCCACCTTTGATGCTCATGGTCGGGGTGTTCAGTCTGCTTTCTTTGTAAAGTCTCCATCTAAAAATGACTGTGTGTTCACAGGGAAATTTGACCCGAGCAAGGTATGCAATTACTGCTGCGAGAAAGGACATTGGAAACTGGATTGTCCAGTCCTTAAGAATAAATTCAAACGAGCGTTTGTTTGAAATCAGAAACCTGATGTTGAACTTTTGTCTTCTTACTCTTCTTTTATTACAGAAGGTTGTGTATATTTAGTAGGAGAGAAGGAAATCCCTATTAAAATAATACTGGATCGATGGATTCGTTCATATTAGGGTCTGTTCTGCTGTTTTCCTCGCAATCACATACTGGGGAGAGCGTTTTAATTAGGGGAATAGGACTGAATGTTCTGTTTGTGCCTCTTCATAAGGTAAGACTTCAGTCTGAGTTGATTCAAGGTGAAGTTGTAATGGGAGTACGACCAGCCTTGCCAATTGAAGGAGTTCATATCATTCTAGGAAACAGACTTGTAGGTGAACGTGCATGGGCTGACTGTTCAGTGTTCCCTGTAGTTATTAATAATAATAAAAACGAAACCGAACCCATTCACGATGCCACCTGTGTAGTGCAATGAAGCAGCGAGAGGATGAATTGATTAATCAAAAGGAAATTCAGTTTAATTAAGCTTGCACTAATTTGTTTGTTCCTGATTTGTGTGCGTTGTCTTTTCCTGTGTCAGCAGACGAACTCGGAAAAGAACAGCGAGCCGATTCCTCTTTGGATGAGCTTTTCCAGTGTGCTGTAACTTCAGCAGAGATGGGTAACCTTGCTCGTGTGTATGTTGTTATTGATGGAGTGTTGCTGAGGAAATGGATTCCTCACAAGTGTGACTTTGTTGGGGATCCTGTTTTCCAGGTGGTGGTTCCTGTTAAGTTTCGCCATGCAGTGTTCAAAATTGCACATGATCAATCGGGCCAGGGTGTGCGTAAGACTTATGATCACGTTTTGCGATTATTATTTTTTTTAAATATAAATAGAGATGTTTCGTTTTAGACGTGGCCAAAAAAAGTAAGACCTGTCAGCTAACCAGTAAGCCAAATCAGGTGTTGAAACCTGCACCTTTGAAACCAATTCAAGCTGCTGGTGAGCCTTTTGAACATCTCCTTGTTGATTGTGTCGGACCACACACTGTTAGACATTTCAAAGGGTTTTTACAGTAACTTACTGGCAACACTGTAATACCTCAATAAGGTATTAATACCTTAATACCTTATTGAGGTAGCAAAGTTGCATTTCAGATATTTCTAGGTTGTATTTAACCCAGCTTTTTTTTTTTTAGAGTGTAGTTATTTATTTGTGGGTTGGTTGGTTGGTCTATTTAACAATTACAGTTGAGGAATACAATTTTGAGTTATTTACAATGTTCATTATAAAAGACATTGGTTATTGATCAGTTGGTTGGTTGATTGATTGAAATAACCAAAATAAATGTAGGGTCTGAATAGATAAATCACTTATTTGACATGAACTTGTATGACTTTCTTTCTCCTATAGCACTTAAAAGCAGAAATGTTTAACTGTATTGCAGTCACGTAGCTACACTTTCATCTGTGGCCCACCCAATAAGAAGTTTGTAATTTTCCAAATGGATGTAATTTATTAAACGATACTAATAAACGTCTTATTTCACTGTAACTTTATTTATTAACAATATTAAACGCTTGTTTTCATGGTCAATTACAGGTCGTTTTCCCTCTTCCTATAGGTGCATCATATGCTTGTCAAAATGATGATTCGTCCGTTTCTGTTAGTTCCACCCACAATGTTATGTTTACGACGTACGGATATAATAGTAAAATGTGCGAGTTTGTGAAGTTAAATTTTAAAATAGCCTAGTGAAGCAAACATAAATCAGATCAACTCTTTTAAAAAGTAAAAGTCTTAGCAATTAATCCGGACCGTCTACAAATGAAACCCGACAGATCACCTGAGGGTGCTGGATTTATCGATCAGAAACTTCTGAACCAAGTATGTTCGAAACATCATATTAGCATAGGTACAGTGCTTGATCCGATAAACATATGCGTCCTTTGTGGAAAGAAACACATAAACATTGTGCTAGATCCTGGTCGCCACAACAAAGTGCATAATTTGCAGCTGCGCACATTTCTGCGGTCCTCGATATGCGTGACCTGACAGAGACGCTTGAAATCATCAGCGACGCCCCGTTGTTTCACAATGCTTTTCGTAATGCTTTTTAATAAACTTCCTTTAGTTAAGGTTAGCATTAACTAACATTAGCAATATGTTTGTTACCATGTTTATGCATCTTTATCCAGCTCCGGCAAATGTTAACAGATACAACTTTTCAAAATTTACTAATAGGACATTATTAAAATTAAATGACCATTAATATAACAAATTAATAATGTTAATGCATGCTTTAGAAGTACTGTGTAATGAACCTTGGTGCTCTATTTTTTGTTGCCAATTTGACATGCAGTTTTCATATACACACCTGGCCCACCCAGTTTTATGTAGGCCCACCCACTTAAACATTTCTGGCTACGCTAGTGCTGTATTGTAATGACCCCTTTTTCCATGCAGTTATAATACATTCAATACTTTCAAGCTTCAAGAAGGCAAAATCACAATATATAAGTATGATAAAGCAATCCATAGACTTGTGCACCACAAGTTTTTGTTTTTTTCTTTCTAAACCTATATAGTATGATAATATAGAGAAACAACACTGTTTCTTCATATGATAAAATAATTTGACTGATGCAGTATGACACTGGTCACAAGTCAAAGGATTACTCCCTCTTTATTCAGACATTCATGGCCCACTCTGTGTCTATTATCAAGGTCTACTGGGTGTCAAAATGTCTGTTGGCGTATATCAACCAAAGAACAAATAAACTGAATTTAAATGAAAATACTACAATCTAAAATATTACAAACTTAAACTTAAAATTTAGCTAATTGGCGCCATCTTGCTTCTCAAAGAGTTTACAAAGCTGAGGCCATCAGTGGGATTGATTTTATGGTGAACATAAAATGTTCTTTGGCATAAAACGGCTGGAAGGTCAAGTCTCAAGTTATTTTATAAAATGAAAAGAAAAAAAAAACAGATGAGGGAAAATTTTTAAATAGAAGAAGACAAGTAATTATTAATCTATGATTGTAGATTAATAATTATGTATTAAATAATTCATATTTTAAATCTAATTTTAAGTTAACTAATATTGGTAGAGTGTTTTTCTATGTTGTAAATGATTTTTGTGTCTAGCAGATGCTCTAAAGTAAAATTATATAAATTAATCAAATCATTAGGCCTATTTTATGTGTATATATTTATTTATTTGGTAGGCAGTCATTTGATGAGCAGGGTTAGCCCATCATTTTTGCAAATAAACCCCTTCAATTCCAGGTCCTGCTTACTTTATTTTTTTTTCCTACATTTAGTCTGAAATACTGTAATGCTGTCATCCTAAGGAGATTCTCATTGTTTGAACCACATTAACACGGCATTGACTGAACAAAAGATTATCTCACAAATTATATCACATTGTGTGATTAACAGACAGCCACATAGAATAGAGAAGATATACTGAGTGAGAATACGAGTGAACAGAGGAAGTTAGAGGTAAGAGTGGGAAGGGAAGAAGAAATGAGTTGAACCATGTGATTAAGTATGAAGATCATGAGATTGTTTAGTTGACTAAGCTTGCCAACATATTTTTCATGTTAAAAGTATAACAACTTTGCTTCAATGTTTTAAATATTCATTCATCTTATAGCTGGTTGGTTTGGTTCACAGTGTTTTACTAAAAAATAAATAAGTGGTTGGCCGTTGTTATCATCTATATGGACTTTAAAACTTCAGTAAACTGGTTTGAACTTCCTCCTCCATGAGGTCAAACTACTTTTATGCAGAAATGAAAGTGAAGGTAGATTTTTTTTTTTTTTTTTAAATTCTGTGATCAACAAAAAGTAGTAGGCTGTAGAGGAACAAAAGAGTTCAAATTTGGTGTGAACACTGAATAACTTGCGAGCTCAAACTAAATATAAATGTGTAGCTTTCTGCTGAGGACTGTTAAAGCAGAGGTGAGTTTGACATTGTAGTTGAACTGATTCATTGTTCATTTTGTAGATCATTTGTCTAACTAATTCTCACACAATGATTATATGTGTTCACAGGCATTCAGTCCCGTTAACAAGGAAACATGACCTCCAGATTTAGGATTTCATTGAAACATAAAACAAAATCTCCAAAGAGGTTAGAATACTGGATGAAACATGTATAGTGAAGTAATCTATTCAGTGTCCTAGAAAGTAGTTTCTGACTAAAATAAATGAATGAATAAATAAATAAATAACACTGAAATAATTAACACTGGTTCATTTTTAAACCCTGCTTCACAATGCCTACCCTTTGGTTAACAATTAAATCTGTGAATTCACTTTTTTTTTTTTTTTTTCTTTCTACAAGTTCAATTCAGAAGAGATCATCCCAATCTGACCGCAGCGGTGTGTCTTTGAAGAGTGACCAATCAAGGAATCCTGATATTAATTTCAAAGAGAGACAGTCTTTTGCTGAGAAGAGGTCAGTACACTCTTAAAAATAAAGGTGCTTCACGATTCCATAGAATAACCTTTTTGTCTAAATGGTTCCATAAAGAACCTTTCTGATTCACAAAAGGTTCTTTGTGGTGAAAGAAGGTTCTTCAGATTGTAAAAAGGTAAGGATGAGATGGTTCTTTAAAGAACCTTTGACTGAATGGTTCTTTGTGGAACCAAAAAATGGTTCTTCTATGGCATCGCTTGAAGAACCTTTTGAAACACCTTTATTTTTAAGAGTGATCATGCTTTAACAGTTCAACAGGTTTTGAACAGGTTTAACTAAAACCAAATGTGATGATTATCTGAATTGAGCTATGAAAAGTACTATGTAAAAAGGTTACACGTCAAATAATCAAGAATGTCACTCTTATATCCAGATTTTTTACTGATGGAAATCTGGATTTAAAATGCATGTTAATGCCTGGTGTAAAGTGTGTATAGATTATATGTAGTCTGCTGAATAGATTATAGGTAAATCTATACAGGGCAACTGTAAAGACAGTACATAGTAGAAAATTAAAGAAAAGTTGATAACTTGCAGTCTAAACAATGATAAACTCTTTCTGATGAACTACAGTGACAATAAGGATGTGCCTCACTTCCCAAGTAAAAAACACAAGAATGCAGTCTTTAAGGTGTGTATTTGTCTGTTTTATGGTGGTTATTGTGTGTGGGCGTAGATACATATGGGTCATTGACACAACCACGTTTAAATCCATGTGATGTTGTTCCTTAAATATTGATTTCAGATGCTTAAGCGCACAGTCATTTCTCTGGTTAAAAATGAACTAAAGAAGGTTAAGAAACTACTGAGCCCAGATTACCCACAATGCTCTGAGAGAGAGAAAGAGGATGATGAAGATCAGACTAATGTCAGAGATGCGGTTCTGAAGATCACACTGCACGTCCTGAGGAAGATGAACCAGACAGACCTCGCCAACACATTACAGACCAGTAAGAGCTCTGGGCCATATTATCAGTATACTGTATCTATTTGACCTTAAATGGGTCATAGCTTAAAGGCGAATTGAGAAAGCAAAATTCCCTTGATCTTTTGACATATTGACATATGGCATAGTGTCACTGTGCTATAAAAACATCCTGTATGTTTCAGAACTCAAAACTTTCTTGCTAGTCTAAAAACAGCTTAAATTGAAGCCAATCTGCCAAAACAACAGCTTGTGGAATGTACCATTCTATTATTATGCAATAGTGTGGCTAAACACTGCCTCCACAAAACAAGATGAATGCCTGCTTCTACAGAAACTGGACAGAAAATAGCCTATTACTTCTAAATTATGATGTTTTGTTGTTGTTTATTTATTTTTTATTCTTTGATGCAAAAATCTTCATAACATAATAAGTGGACTTCATAGAACAGTACAAAACAAAAAACATGACCCCTTTAGAGAGTGCATGAAATCCTGTTCTCCAATTACTTCTATGATATGACAAAACATTTTCTCAAATATAGATATCTTTGAGTATGTATTTTAATATATTTGCATTGATAACATGGTGTAATACAACCAAAATTACAGGAGCTGATATAAGAATGTCTTTAGTAAACTGGCTTTCCTGTACCTCATATAATACTTCATGGCACTAACAATGATAAGGTCATGAAATAAATTGGCAAAGAATGGATGAACTGATCAAATATGTACCTTGAAATCAATGTAAGTCACTTGGATGAAATGCATGCATGCATGTAAATGAAAATTAGGTGTGCATGATGCTTTGCCAAACATAACTGAATGTCCTGTCTACCAGAACTGACCCCCATGAGTCATCAAGTACTAAAATCCAACCTGAGGGAAAAATATAATAGAATTCATGAAGGAATTTCAATGCAAGGTAAAAGAACTCTTCTGCATGAGATCTACACAGAGCTTTACATCACAGGAGGGAGTGGAGAGGTCAGTATTCAACATGAGGTGAGACAGATTGAGACAACATCCTGGACACCAGAGACAACAGAAGCACCAATCAAATGTAATGATATATTTAAATCCTTACTGGGACAAAACAAGCCCATCAGAACCGTACTGACTAAAGGAGTTGCTGGAATTGGAAAAACAATCGCTGTGCAGAAGTTCATTCTGGACTGGGCTGAAGGAAAAGACAATCAGGACGTTCACTTCATATTTCCACTTCCTTTCAGGGAGCTCAATTTGATGAAGGAGAAAATGATTAGTCTGGTGGAGCTTCTGCATCAGTTTTTCACAGAGCTGAGATTACCAAATTGCGATGAATATAAAATCATGTTCATATTAGATGGCCTGGATGAGTGTCGACTTCCTCTGGATTTTCAGAACAATGATATTTTGTGTGATGTGACAGAATCAGCCTCAGTGGATGTTCTCCTGACGAACCTGATCAAGGGGAATTTGCTTCCATCTGCTCTCCTCTGGATCACCTCTCGACCAGCAGCAGCCAGTCAGATCCCTCCTGAATGTGTTGACCAAGTCACAGAGGTACGAGGGTTCAATGACCCTCAGAAGGATGAGTATTTCAGAAAGAGAATAAGTGATCAGAGTCTGGCCAATAGAATTATCACACATGTTAAATCATCTAGGAGTCTCTACATCATGTGTCACATCCCAGTCTTCTGCTGGATTTCAGCCACTGTTCTACAGAGAATGTTGAGTGATGCAGAGAGTGCAAAAATCCCAAAGACTCTCACTCAAATGTTCACACATTTTCTGATCTATCAGATTAAACAAAGAAGCCAGAAGTACCAAGAAAACATTGATATAGATCTTCAGCAGACAACAGAGAGCATATTTTCCCTGGGAAAACTTGCTTTTCAACAACTAGAAAAAGGCAACCTGATCTTCTATGAGGAAGACCTCCGAGAATGTGGCATTGATGTCAGAGAAGTGTCAGTGTATTCAGGACTGTGCACCCAGATCTTCAGAGAGGAGTTTGGACTGTACCTGGGGAAGGTGTATAGCTTTGTACATCTCAGCTTTCAGGAGTTTCTTGCTGCGTTATTCAAGTTTCTTTCCCTAATCCTAAAACCTACCAAGCATTTTAAACTATTTAGCTCCACGATGACTGATTTGCTAAAAAGAGAAGTGGACAGAGCTTTGGAGAGTGAGAATGGACACCTGGACCTTTACCTTCGCTTCCTTCTGGGCCTCTCATTGGAGTCAAATCAACGTCTTATACAAGGCCTACTGACACATACAGGGAACGTATGCCTAATAAACAAACAAAAAATCATTAAATATCTCAAAGAGAAAATCAAGGATAATCCCTCTCCAGAGAAATCCATCAATCTGTTCCATTGTCTGAATGAACTGAATGATCATTCTCTAGTGCAGGAGGTCCAAGCATACCTGAAGGAAACAGGTCCCAGAGGTTTGTCTGGAGTCAAACTCTCTCCTGCTCAGTGGTCAGCTCTGGGGTTTGTGTTGCTGAACTCAGAAGAGGAGCTGGATGAGTTTAAGCTGAGTAAATATGATCAATCAGAAGAATGTCTTCTGAGACTGCTGCCAGTGGTCAGAGCTTCTAGAAAAGCTGAGTGAGTATGTGTACAGAATATCTGTTAAAAAAAAAAAATCTGTCTTAGATTTATATTCTTTGTATTCATGACGGGTTCCTATGTTTTTGAAAAACTTCTATACCATTTAAAAAAAAAAAAAAACTATTTTTTGACTCCAAACATTTTCACTATGAGCTAACTATTATCTACAACTTTTTGCCTCCATAAACTCCTAATTTACTGCTTATTAATAATTAGTAAGTTAGTTGTTAAGTTAAGGTATGGGGCAGGATTCGGGATTTAGAATATGCTCATGCAGAATAAGGCATTAAGATGTGTTTTATAAGTACTAATAAACAGTCAATCTGCTAGTAATATGCATGCTAATAAGCAACTAGTTAATAGTGAGAACTGGTGTTACCTTTAGGTCCAAACTGCTTCAACACACCTCCCTGTGATTTTCAACTCATCCTGAAAACCTTGATTAACTTCTTAAAGGCACAATATGTACGTTTTGCCACTAAAGGTCGCTTTTTTAAAACAATAGCAAAAATTTTAAGAATGCAGTAACAGAAAGAAAGTATATTTATATATATATATATTTTTTTTTTTTTTTTTTGAGAAAATTACAGTTTTTTTTTTCTTGTTTTTTTTTTTTTCAGTTGCTAACAAGCATTGTTCAATACTGAAACCACATTTTCAAAACTGTTCATAAAGTCTGCATTACCAACACGAATCTCACCTCCAAAACTCACTCAGACCAACAAAACACTTCATATAGGTCTCAAAATAAGCTTGTTTCATCATAACACGGAACAATTCTCATTCAAAGAACATACATTTAATTCATAACACACTGATTTAAAAAACAGGGATCATTTCATAATCGATTAACTTTTATCTTTGAAGTTTGTATGATTTATCACATAAGTATTTCATTACTGGATAATACAGTTTTTTACAGACGCTAGGACACATTTCTCAATACATAGGTCACTTTTGCAAAACTCTTCACACAGTTCTCCTAACCAACTTTCAGCTTGGCAAAGCAGTTCATTTCACATTCAAAATGCACTACAACTACCAAAACACTTTATTCAGGTCTCAAATCAACTCATTCTTCCAGAACACTAGCAAAGGTTGACAGCCGACAAACACACTTTGTCACCCACAAAACAATGACCTAAAAAAACACTAACAACATGTAGCATTATACAATGTTTTCTTGTGCAAAACAAGGACACATCTCTGTTTATAATTCACTGCAATATATGTTACTGGAATGAATCAGACATGATGCAGAATTCGTCAATATTTTATGTCGTTTATTTATTTTATAAGTAATTTAGTAATTTCAAAATACAACAATTTGTATACACACCATCCACTGATACAGATACAATAGTAACGCTAATCTACTCGGTCTTCTCCATTTGGCCACAGGTTCTCATCCACATCACATCTTATGTCATCTAGGGCAATAAAGAATCTTCTGCCATGCCTGATCCATCCATGGCAATCTTCTGCTGATATACTACAGTATATTGCCAAAAGTATTGGGTCACCCCCTTCTTTAGAACAGAAAAAGCACTTCCAAAACTGTGGCAACGAAGATGGAAACATAATACAATTTTTAAATAAATGAATTTCTATCTCTGTTGCAACAGTTTTGGAAGTGTCTAAAATGACTGAACCCATATGTACAAGTCACTGGTGTTTAGTGATGCATTGGCTGCACTTGCAGACCAGCCTCTCTCATTGAAAGACCATGATTTATTACATGATCAGTTATAGTTGCCCTGATCTCATCTGAGACTACAGCTCTTGATCTTCCTCTTATTCTTATTCCACCACGCATACGTATTTTTTATAGATGATAATGAAATTATGTAAAGGAGTAGCACATGTAGGTCTTCAGCTACAAAAGGAATCACCTGTAGTTGGTCCAACGGTTTTGATAGCACTTCATTTTCTTTTTCTAAATATATTTTACTGTAATAAAATATTATTGTAGAAATGCAGAAAATTGCTGTTTTATTCAGTTTTGTATTATGTTATTGTTTTGAACTCAAGTTTAACAATTTTGAAAAGAGTATGTAAACGTGTGCAAACTGGGCTGTAGGTACACAGAGTTTTGACAGTTGTTGTGTCGAAATGAGAAAAGAATTCATGGAATTTGAGAGATGTAGTCATTGAATGCATTTTGTGCCAAAGCAATGATAATTGATCCTCAGTTTAGCCCACATAGACTTCTGTTGTGCTCACTGTGTGAGGAGTTTTGCAAAAGTGACCTAAGTATTGAGAAATGTGTCCTAGCGTCTGTAAAAACTGTAATAACATCTTTTCATTTTACTAACTGTATTACAGCACAAATAATTAATGTGAAAAGCAGCATTTCCACCCTATACCTTTATATACCAAAAACAAAACCCATCAACATTTACAAAATTTACTTGTGAAAAAAAAAAACATATAAAAAGTTAAGAAAAATATATATATAATAAAAAACAAACAAACAAACAAAAAACATTAGTTTAGTATAACGAAGTACTGTATGTGCAGTATTGGAGTCACAGAAGACCTTTGAGTGTTAAGTTTGAATGTTCACTCCATGTTGATGTTGGTTTCCTCTGGGTTTCTCGCACAATCCAAAGATATACAGGACAGGTGAACTGGAGACTGTAAGTGAGTATGAATATGAATGTCTTTTTTCCCCCACTAATGTGTCTTCCCTGATCCATGTTTCCAAACAAAATCATTCCAAAGCCATCCATTTATCAAAAGATAACCAAAGAAGAAAGAAAAAGAAGACAACTAAAAACAGGACATTTGGCTTGGCTTTCAGCTGAAATTGCATTTAGTTTTCTTTGGAATAATTATTATTCAATTTCATAATAGATATTCTGCTAAGATTTTATATTTCAATATAATTCCTGCAGAAATGGACAGTTTGCCATCGTTCTGATTTGAAGGTGGTTTTATCAGTTTTGAAAGCAGTGTGTTAGTATCTGAAAAATGTGCTGAAAATGCATAATGTTTTGCAGGTTGTGGAGTATGAATTTGTTGTGGAGTTTGTGGATTTTGAAAAATGTGGTCATTGCATGCATTTTGTCTGAAAGCAATGAAAAATGATTCACAGTTTGGTCCACACAGACTTCTGTATCGCTGAATGTGTGAACAGTTTTGAAAATGTGGCTTCAGTATTGAACAATGCTTGTCAGCAATTTTTTCTTCTTCATTATGTTATCAGGACAAGTTGTATCATCCTAACATTTTTTTTAATTTATGCCTCCCAAAATTATGTATTGAATAATGTATTTATTGTATCTGAATATGTTAACAGGGTAAATAAACAGGACAACAAAGCATTATGTAAACCTGTAAACCAAAGGTACATGAAGAAGATTATAGGATAACTTGGTGCAACAGGGAAAGGAATAGAGGAAGGCAAATGAATGAGGAAGATGAGATGCAGTGAAAGATTTGATGAAAGAGTTGTACAGCTCCTTTTGGACATACAAACTGAACTTTACAAACTTCTGAAGATGAAAACCAGCACACTGTAAGATGGCACATTATTAACATTGTTGATCAAATTAAATATTTCTATTATTTCTCTCCCAGGCTGTGTGATTCCAATCTGACAGAGAAGAGCTGTTCAGCACTAGCCTCCGTCATTAGCTCAAACTCATCAAGTCTGGCAGAGCTGGATATAAGCAACAACCACCTGCAGGATTCAGGAGTGAAGCTGCTCTGCACTGGACTGAATAATCCACAATGTAAACTGGAGGCATTACAGTATGTTAGCTCACATTTTTTTAGTGATATACAGTCAGGTCCATAAATATTGGGATATCGACACAATTCTAACATTTTTGGCTCTATACACCACCACAATGGATTTCAAATGAAACGAACAAGATGTGCTTTAACTGCAGACTGTCAGCTTTAATTTGAGGGTATTTACATCCAAATCAGGTGAACGGTGTAGGAATTACAACAGTTTGCATATGTGCCTCCCATTTGTTAATTTTCCCTTCAAAACTGAAGGGAAAATGCCCCAAGAACAAGCAGGAACTGAAGACGGTTGCAGTAGAGGCCTGGCAGGGCATCATGTAATAATTTTGTAAGGGTTTTATCCTTTATTTATAAATTTTAACTTTAGGGAATCAAATCGTAGAAATCCGACTTTGGTCGGATTAATTGATATTAATCACCAATGTATAGATTAATTGATATTAATCAAAATGTACAATTTATACCTTATTAACGCTCGACCAGCAAGTATTAATACAGTATAAATTAGCAAGTCTTCATATTGTTGATAATAATACAGATTTGATTGGGAAATCTCTGAGCACAGGTAACACGATCTATGGCAAATAATTTAAGATTTGAAAATCACGGCACCAGACTATTCATTAAAAATGAATCGAGAGTTTATTTACTATTCTAGGGTATAATACAAACAAAACACATACACACACTATGGCAAGATCAAAGCAGTTTGAAGAAAGTTAAGCTATTCTCTTTTCCCGAGAATAAAGATGACTTTAGGACGTCACAAACAGAAGACTCGACTTATGGTTATCTTTTAAGATTCATTCAATTCAAACTTCAGCGAATTAGAGATTTGTTGTTTTACTTGCTTTGAAGTTGAGTTGAAGGCTGTACTTCTTGAGGGAATCCCGACTTTCGCGCTGTGTCTTTGTCGCGGGACGTCACTCGGGAATCCTCTCTACGATTTGTGGCTTCCTGGCAGCGCGCGAACGGCAAGGCTTTGAAGTTCTTTGCCAGTTTGGTCTGAAGTTGACAGAGTGTTGAAGTCTTTTGAGATGATCAGCCAGATGTTTCGCAGCGAGATCAGGAGGGGCAACGCCCAGACTTTCAGCCAAGCTTCCTTGCAGGTTTTCTTTTCTTTCTGAGCTGAGCTACATTCTTTGACTGACTAATTCAAAGTTGGGGTGTCTGTTTTATCGGACAGAATTAAGTCCATCCTATTCACTGTCTGACCCAATCACATTGTCTCTGCAGGGCGGAGCCCCGCCCAACACGACTTCTTTTTCGTGCATACATTATCTGCTCGTAAATATGTCACATGAAGGACCATTTCTTAATTACTACTTATAAAAGTATTCCTCGTTCATACAAGACTGAAAATCGACATATAGTTCTGATCAACTTCTGGCATTTGAGAAAAGCTTTGACCCAATACTAGACAAGGCTATATATATTCAAAAAGACAGTTATAAAGAAAAGATCAAACTAAAACACACCATGCATAGCATAAAACACCAAGCACATATATATATCGATATACATATATATAAGACATCAAACATGAGGTATTTGTCGTCTCGACTACTTATAATCTTACCTACTAAATGGGTTAAGTCTTAGATTAAAAATATCTTAAGTTCTGATAACTACAGTAAGATTAAATGAAACATAGAATACCACATTCATATATATTCTTCTTGAGTCGCTTTAATAGCAGTAGTCTTTTCTGGATTGTCCTTTTGGGCAAAGTCCATAAAAGTTTGGAACAAACTTTGTATAACTAGAGTTCCTTTTGTTGTAAGAGAAAAGAGGTGGCTTTCTCCTGGAATGCAGTGAAGAAAAGGGGTTTGTTATGAGGTCATGCGGATGACCGTGCTGTAGGTTTGTTGAGGTCTGGTCAACGTATATCTGTCTTTCCTTGTTGATACCATCATTGAATTATGGTCGAAAGCAGTCAGGGGACTCAGGGAGAGTCTGGGCTTAAACATGTCCAGATCCCACGTGCTTTGTGCTGTCTGTTTATTCGACTTTATTTATGGTAAACTGGTTCAGGAACAACATTGAAGATTCTTTTCTTCAAAGGGATGGCCAGATGTTTTCCTCCCAGCTTCGTGGGTCTCATGAGAGATAAGGAGAACATACAGGAAGTTATTTAGAGATTTTGGGCATTGTGTTGGTCGTTTGTAACTTTTACGATGCTGCGATGGAGAGTGAGATTCTGTGGAATTGTTCTTAAATTTAAACTCATGTGTGTGTGTTCTTTTTGACCAGGTTCTACAATCACCAGGGATGAAACCCAGCGTCTGGTGATTTCTATGCGTTCCAGACTTCAGGCTGTAATTTACTGCAAAGGATTTGTAAGCAAGTATTGAAAAAATGAAAGTTTTATTTATGACTTATTATTCTGTCCCATTACTTTTGGTCCCTTAACAAGTCGGAGGCACATATGAAAACTGTTGTAATTTCTACACCGTTCACCTGATTTGGATGTAAATACCCTCAAATTAAAGCTGACAGTCTGCAGTTAAAGCACATCATTTCATTTGAAATCCATTGCGGTGGTGTATAGAGCCAAAAATGTTAGAATTGTGTCGATGTCCCAATATTTATGGAACTGACTGTAGTATTTTCAACATGTATCTCCACCCAAAATATCTAGTTTTATTTCAGCTGAATGGGACATTATGGAGAGGTACTGTAGAAAGAATGATATGAGACATTATCTTTGTAGGTTGTCAAACTGCTGTATTACAGAGGATGGTTGTGCTGCTTTGGCTTCAGCTCTGAGAAGAAATCTCTCACACCTGAGAAAACTGAATCTCAGTGACAACACACTAGGAGACCCAGGAGTAAACTTGCTGTCTGATCTACTGGAGGATCCACAATGCAAACTGAGCAAACTATAGTGAGTTCCAATACCATATGGTCTATTAGTCTGTATGAAATTGAACAATTATGAAATTAAAGCTTACATGCCTATAGATTTCGCTTCAGAAATATATAATCATCCCAAGAAGATACAGTTACCTGAGAATAAAAATTACCATATGGTTTTAAATCCAGATTTTATGTGCATTTTCTATTGTTCCATAGGTAGATTAACAGTTGTTTAAAGCATAAACTTATATTTTCTGTATGTTTTTTGCAAAACACATTTTGTGCTGTGTGCAAAATGTATATTGATGTGAAGTTATTTTTAACATTTTTATTCCAATAAAAAAGTATGTGTCTCATATGATAATTATATAAACTCAACAAAAATATATTATTCATTACATTCTGTCAGATAATGTTTTGCATTTGTTGACCAGTAAATGTGAATAGTTTTTACATCTTTCTTTCTGCAGCCTTCGTAACTGCAGTATTGGAGAGGAAGGTTGCGCTGCTGTAGCTTCAGCTCTAACATCAAACCCCTCAAACCTTAGAGAGTTGAACCTAGGTATGAATAAACCAGAAAATTCAGGAATAAAGATGCTCTCTCATCTACTGGAAAATCAAAACTGCAAACTGGAGAAACTACAGTAAGTTTTTGATATTCACAATTGTGCTTTCTGTGATTTAAAGAGGATGTCTAATGCTATTTCGTGCATTCTGACTTATTTATACTGCTAAAAAATTAGATTGTCATGTTCAATGTGTGTCAGAGTATTTCTGTAGCAAATACATTCCTTCTGGGTTTGTACGTATAAGTTTCGGAATTTTTTTTTTTTTTTCGAGTATGGCCCTGTATGAAGTCATAAAGGGCGGAATTCCTTGTATGGGCACTTCTCCAGGAAGAGGGTGCGCACATCGACTAGAGCAGGAGCAAGAGCACGCCCATCAACGTGCTTCATTTGGGTTACGGAAGTCGTCTGCAGTGCTGCACAGGACTTTTTGTTTTTGACTACAAAACCAACAATGTCACTAATGAAGTGTATTTTTGGTTGTCAGGGAAAGATAACCTTGTTTAGCTTCCCAAAGAACCCAGTATTAAAGGAATTTATGTCGATGTCACAGCTTGCATGCTCTTGACTCTTTAGCTCCGCCCCCAGGATGCCTCCAGGAGTTCGACTGTTTTTAGAAAGAAGCGGTATCTTCTATAAATCTGATAAAACTAAAGACTCTCCAGCGGTATGAATGATGTGGAGCTCTCCAATCTCAAGGATTAGAACTGTTGCCAATTTTGGCACTAAATTTTAGACTACGCCACCCCAGAAATTAGGCTGGGGACCCACAAGTACATCAAGTACCCAATACACAAATTTGTTGTGGCTGAGACAGGTATCAAACAATGATGAAAGGTTTCACAATTTATTCAAAATGGCATACGATAAAATACAAACATTAAAACACCTCACTCATATAACATTATACACATGCACATTTTACCACTTCAGAACCGGGGAAATGGTCTTGCCTATCCAATACAGCACAGCAACCACACGTGCCACCACAAATAACCCGTTGTGAACACTGCAAGCTGACAGCTGCACCACCACCACACACGGGGGATTCTGGCTAATACTAGCACCCCAGTTCTGAAGGGAAAAAGAGAACAAAATATAAGACACAAACACACATACACTTAACAAATAATATCCTCAGCCAAGGAACATTTATCTTGGGCTGTTGAAGAAAATAAAGAGCCAGTCAAATAAAATGATCACTTTTGGGGGGTTTTCCACTGGGAACAGTACCTGGTACCTGGTACTTTTTTTAAGTACCACCTCGGCCGAGGTTCCAAGCGAACCGTACCGTTACCAAAACGTGACGTGTAAACTCTGCTGATCACTGATTGGCCGGAGAAAATAGTCACTGCCTGCGTCATTGAACTTGCGGCACAAGACACAACAGACCCGCTAGATTTAAATCAGCAGCCAGCGAAGGATTGAACACAACTGTTTTGAATGAGCGCACCTTTCTTTTAACAACCAAAAAATGGCTGTTTCGTTGTCTGTTGGGGAAGTATAGACTGTCCTCTCGTTGATAGCCAACGAGCGGATCCAGCGAGAGCTTGATGGAGCAACGCGGAATTAAAATGTTTTTCAGGAGTAACGGCAGTAGAGGCGGCACAACTATAATGACACGTGAATAATCCTGCCCACTTTAAAGCGGTACTAAACTGCAGTGGAAACGCAAACCGAGCCAAACTGAGCCGTGCAGTGCCGTGCCGTTCTGAACTGCGCCGAGCCGAGTCGTACCACGCAGTGGGAAAGCGCCATTGGATACCTGAAACCATAACATTTGAATGAGTCACCTCAGGCTGCAATGATCACTCTGATCGTCTGAACAAACCCCACTTGCTGAAATGAAATAGTCATCCAACTAGCCCCAAAAGCATCCACAACGCATGCATGGTTCTAGTAAAAGGCAGAAGGTTGGTCGAAGAGTACAGCTCACGGAAAGAAGCAATCCAATCCGTGCATGCATTCCTAAAAAGCCGGTGAATAACCTGTGCTCGTAGTTGCAGCTCATACAGAAGAACAGTGTCGAACCAAATCTAGCAGCACCCCACAAAAAGCCTGCTGCATCACCTTCCAGCCCCCTTATCCTACTGAAATAAAATGATGATTAAATAAAAAGTTATCAAAAAGTCCTATCTCCTTTTATACCCACGAAGCATACTACAATATCCGCCCCTCGTAAAAATAAAAAAACAGTAGATCACATCACCACAGATGCAATACTACTCAATAGAAGATTAACATGAGAGATTGGCAGAAACTGTTATGTCCCCTTTAACAACTGATGTACAAGCATTGCTGGTTATAGACTGTTTAAGTGGGAGCCCAGTGTAAAAAAATGGTTAAGACAAAAATGTACAAGTTAATTTAGCCTACAAGTGCAGGACTACATACACCATGCTGGTAGGTGAAATGTTTTCTCTTTTCAGGTTGTCTAAGAGCAGCATTAGAGAAGCAGGATTTGCTCTTCTGGTATCAGCTCTGAGATCAAACCTCTCACACATGAGAGAACTAGATCTGAGTGGGAATGAACCAGGAGACTCAGGAGTGAAGGTGCTCTCTGATCTACTGAAGGATCCATACTGCAAACTTAAGACATTACAGTGAGTGTAACAGTTATACAATAGAGTATAGAAAGATTGCACAAAAGTAAATCAAATTAAATATCATATAACAAGTTAATTATGAATATTGTTGGCACTGTGAAGAGCTGCTTATGTTTCTCTTTGGGTAAAGGCACCAGCTAAATCCATAAATATAAATGTATTTATAATAATTGGATGGTTATTTGAGTCAAGTTTTTTAATATAGTGCTTCACATGACTTCTACACTTGACCCTCTGACATAAGTGCTCCCTATTTTGTTCTATCTACTTGTTTTCTTTTTATTTATGAAAATGTTGACCCTCTAACACTTGCACTCTGTATTTTCTTTCTATTTTATACTTGTTTTCTTTTGTATTTATAAAAAAACAAAACAAAAAAAAAACTTGGCCCTCTAACATCAGCGTTGCCCATGGGGGTTGACAGAAGAGCCCAGAAATGCTTTAGTGCCATTTACTGCAGTGTCAACTAATTCCACTTATGTTTATCTGTAAATGTGAGAGTGTTTTTTTTTTCTTCACTATTATGCAGACTATCTAACTGCTGTATCGGAGAGGAAGGCTGTGCTT
The DNA here is from genome assembly GCA_036784905.1 of Acrossocheilus fasciatus. Lineage (NCBI taxonomy): Eukaryota > Metazoa > Chordata > Actinopteri > Cypriniformes > Cyprinidae > Acrossocheilus > Acrossocheilus fasciatus. The sequence continues at coordinate 5,006,537 of CM071960.1, forward strand.
CTCTGGCTTTGGCTCTGAGATCAAACCCTTTGTACCTGAGAGAGTTTGATCTCAGCTCAAACAAACCTCAAGACTCAGGAGTAAAGTTGCTCTCCAATCTACTGGAGGATCCACAGTGTAAAATAGAGAAACTGAAGTGAGAGTTATACATTAAATTATCACACAAGCTGCACTCATATACTTAATAAATAAAAGTGATTGTGATTGTGATGAAGTCTAATTAAGTAACAGAAAAGGAAAACATAATGAAATAGAGTGCTAAAGACATGAGTTGCCTATTTCAAAATGTTATTATTAGAAGATCAGCCACCACATCACACTGTTTTCTTTTTTCTTCTCTTTGCAGGTTGCGTAACTGCAGTATTGGAGAGGAAGGTTGTTCTGCTCTGGCGTTAGCTCTGAGATCAAACCCTTCGTACCTGAGAGAGTTTGATCTCAGCTCAAACAAACCTCAAGACTCAGGATTGAAGCTTATATCCAATCTACTGGAGGATCCACAGTGTAAACTAGATAAACTAATGTGAGCTGTGTACACTAAGCTATTATATAAGCTGAACTCATATACTTGGTACATACGGTTAGTTGACCCAGAAATTAAATTTTTGTCATCAGTCTTGCTGCTCCAAATCCATAAGACTTTTGTTAATCTTAGAAAAAAAAATGAAGATATTTATCAATAAGTTCATGAAAATTAAGAAAACCTAATCAACATGAATTGAGTGGTCATCTGAAGACACACGATCACTTAATATAAAAATATTTAATTTAGGCATTTATTCACATACAAACATTGATCAACACACCTACTGTGCAGAGAGAACATCAAATATGGTAAACGGAAACTCAGCCATGCTTGCTTGACATGCAAAAATTAACGAGGTTTATTCATGTGCCAAAAAAAAACATGAGAGAACTTCCAGAGTAACAAATGAGGTTTGTCCTCACAAGTCAAGCAAGTAAGGTTAATTAGGTTTTATGATTGATAACTTTGATTTGATAAGTTATAATTATCTTAACTTTTTATGATTTTAATTAATTTTTTGAAGCATCAAAGTCTTAGGTTAATGAACTTTCAGTGAAAGGACAGAGATGTGCGTTTTGTGTTTTGAAGAAGAACAAAAGTCTTCTGGATTTGGAATAACATGAGGATAAATATGACAATATGATAAAGATGACAATTTTCAATTTTGAAGTGAACTATCCCTTTAATAATGAGAGGTGATTGTGATTACCATGAAGTTGAAGTAACGAAAAACAGAAATATACTGAAGGATGAGTAGTATGAAAGACATAAATTGACTTTTTAGCAAACAAAAATGTCTTTTTAGAGATATCAGCCACCACATCACACTTTCTTTTTTCTTCTTTTTGTAGGTTGCGTAACTGCAGTATTGGAGAGGAAGGTTGTTCTGCTCTGGCTTCAGCTCTGAGATCAAACCCCTCTCACCTGAGAGAACTGAACCTGAGCTTGAATAAACCTGGAAACTCAGTAAAATTCTTGTCCGATCTACTGGAGGATACAAATTGCAAACTGGAGTCCCTAAAGTGAGTTTTGCTCTCATGACTGTTACATTTTATTCTGGTATCTAGTTCTAGTACTTAAATATTTCTTTATACTTCAATTTTTCTGTTACAGACTGTAGACTCCACACCTGTTTAACACTGTCCTACAGAGTATCCCGTTTCTTTGTCTCCACTGCCAACAAGCAGCAATCAAAGCATATTTTCCATTCAGACTGCTACTGTCAGGTAGCTCTCTGATATTTCTAAATAAAACACACTCACTCTCTCACTCATTTAAATTTTATAAGAATGTTGCTGTAATGAACACATTAACCATGCATTCTGACACTAACACAGACACAAACCTCTTTAATACTACACATAGCAATGCATACATTATTGACTAAACATTTAATTTACTCTTAGTTAAAGCATTGCATTTTATCGTTACTTAAAGTATGCAGTTTGTTGCATCATTAATTCAATTTTATTGACCACATTACAGACCACATCATAGCTGGTCTGTAAAACCCTGAACCCGTGGGCACCTGTCTCAGGTTTACATCTCTATGCACAATTCTGTTTTCATCATATGTCTGCTTCATTTCATTAAACATATTAAAAGGAAATTAATTAATAAATAAAAATTATTCATGGCATTATTTAAAAAATTTTCACAGTACTGTAGTTTCTCAGGTAGGTTGTTGCAAGCATTTTGGGGAAGTTGCCACATATATTCTATGAATTTAGACTGTCTACTGTATATTGCATATGTAGTTAATTTGTTTTTCACACCTTGATTGACATCATTTGATTGTATATTAGTTTCATTTGTTTATTGTACTGTTACATACTGTATAAAACTGAATATGTTTTTTTGCACATAAATGTGTAAATCATCATTTTTATATATGTAATTACACATTATTTTCAGTTGATGGTTGGTGTTTTGAATAAATGGTTGAAGAAAAAAACATAACTTTTCATTTCAAAATGTTATTTCTGTGTATATTTGCTATCTTTAACTCTATATTGCATATATTTAATGAAGGTAGATTCAGATCTATCAAATAGTTGTGAAATAATAAAATTTAATACAAGTAATTGTCATGAAACCTGAGTATAATTGTAGTAAAGCTGTAATATGCAGTACTGACACAATCAAATTATGGTACATATGCATATACATACACTGATACACACTGTATGCATTTGAAATTTGAGTGTTTTGCAGTGCAATCTCATTAACAAAACAAAGTCAGACATGACAATAGATTCACAACATTGGTAGTTCTCACTCATATACAGTAGATATGTGTGTGGTTCTCTTTGCATGGAAACAGCTGGATTCAGATTCCATCTTGCTGTCATCAACACCTGAACATTCCATGATGTCACAATGAACACTGCCTGTACATTCAGACACAGTTCATGAATGTGATCCAGCTGTTTTTCAGACCGTAAATCTTGAGTACTGATGAACGATAACAACAAAGTTATGGGAATAATGGGAATTTTGCGCAAACTAGTGTCAATGTGCTGCTGGGTAAGTAGCCCACCTGACCTAAATAACCAATCTTCATAATTAACTGAATTTCAAAAACAAATATGTCACATTTCACATTAAAAAAAAAGAAATTCAATTTTGCCTATTTTTAGGATCTTGTGGACATTTTCATTACTGTAACACACGTATGTTATCCTACACAGACATATTTTTTAACTTGGCCATAATTCCTAAAAAATAAATGCTACAAAGACGTATAAATACCCTATAATGTAAATATTTGTCATTATATTAATACAAAAACAAAAAGTTCTGAGAATGACTTTTACAGATGCAAAACAAAATCTTCATGGTCCTAAACACAGACCTCTTTTTCTTCATGCTTTTCTTCTTACTTTATTTCTTCTGTTTTTAGGGTGAAATATGACAGTTATTTATTTATTTTATCACATACCAAGCCTAAGTTTTAAGTACTGTCAGTTCTTTGCAGACTGAAAGTGATGATTCAGACTACTATGGACTACCATCAGACTGCTATATGAATACATCACTCAAGGTAAAGTGCGTATTTGGCGCCCCCCTCGTTTTTCTGAAGAAATGGGGGCATATGCGGCAGGGCGTTCCTGTGGTGCTCCTACAGATGGTGGAGTTTTTGGAAAAATATGGTAAGAGAAGTAGTTAGTTTTGAATTGTTAAACATATGCTGGGATTATTTGTACCATGTGAATTTGTGCATACGTGTATGTGTGTGTATTTAGGTCTCCATCAGAGGGAATTATTCCGTGCCGGTGGATCAGCGGCACGGTGCGATGAGTTGAAGAAAAGTCTGAATGGTGGTGAGTTTCAGTCTTTTCGCAGCGATGATGTCCATGCTGTGGCCTCTCTGCTGATTCTGTTCCTGAGAGAGCTGCCTAATGGACTCATCCCATGGTGGAGTGCCAAATGGATCTTGAGTGTCTATACAAGTACGTTCACACTCCAGAATATTTCTGTCGGCCTAGACCTCCATAACTCCAAACTGGACCAAATGTGTTTCGATTATTTACTCTATCATGCAGAAACCAAAGGGAAGGCTTTGGACCTCAAGCGTGCAAAGAAGGTCCTTGAGAGTTTTGCACCCGAAATCTTCAACATCCTTTGCTTGCTTATTCACTTCCTGTCTCGTGTAGCTGCTCATAGTCATATCAACCACATGAGTTCAGCAGACTTGTCTGAAATTTTTGGACCCTGCATTTTTGCGTGAGTATTTGTGTGTTTATATTATTCGTGAAGCTTCAGAACTTTTGCGAGTCATTTGTTTTGAACCAGTGGTTCGGAGCGCGCATCAAACTGCCAAAGTCTTGCAATTTCTTAGATTGCAATTAATTAATTGACTAAGTATTCTCCTCTAAGGTAATGGGTACATCAAGTTCAGGCACTAAAAGAGAATCAACCTCATGGGAAGCTGATACGGTTGATCAATGGTTTGATGCTAGTGGTCATGAACCAGTGTCTGTGCTTTTTACCTGATCTCAGATCAGTTTTATAAATATGTAGACATTTTAATGACACATTTAAGGAAGAGTTGTAGTTAGTATTCTCTAATTGACCAAAATAATCCCTAACATGTAATAAAACAAAATTTTATACAGACAGTTCATATTTTATGGTACTAGATTATTAGTAAATTGCATTTAATAGATTATACGTTCAATACACCATTTGCAGTTGGTTTGTAAAATGTGTTTTTATGCATTTTTCACCTGATTTTTGACAGCGAGTCATTTTGCAAAGCATTCGGTTCAGTTGATTCAAAGTTTTGAAATGCTTAATTTCTTCCATCACTAGTAGCCTATGCTGTTTTGTATTTGTCAGTCAGATGAGGAAGACAGCATGTTTTGTTAATAAATTGTTTTGAGTCAAGCATGAATTAGTTTTTTCAAATACAGATACATACCCTGAACATCTCTTGTGAAAATCCACCTTCAACATGTTTATTTGTTGTGTTTGCAGTGTTCGTGACAGCTGCATCAAACAAGTGGAAGAACAGCTGTGTATTTATCTTACACAGCAGCTAATAGACAATGCCACGTTCCTGCTTCCGAACACGTACCCTCCCAAACACACCACCGGTGACTGCCCTCCATCACCCTCTCCTGCTTCTCTGAGTGTGGGAGCAGCCCACAGGACAATATTATCTGGCTTCTGCTTCAGCTGTCTCTCTGTTATCTGGTGAAAGGCCTACTTCAGAAGGACATTTCATACAAATAAGAAGCACAAACCTTCTTTGCGCAGAAAAATGACCTCCGGGACATAACAAAAATAAATAAATGAATAAAATAACATCAGTACAATGATTAATATTATTATCGATACTGTCCTTTAATCCGACACGGGAACATTAGTCACAATCAGGCAATGTTCTTGAAATTGATTGTTGAAGACAAGTGAATTTGTGCACAAGCCCTACTGTGATGACTGTAGAAACTTCAGTAGAGAAAAAAATGATTTCACGGAGTAACACTCTCTCTCTCTCTCTCTCTCTCTCTCTCTCTCTCTCACACACACACACACACACAATATCTGGATTTTATTTTAAATAAAGTATTTTATGCTCACCATGGCTGCATTTATTTGATGAAACAGAGTAAAACTGATATATTGTGAAATATTAATTCAATTTTAAATAACTTTTTTTTCTATGTGAATATAGCCTATTGTAAAATGTAATTTATTCCTGTGATCAAAGCTTAATTTTATCATTACTCCAGTATTTATTGTCAAATGATCCTTCAGAAATCAGTCGAATATGCTGATTTGCTGCTCAACAAACATTTATTATTATGATCAATTTTGAAAATAATTAAGCTGATTAATATTTTTCGAGTAGCTTGTGGTACACTACGATTCAGAAGTTGTGCTGCAAGGTTTTTTTAAAATAAATAAATTAATACTTTGTGTATAATGTATAATTATAAAATATTTCTGTTTCAGATAACCTAAATTATGTTCTTTTGAACTTTCTATTCATCAACGAATTTTGAAAAAACAAACAAAAAAAAAAAACAAGGTATCATCGTTTCTTGAGAAGCAAATCAGCACATTACAATCATTTCTGAAGGAAGTATTGTAATTGGTTCATAATATAAAATACCCAAGACGCGTCCCTTTCTGTAGCTTGCCTCAGAAAAGCGAATCCTCCATTGAGTCGCATTAGATCTCACTCAGGGTGATGTTTGGTGGTGGTGGTGGTGTTATTATTTATTTAATCCCCCTAACACCACCATAAATTAGTTCCAGACGTGCAAATGCAAATCCGCCCCATAGACTATATAAAATGATTTAGAAAATACCATATCTAGTCATCAGTGTAAAACTGTGATTGCTTCATCTGCCTCAGCGCTGAGAAAAGCAACAGATAACACGTGACCTCGCCGCTCGAAGCGCTTTTAGGATTGAGCCACGGTTTACCAGTTCGTTTTTACCTGAATAATAACACAGAGAAAACTTTACAGTCATATCACCGAAATAAGCAGTGTATCTGAAAACATCAGGGCACCTGGCGCCGCCCTCCGCCGCCGCACCGCTACTACAGCCGCCGCGTTGGGAACGCTTTGTGAACTGAACGCCAAGCTGCGTTCAGACATGCGCAGAGAGGAATGACACTGCAGAACGGGCGTGGTTTGAATCTAATCTAAAAATCCCGTACAATAACAACAGCCAAACCGTTCCAATATCAACAACAGACGTACATTACAATAAACGCTTTACGATAAACACTGCGCGAGTGACAGCGGCGGACCGAGCATGTCTGCACACGGTACAAGTGCATCTCTTTATAATTCACATTAAACACTTCACATGACATTGGCTCAAAATAACACATCAAATTATGTGCTTTTGGTTATTTCTTCATAATTTTTTCCACGCTTTTTAAAACAGAAGTAGCTCCATTCTCGCTGTGCGTTTATTCTTCACACCGTTCTCGTTTACTGCGAAGTGAACGATCAAGAGAACGGAAGTAACGAATGTCAGCTGTTTTTACGGAACGCTTTGCATTGTCTGTCAAACACCAAATACCGATTACAATTGACATTCACATGGTACCCAAAGAGACTTAAAACTATCATGCACACTTCTAAAAGTAAGGTATGTTGTATTAACCATGGCGTTCTGTGAAGGTACCATAGTGAATTGATAGTATCAGATGTAGATGCTGGTTATTTATGGTAGCTACATGGTAATTACTATTGCATGGTGTTTCCATGGTAGTGTACTTCAGAAATAACTAAGTAACATGGTACTAAAAGGTAGGCTACTGAGAATAATCAGGGGCGTCATGCACTCATGATTTTTGAGTTCATGCTTGTCATGATATGACATACAACAGCCACAATAGCACTGCATAACTGATATAGGCTTACATTTTATTTATTATTTTCCTTTTTATTGGAAATATTTCCAAACGTGTTATATCAGGAAATATCTCGATTCTCACACATGTGTAAGTAAATGCGTTTTGCACCTTTATAGATTATATGTAATTTGAATGGGTGATGGGCAAAGTAGACTAATAGTGTAATCTATAAACTACACATAAAAGCCCGACTTTTTACTTAAGTACCAGAGATATGGGTGTCATCCCATAAAATATGTTTTATTACGACTGACTTTGTATTTAACATGAATTTAATAACAATATCTTAAGTTAATAACACTTTCATTTTACAGAGAGCAAAGAACATTTACATTATCAAAGTCAGGGAGCAAGTGAACAAAACACCGCGTTTCAGCGATGACTCATCTGAACGCCTCTGATTGGTCTTTGCATTCATAAGCTCAACAGAATCGTGTGTGATTGGTTATAATGCAGCGCTGTACAAACACGTCTGTCTCTGGCTTGGATTCGAATTGAGCAGCTGATGCTGTGCCCTAAACGATTTAATCACACCGGTATGATTGTATCAAATATAATATATATATATATATATATATATATATATATATATATATATATATATATATATATATATATATATATATATATATATATATATATATATATATTATTCGGCTATTTTTTGTCTTTTGGAAGCTGCATTCAAAATCCACTTGGCTCAGAAATCTGAGGGGGCACGTGATACCATGGTACATGTCCAGACCACTGATCTATATATTAACTATAATTTATGTTCTCTATTATAGATCAGTGGTCCAGACACGTTTTGTTGTTGTTCTTGTTGTGGTTACTAATATTGCCTCAGCACCATTTGGGTGCTTCATTCATAGCAAGATTGTACAACAGGTTAAGTCACAATAAATACACAATTTATACTACACTAGGAATAGAAAATTCAGAATAGCTGAATTGATTTGAAATCTTTTGTAACATTGTGTATACGGTCACTTTTTGATCAATTTAGTGTCCTTGCTGAATAAAAGTGTCTGTCTGTCTATACCTCAGTTTGTGTGTAATTATCACAACTAAAACTGTAACTACAGCTTTAGCACAGTAAAATAACCCACACATACCTGTGTTTTCTGCCTCCAGTTAACAGGGAGAGGAGTGTTTTGTGCGGTTTTAAGGCTGCGGCAGAAGAGGACAGCCTAGAGAGCATGGACAATGACAGCACGCCGCTGATGAGATCCAGAGGCCCCAGTCCCCTCAGTGACAGTATGGTAGAGTATCACACAGTGCACTTTCATAGTTAGTGGAGAGGAATACAACAGGGCTGCCTGGGACTGTAAGTTGACCATCTGTGGCAGTCCATTTAATACTTATTAAATGTATATATTTACATGTAAACACAATTTCTATAGTAAATAATAATTTAAATTGTTCCCACAAATTGGTTGTCTTGTTTATAAAAGTCTTTATATTCTCTAATAAGAGAGTAATATGTAATATGTGGGTTCAGTTCTGTTGGTAATTTGACAGCAAATGCAGGCATGAAATGGTCAATGCTGTCTGTTTTCTGCTAGATGTCTGAGGCGAATGATGAAGTTCTTATTAATGAAGTCACTCATGAAATACCACATGATGCACACGAGGTGATGGCTCTTCACAAACATACTTCATTCCTATAATGAATATTGGCTTCAATAAATTTACATAACTTGTTTTTATTTTTGACAAATTTGTTGTTGTTGTGCATGAAGGCAGAGAGTGTCATTTCGACTGAGATATACGGAGCTGATTTGCAAAGAACTCTGGGAGAGATTCTTGCATACTGTCAGGTAATGATGAGGCAGTTGATCCTGCCCGTTATTGTTAACCTTGAGTTATCGATTTTTGCATTAAAACTCAGCATGAGATTTACAGTCTGGTTTCGTTGTTCAGGTTACGTATGGAGCCATTCTGAAACTCGATGAGAAGTTTGAGATGCTCCACGCGAAAGTAGCAAGCATCCAGACCAGTCATCAGAATCCAGCTGTCCACTCTCAGGTAATAACACTACTCGCATAATATGAATAATGAGTATATTACAGTTACAATTAACAGTTACATTTGTATGTATGTGCTAAATGGGTCATGCACTGCTTTTTTTTTTTATAATTTTTTACTGTGCTCTGAGGTCCCTTTATAATGTTATCAAGATTTTTACATCGAAAATCATAATTTAGAAGTAATAAGCTATTTTTTTGTCCTGTTTTTAACCCCCCCTCATCAGAACGCTCTGTTTGAATAGGCGTGGATGATTGTAAACTCGGAAGTAAACGCCACTGCAATGATAGGCTGTCAAACATACACAACTGTCAGCCAACTACATCCTTCACAGATAGACGCTGCTGTAATATAGGTCAAAAACACATAAATACTCAGTACATGTCAAATGATCTGTAATAACAGATAAAGTAATAGTGAGCACGTAATGAAAACAGTTACTCACACGTGTGTGGTGCGTTACATTACTGTCGGATCCAATATAGCCGGCACAGCATCGTCTTTTAGTTTCAATCTTTTCGAAAATCCCACATCGAATTGTGTCTTGTTTGTAAAGGAATCTGCAGTAAAATGAAGTTAACAATGGACCAAGTTCTTACTGACACGGTCTAGTACTTCATTAAAAAAAAAAAAAAACTTTTAACTTTTTCTGACTTTGGGATCAGAAGGAAGGCGATGCCAAGCCTGTTTTTTTCACAACTTGGCACTGCACAGCATCTTGTTGTCTTCAGTGCATCGTTATTGTCTGTCTCGTGAACACTTCATGCAGACTGCCTACATTATAAGCTGTTTTTAGACGAATGAGAAAAAGTTCTGAAACTTACAGGATGTTTTTATAGTACAATGACCTTTGAAGGGAATTTTGGTTTCTCAGTTCATGACCCCTTTAAATAAACTTGTGGTACTGACTACTGATAATCAATTGAATTGACTATTTTATAATTAATAATTAATAATACTTAAAATGATGATAAATAATCATTAATACTTGAATATCTAATTTGGCTATTTTCTATATGGAATTTAATGGATGCAAGCAAAAAGATTATTCATAGCATTATTATTATTATATAGATAGTTTGATTGTCATTAATATATGACCACATTAGTTGAATACTGTTTTTTTTTTTTTTTTTTTTTTCAGCGTTAGTTAAGAACTTCATGCTTCACTTTCTTCCTCTCATTTTAGAGGAGGTATTTGTCATCCAGCTACAGAGACAGCTGCCAGGCCAAGTCTGAAACCTTGATCGGTTTTGAAGCATCTATGCCCCGCCTCGTTCATATTTCCTCTACGTCTCCTCTTCCATCTGTGGAGAGCAGGAAACCTCCTACACTGTCCCCCGGCCCAGAGGTTCCCAGCCCTCCTCAACTTGTTATCCAGAGCCAGTCACACATCTCGGTCAAGGCCACTGTGCCAACCCACACAACACAAGAAGCTTTCAGCAGGAATAAAATGAGTCTAATGCAGCATCTTGAGCGGGTGAAGAGACCAGCTGAAATAAGCTCAGAGATCAGTGACCCAGCTTCAACTGCAGATCTGATGAATACGAGTAAGAGAGGCTTATTCCAGTAAAATGTCTAAATATCTTTAAAATAAGAGCAATTTACTTAGGTGGGAAGAATAACATCTTAAACTTGCTTTCAGAGTTCACACAAAATTGAAAATTTGCTGAAAATTTACTTACTCTAACACCGTGTCCTAACTACACGCGAAGCGACAGGATTCCAGCGAAATGCAGTTTGGCTGTCCACACTACATGCGACAGCGCAACGCAACAGAATCAATCAAATATCACAGCCAATCAGAAGAGCGGGTGGGCGGGCTCTCTTTGGAAGAGCACTGCAGTACCGCACTCGCATTGAAAATGGGTGAGTAAATAATCAAATAAATAAATAATTCCCATTATTAAGAAATACATACTCCGTGACTGTTAGAGAAACTTTATGAAATAGTTGTTTTTTTGCACAGAATTCGCAGTTTTAACTATAAATAATTTGTTTTCAAAATCTGAGGTAAATTCCATTCTCGCATTCATTGTGGCTATTGAAGTAACGCACAATGATAGTTTAACTAAAAATAAATAATTTGTACACAATCAGTGCCAATTTTTCTCATATGACAACCAGTTTATTTGTTGTTGTTCATAGGGAAATTCAAACACAACTCATCACTTTTATTGTGGAAAGAAAATGATCAAACTCAAAACAGTTTCATGAGTATTCAGTGCTTCAGCGATGCTTCTCCAAGCGGAATCCTTTTTTCTTATATCTTTGTGGAATTTGTCGTAGAGAATTAAATGCTTTTGAACTTCCACAATCAGTTTCTCGTCGTCCATGTTTGATGATTAAAAATCATGACTCACAGAACTTCCATCCAATGAGATCGCTGTGTGGGCGGGTCTTTCAGCCGCAACGTCGCGGAAATAGAAACTGTTTCTAAATTAGAAATTTTGCGTGTCGCCGTCGCGGCTAGTTAGGACAAAAACTCTGATTAACATGGAAAAGATACCTTTTATCGCGTGTTGCGGCGTCGCATCGCGTGTAGTTAGGACACGGTGTAAGACCATCCAAGATGTAGATGAGTTTGTTTCTTCATCAGATTTAGAGAAATGTAGCATTACATCACTTGCTTACTAATGGATCCTCTGCAGTGAATGGGTGCCGTCAGAATGAGAGTCCAAACAGATGATAAAAGCATCACAATAATAAGAAACAAACAGACGTTTTAGCTCAAAACCTCTGGTCAAAATTCCATACTCCATAATCCATGATAACGCTTCCCTCAGTGAAAGTCCTCTCACATCAAAATCCACCCACATTTGTTTAGAACAGTTTTCACACTGTCAGTTTTTGGGATTGACAACCTCATTGTCTTTACAGGTGTGAGTCTCGAAATGTCCCGTTCACACAGCAGCTTAGAATACTGTCTGTATGAACGTGCAACGGGAGTCAAGCCCGTATTCCTTACCAGTCACCAAAGTAAAATCAAGGATGGCAACGTCCATAAAACAGAAAGACTTATCACTTTCTGACATGCCAAGAGTCCAATCGAGCAGCGAGTTCAGCCGTTAAATCACCATTATCTGACAGCTGCTTTTATATTTGGGTGGAGAGCAGAGAATTTGAATCGTGCGCAGGATACACAACTGACGGGAGCGGCTCCAGAGTATGACGTGACAGACAACTAGTCGTCCAGTCCTGTTTCGTTTACACATCACGGGTTTTCCAAGAATGCAGTTGTGAGTCCTGAAAATTCACAGGTGTCAGTTCGGTTACAGAATGAGGTTGTTACACCCATAAATAACCGCACTGTGTGTGAACATAACCGTATTAAGGACTCAAATACAGGACTGACAACCGTGTTCTCCTGCTGTGTGAACGTGGCCTAAGACTATTTTTTGCTCATAAACGGTGCTTGATCTGTGCATATTTCTCTCCTGATTCAGACGAGACCACTTTTTCAATGTAGAAGCAATATTATGGATAGAGGTATTTTAGCCAGAAGCAAAGTTTGAAGTTAAAAACAGCAGCTTTTCACTTCACAAGACGTTAATTGATGGACGAGTGGTGTGGATTACTTGTGTATGATTGTGATGTTTTTATCATCCGTTTGGACTCTCATTCTGACGGCACCCATTCACTGCAGAGGATCCATTGCTGAGCAAGTGATGTAATGCTATATTTCTCCAAATCTGATGAAGAAAAACCGATCAACATCAATATTTGGGTGAAAAAGATGACAGAGGGCATAGGGCCCAGAGGCCCAGAGTGACGGCCCTGCCTGAGGAGAAGTACAGTTTCAGCTAATTTTCATTTTGGGTAATCTGTTACTATAAGGTTAAAACTCATTAAATTGCTATAGTGAATGACTTTATTCCAGAACAATGATCAATGCAGCAATAATTTATATTAAAGGGTTCACCCAAAAATGAAAATTCTGTCATTAATTACTCACCCTCATGTCGTTCCAAACCCGCAAGACCTTCGTTCTTCTTCAGAACACAAGTTAAGATATTTTTGATGAAATCCAAGAGCTCTGAGCCTCCATAGACAGCAAGGGTACTACCACGGTCAAGGTCCAGAAATGTAGCAAGGACATCGTTAAAATAATTCATGTGATATCACTGGTTCAACCGTAATTATTTGAAGCTACAAGAATACTTTTTGTGTGCAAAGAAAACAAAAAGCCTTATGGATTTGGAATGACATGAGGGTGAGTAATTAATGACAGAATTTTCATTTTTGGGTAAACTATCCCTTAAATGCTGCCATTTGTGTCTGTTTCTGCTCCCGTAGGTTGTCTGGGCAGCTCTGACAGGAAGGTGTTCCTCTCTAACTGTATCCTACAGAGGGCTGGTAAAATGGCACGACCCAGTGCGGCGGTGCGGTACCTGTCGAGAAACATCTTCTCAGCAGAGGAACTCTCTCAAAGCAGCACCACTGGAAACACAAAGAGACGCCTCAAGAGACTCGATCCAAACAAGATCAGTGCCATCAGAGGTGAGCTGGACGGATATTTGAAAAATGGACCCTTCTCTGTATGATGTGCCTTTTCTGTTGTTTTTACGCATTTAAAAAAATATATTTAAATTTAAAGCTGCAGTCCGTTTTTGGGTTAAAAATGATCCGAAATCAATATTTGAGCAAGTACACTGAACAAAATTATAAACAACACTTTTGTTTTTGCCCCCATTTTTCATGAGCTGAACTCAAGACTAGGTTCACACTGCAGGCTAAAGTGGCCCAAATCCGACTTTTTGCCCAAATGTGACCCATATCTGATTTTCTTATGACAGTCTGAACAGCACAAATCCGATTTTTTTCAAATCAGGCCCAGGCCATTTTCATAGGTGGTCCTAAATCGGATACATAGCCAATGTTTTGCAATGCGACTTCTGTCTGAATGGCCATGTCATATTTCATGCGATTTTTACATCATTGAAATGCGACAGACGTCACAATTCTGCGCTTGATGAAATCGTGCTCTCCTTCTTAATATTCTTCTTATCACTTTGTTATTTAGGCTCTGATTGCACATTAACTTAAAAATTGCTAAACACACGCTAACACGAGCAGCATCCATTTTTATTTCCGCAAATACAGTGCGCTGCGTCTGAAAAAAAATCCGATCTGAGCATTAAGACCTGCAGTGTGAACTAAGCCAAAGATCTAAGACTTTTTCTATGTACACAAAAGGCCTATTTCTCTCAAATACTGTTCACAAATCTGTCTAAATCTGTGTTAGTGAGCACTTCTCCTTTGCCGAGATACTCCATCCACCTCACAGGTGTGGCATATCAAGATGCTGATTAGACAGCATGATTATTGCACAGGTGTGCCTTAGGCTGGCCACAATAAAAGGCCACTCTAAAATGTGCAGTTTTACTGTATTGGGGGGTCCCGGGGGGGTCCGAAAACCAGTCAGTATCTGGTGTGACCACCATTTGCCTCACGCAGTGCAACAAATCTCCTTCGCATAGAGTTGATCAGGTTGTTGGTTGTGGCCTGTGTAATGTTAGTCCACTCCTCTTCAATGGCTGTGTGAAGTTGCTGGATATTGGCAGGAACTGGAGCACGCTGTCGTATACACCGATCCAGAGCATCCCAAACATGCTCAATGGGTGACATGTCTGGTGAGTATGCTGGCCATGCAAGAACTTTTCAGCTTCCAGGAATTGTGTACAGATCCTTGCAACATGGGGACGAGCATTATCATGCTGCAACATGAGGTGATGGTTGTGGATGAATGGCAAACAATGGGCCTCAGGATCTCGTAACGGTATCTCTGTGCATTCAAAATGCCAATCAATGAAATGCACCTGCGTTCGTTGTCCATAATATATGCCTGCCCATACCATAACTCCACCGCCACCATGGGCCACTCGATCCACAACGCTGACATCGGCAAACCGCTCACCCACACGACGCCATACACGCTGTCTGCCATCTGCCCTGTACAGTGAAAACCAGGATTCATCCGTGAAGAGAACACTTCTTCAAAGTGCCAGACACCATCGAATGTGAGCATTTGCCCACTCAAGTTGGTTACGATGACAAACTGCAGTCAGGTCGAGACCCCGATGAGGACGACCAGCATGCAGATGAGCTTCCCTGAGATGGTTTCTGACAGTTTGTGCAGAAATTCTTTGGTTATGCAAACCGATTGTTGCAGCAGCTGTCCGGGTGGCTGGTCTCAGACGATCTTGGAGCTGAAGATGCTGGATGTGGAGGTCCTGGGCTGGTGTGGTTACACGTGGTCTGCAGTTGTGAGGCCAGTTGGATGTACTGCCAAATTCTCGGAAACACCTTTGGAGACGGCTTATGGTAGAGAAATTAACATTCAATTCATGGGCAACAGCTCTGGTGGACATTCCTGCAGTCAGCATGCCAACTGCACACTCCCCCAAAACTTGCGACATCTGTGGCATTGTGCTGTGTGATAAAACTGCACATTTTAGAGTGGCCTTTTATTGTGGACAGCCTCAGGCGCAACTGTGCAATAATCATGCTGTCTAATCAGCATCTTGATATGCCACACCTGTAAGGTGGATGGAGTATCTCGGCAAAGGAGAAGTGCTCACTAACACAGATTTAGACAGATTTGTGAACAATATTTGAGAGAAATAGGCCTTTTGTGTACATACAAAAAGTCTTAGATCTTTGAGTTCAGCTCATGAAAAATGGGGGCAAAAACAAGAGTGTTGCGTTTATAATTTTGTTCAGTGTACATAACCAGCCAGTGTTCAAAACCACCTCCTTACTGTAGCCCGATTCACAACGGTTAGGTTATAATAATGTTTTCTAATTTGAGTGGTACGGGTAGGTTTTCGCGGGATTATAAACCACATTCATAATCGAATGCGATTCATCTTTGACAAGCTAGGCAATATCGCGTTCATAATCAGTGAACTACGGCTCTGTGTATTAACTGCCGGTCCATCTGAAAGCAGGTGATGGCGATTTACTGCTAATCACGAAACCGGCTTTACTGACGAGATGCGCATGATAATCGAATACAATTAATTGCACAGCCCTAGTAGCCACACCGGTGCGGTGACTGACTGCCACACATTCACCTCAAAACATTAGATTCATCCGCGCTGGAGCCGTGCCGGAGCACAACCCCACGCACGAAAGATAATTCCACACACAGCTGCAATTCCAGGTTTTCAAACAGAGATGGTGACAAAGATGCAAAAACCAACGGACTGCAGCTTTAAGAAAACATTAAGCTTTTCTCAGAACACTTTTCTGGGACATTTATGTGATTTATTTATTTTTAAGTTGATAAACAATGAAGATATTTTAATTAAGGCTATATATGACTTGCTCAGCTTTATATATTAATATCTGATGCAGTTTACAGAGCAGCATGAAAGTTGCTAGTTTTAACAATGTGTGGATCTCCACAGAGTGGGCGGTAAAGAGGTACCCAAAATTTGACCTTCGTGAGAAAGGCAAAGACTGGAAAATGTGTCTGTCTGTAATCAACTCAACGGCCCGCTACTATCGGTTCATGGACAAGACACGGAAGGTGAGAATAAAAGTAACACTTTTGTAACTTTCAGCAAAAACTGATAGGTTCATCATAACACCCACACTCTCATAACAGTGTACAACACTAAAATACACTGTACAACTTCTCACCACTCAGACCTATCGTTTTGTTTTTCTTTTTGTTTTTTGTTACAGTTGTTCACAAAATTTAAAATGACAAAAAAATACTTCGATTTGTTTTTCCAAATTAAAAACATTTGACAAGTTTTATCTGCAGCACTTCCACTACACTGGCAAATGTGGTTATTTTTACCTTTTTCCCCCAAATGCATGGACCCCGTTGATTGTTGTTCACACTTACATTTATCCAAAGCGACTTACAAATGAGGACACTGGAAGCAATCAAAATCAACAAAAGAGCAATGATATGCAAGTGCTATAACAAGTCTCAGTTAGCTTAACGTAGTAAGGTTTTTTTTTTTTGTAATTATATAATAAAAAGAAAACAGAATAGAGCAAGCTAGTGTTAGAGGCCTTTTTGCTAATTGTATAATAAAAAGAAAACAAAATGGAATAAAAAAAGAATAGAGAAGCTAGTGTATTTTTTGTTTTTTTTTTACCATTATGTTGAACTATTATTATTATTATTATTATTATTATTATTATATTGCTTTTCTGCCTGTTTCAAGCAAAAGTGTTCTCTACAAAATAAGTATTGGGGTACCTGACATGTCAAGAAGTGACAGCAGTGTGTGATATGCTATTATTCTTCTAAGGGGGTGTTTACATGACAGGATTTTTTGTTTTAGTTTTTTTTGCATTTTGTTCATTCATTTACATGACAACTTCACATTTTAATTAAAAAAAAAAAAAAAAAAAAAAAAAAAAAAAAAAGCATAGTTATTTGTCAAATACCATAAATCATACACATACTGTTAAAAAAAAAAATCTTGTTAGTAAAAGTTAAGATGTATTTCCATTACAGCTAAAGGTAAAGGAAAGAGCAAAACTTGAGAACATGACAGAATCAGCACCTACAGCGGTCACGTGTGCAGCAGCGGCAGAGATCGATGTTGAACTGTCTGACAGCGACACGGAGCAGAAACAGCAGGAAACGCTGATGAGCCACATCACAGAAGATCACAACATGCCCACAGACTGGGAATCGAACAACGGTCAGTGCTGACTGAAACATCACAACTGTGAATGAATTGTACTTCCCATTATAGGGCTAGGCTTGGAGGTCAAGAGGTCATGAATTTGAATCTTGCTTGATTGACAACTTTTTTTAAAAATTGCATGTTTGTCAAAAGACATGTTACGATGGCATTAATGAGAGTATCTTTAGGAAATGGATAAATAAAGCACAACTGAAACTGAAATCATGAATGTCAATTTTAGGGAAACTGCTATCGACCCACACAAAAAGAAGGGTAGATGCCAGTGGCGGACTGAGACAGTAATTCAGGCCGGGAATTTGACTCCACCCCAGGCCACCTCTGCTGCTGCAGTCACCACCACCCTATTCATGTGTCCACCGGACTGCTAAATAGGCTAACCCTGTTAGTTGATGTAACCGGTAGACTACCAGACGTAATATAAATCAATAAGTAAATGAACCCTCAAAAACTCACTAGGAATACACCATCTATACTACTACACCAGAGAAAAATATAAAATTGGCTTACACATTATCAGATATAAAGAGATAATAAGATACACATTCACATGTTTAAATTATATATTTTATGTATTTCCAATGCTCAAGTCAAGTATATCAAAAGTATCAGAAACACAAACACAAATAAACTTAAAAGCTACAACAGTGCAAGTAACGGATAACAATGTTTACTCAATATCGGACTCCGCCATTCAGCTGCACGGGCTAACCTGCTACCGAGCGGACAGAGATACAGCACTGTCCGGTGGCGGCTTGTGTGTGTATATTAAAGAATGGTGCAATAATGCTGTGTTAGTGTCAAAACACTGCTCGTCGCTGGTGGAGTTTATAATTGTGAAGTGTCGACCCTTCTATCTGCCGAGGGAGTTCATGGCCATTATCGTTGCTGTGTATATACCCCCGTGTGCAAACGCTAGGGACGCACTTTGCGAGCTGTACAGCGCTATCAGCGAGCAACAAACAAATAACCCCGATGGCTTTTTCATAATATCCGGTGACTTTAATCATGCAAACTTAAAGACAGTTTTGCCACAGTTCTACCAACACGTGAACTTTGCAACAAGAGAAAACAACACATTGGACTTGGTTTACACAACAGAAAAAAATAAAATAAAAATGCGTACAAAGCTGCACCCCGCCCCATCTCACATTGTGGATGTTGATTTTGTAATCAATCTCTGCATTAGCAATGGGCTGATCTTGTGCCAGCTCACCTGGTTGCCTCGTGTTTTCTAATTCTCTTCTCTGGGAGAGCAGTCTGAACTTCAGCATCACTGTCCTGAAGCTTCTCCAGAATGCCTTTGGCCCATTCAACAAAGTCATCTGCTGCCCTCTTCACACCCTCAAAGTCCCAGGCACACTTTCTCAAGCTATCCGCTGTTCCTGTCATCAATTGCTGTGCTGAAGCAATATCCATGCCACTTGTTTGTAAATATTTACAGAGAGGGGTTGTTTGCTCATAAATCCTGAGGAAAATCTCAGCTGTCAGTATGGTTTCATACTTTAGGAGAACAGCCTTGTACCCTTGGGCCTTATTTCAGATTACAGGTTTCATGGTCACATCATTTTCAGTTTTTCTCCATAGTGATGACCAGATCTGTGTAAAGTGCATGGTCAGGCTTTGCAAACCTTCTAAATACTTTCCTCAAGACCTCATCTTTGGCCCACCAGCGTGTTTCACCAATTACACCAAGCCGTCTGTGTCTCTTGTCCTCAGTTTTCCTCCCATAGCTTCACGCACTTGTAGGAATCACGAATGAACACTGCAATGTCATTCAGTAGTGAGAAAAGGGACTCACTTGCCACAACAACCCCTGTAGTGTCAGCTAGAACAAGGTTGAGGACATGTGAGTAACACCATATGTGCACGTGGTTAGGTGATGCTCCTGTGAGCAATGCAGAGAAACCTTTGTATTGTCCCTGCATGTTTGCAGCTCCGTCTGTTGCATTACCAATGCACTTTTTGATGTCTATGTCCATCTTCTCTAGGGACTGTTTCACAAGCTCCACAAAGTACTGTCCAGCTGATGTCTCACAGTCAATGACTGCAATGAGTTTCTCGTGGACAACATCAGTAACAATCGCAGAACTACTGCACACTGGTCTTTGGATGTTAAATCCTGTGTTGTGTCGATTTGTATTGAGAACCTCCCTGCCTTTTTCACTTCAACAGCAATTTTCTGTTGAATCATTTTTCTTATTAATTCAATTACTTTATTTACTGTTGTTTTGGACATCAAGGACCCTCTTCCTTTAGTTCTCATCTGCTTCTTTCTTTTCTCAATACAATCACTTGCATGTTCTTGTAGGCAGACATCGTACTTGCTCAGTAAGAGTATGAGTTCAAGAAAGTTACCATGATTGATAGTCATGTTTTCAAGATCATAACGTATGGATGTCTGCTTTGTTGACTCTTTCAGTTGTTTGAATAGGGTGATACTTAAAAAAATAAATCAAAATCCTTAGACTGTGGACGGGCAAAATAATCAAATGGAGTATCAAGGCTTTCACGGTCTCTTTCATCTTTCCCTGAATCCCTCTCTCTCTCTCACTCTGCACATCTAGTTACTCTGCGTTATGAAATAAGCACGTTCAATAATCTATACGTATATTAATTGTGCAGCCATCAATTGTACATCCCCATGATCAAAGTCCTACTACTGAAGATCTTATTAATCATAAAAGCACATATTGGTCTACGTGTATAGCCTGCATGTTTAGTTTTGCTTAGATTAAACTTTAATTTACCTGAAGGTTCCTGCTCGGACTCAAAAGCTGAAGTGTCCACCCCCTCTAGTTCAACAGCAGGAGTACTTGCAGCAGTAGTGCGTCTGCTGCTGCTTCCTCACCTTTTCAAAATAAATAAATAAACATTGTAGGCCACATATTGTAGGCTAGAAATGGAAAATCAATTTCTGGTCAAATTTTGCACACAAAAAAAATACTGTATCCCCATCTCTAAAACAGTGTGCCATTAAGATGTTGCAACATGCTCTTTTAAAACTTCTATCTATCATTATATATATTTTTAATATGTTTTTGTGAACACCATTTGCTTGGACGAAGAGGACTTATAGCTAGCCATGCTGTAGATGCGTCTGTGTAGGTAATTCACTTTTTATTTAAAAAAAAAAAAAAAAATAATAATAATAATAATAATAATAATAATAGGCCTAATAAAAAATCTTGACTATTTTACTTCTACACCATCTACTTGATTTATTTTATTTATTATATAAAAACCTTGACTCACTAACACTAGCACTCTCTATTATTATATCTACTTTGTATTCTTTTTTATTTGTTCTAAAAAAAAAAAAAAAAAAAAAAAAAAAAAAAAAAGAAGAAGCGTTACATATACTGCGTTAGACTAAACGAGACTCAGCACAGCAGCACTTGCATATTGTGCGAACAAGGCTGGGATTTTGTAGACACTTGCTGCGTCTGTAGCCAGGGCTTTTCTTTTTTTATACGCTCCCTCTCTGCTCCTCCTTTGCGTTTACCCTCCATTTTTTGCACGATTTTCGAACATATAGCCTGCCTCTGGATATAGCCAAGCCAATTAGGCAGTGCGTCGCTGACGTTAGGTCATGTGGTGGTGTCGTTTTCACTCCGCTGATTCATAGATTGAGAGGTCCGTCAATTAATTTGTGGTTTCATACCAGCCTATCGCACCTCAGGCTGATCGACTGCACAGCGGCAGCCATCAGGCCACCGGTAAGTGTCCCGGCGCTCCCGATGGCCAGTCCGCCCCTGGTAGATGCACAGCATAGAGGTGACCCTGGACCACAAAACCAGTCATAAAAGTATAGCACAGGTGTATTGTATGGGTCAAAATTATCAATTTTTCTTTTATGCCAAAAATCATTAGGATATTTAGTAAAGATCATGTTCCATGAAGATATTTTGTAAATTTCCTACCATAAATATCTCAAGTCTTAATTTTTGATTAGTAATATGCATTGCTAAGGACTTCATTTGGACAGTTTTAATAGTGATTTTCTCAATAATTAGATTTATTTGCACCCTCAGATTCCAGATTTTCAAATAGTTGTATCTCGGCCGAATATGGTCCGATCCTAACAAACCATACATCAATGGAAAGCTTATTTATTCAGCTGTATAAATCTCAATTTCAAAAAAAATTGACCCTTATGATTGGTTTTGTGGGTCAGGGTCACATATAGTGTTAGATATAAATGTGTCACAATTTACACACAGCTTGTGAAAATAGTGATACTTAGATATTGACAAAATTTATATATAATTTTTAATTTCAAGAAATAATTGCAAAATATTGCCCTGCCCTACTACTTTGGATCTGTCCTAAAACCGTATTTATTGTGCCCAGATATTACACTCGCTTATTCGTACTCCAAGTCTTATTCCTTATTTTCCTCTGCTTTTCAGTGTATCTCGGCCCCCCTCATCGGGATGTGAAGGTTCCTGAGTTTGCCTTGTCTGCAGCACATCTGCGAACACGTCCTGAGCTCATCGCTCGATACCTCATTAAGTTCATCTTTCCAGAGGATGTGCTGGTGCGCAGTAACGTGTACGGCGGGATGCGGCGCGGCATTCAGGCCCTCGACCACAACAAGATCTCCGCACTCCGAGGTGAGATATCTGATCAGCAGCACTGTAGTCTTTCCACTGTGGATGGTGGAAAAGAGGTCGTTTTGAATAAGGACTAGTTCTCTGTTCCTGCTCTTCTTCAGAGCACCTGTTGGAGCGTTTTCCCTGGATGAGGCTGGAGGAAGACGGAAGCGACTGGAAGGTTTGCGTAGGCGCTATAAACAGCACCATCCGCAAGTTTCGATATGAGCGCAAGATGGGCATCAAGAGAGGGATACGCTAGTGCCGAGTATCTGATCAAAAACTGCTCTGTGATACGGAGGTGAAACCTTTGTTTGTACACAGTGACTGTTTGTGTCAATAATGTGTTACTAGTATTTAATTTAATGTGTGATTTATACTGGCTCTTACTTTGATATTATTTATAATTTTCAACAGGAAATCTGAAAAAGACTTTATTTGGCAATATAAAATGTACATTAATATTTAGAGGTTTAAAGAATGGTTAATATATGGATTTATTAAGAACAAAAGAATTGTTAATATATTACACATCCGAAACCTTTCTCTCCATTGAAACAGCAGCCATAGAAGAGAGAACAAAAGACAGCTTTTGTCAAAACAGGGAGTTGCACTTCAGTTATGAACACTGTTTCAGTTTAGACTATTGATTGAAGTGAATAAAACTGGTTACATTGATGCACATTGAGTATGAGTGTCAGATCCTCAAGAGTATGAACAATCGTTTCTCGTGTAACCGACCTGAAATAAAGCACAATAGCACTGTTTAGATCAAAGTGTTTTTGGCCCTTAAACTATTGAATGAAGAAAGACATTTTGCAGGTAAAATAAGTGCTAGCAGAGAACTAGCAGGTCTTACGGAGAAACGCACCTCTATTGGCAGATGTGATGTTTTTTCAGCTTGTTTCTTGAGGTCTTTGGTGATGTTGTTAATCACTCCAAGACACTGTGCCCACGTCACGCCCCTCACACCAACATCAAACTGTGGGTACATCTCAGCAAGAAACTCTGAATTTACATACAGGAATAAAAAAAAAAAATACTATTTGAAAACTATAAATACCTTTATGCCATTTAGTAATGGTAATGCACACAAATCAAATCTGGGACTAAACTGGGCTGAAAAAAAAATCAATGCATTTAAAAAAAAACAAAAAAAAAAAACGCATTCACTGGACATAAAGGTAAGTGCCTTGCCATGAGGGAAAAAAAATAAATTAAAAAAATCACTTAAAGCCTTTTCGGAGCAATGACTATAAACCTTGTTGTGCACAACATGACTTTCCAACCATTAAGAAAAAGAAATTTAAAAAAAAAAGACAATAAAGCTTGATATGTAGTATGATCCCACTTGAGTTTCATTAACAATATTTTCTGGTTCAGCATCTTCTATTACTGTTATATGAAGAATCCACCTCAGTCCCAAACTTGTACTTGAAGAGACTATTTACCACGAAGGGCTTCTATTTTGTTGGGGTCGAGTTGCTGGAAGCCTTTTGCAGGGTTTCCTGTGATGGCACTGAAGGACAGTGTGCTGATGGGGAAGAGGGCGTGAAGCACAGGCACTACAGCCTTCTGGGGCTCCACCTCCTTAAACACCTCCTTGTACACAGACAGCGGGATCCACACTTTCCTCAAGGGGCTTCCGATCATTACTGAGGAAAAAAAGAGAATTTACTGATCCATGTCATACAACACCGGTACTTCAACTAAAGAGATAAGTAAAATTTTAAAAACTTGTCACGATCTAGAAAATCTACTGAAAATGAAAAAGCACACACACACACTGAACAAATCTATAAAAAAAACAAAAGCAACACTTTTGTTTTTGCCCCCATTTTTAATGAGCTGAACTCAAAGATCTAAGACTTTTTCTATGTACACAAAAGGCCTATTTCTCTCAAATATTGTTCACAAATCTGTCTAAATCTGTATTAGTGAGCACTTCTTTGCTGAGATACTCCATCCACCTCACAGGTGTGGCATATCAAGATGCTGATTAGACAGCATGATTATTGGATGATTACTTAGGCTGGCCACAATAAAAGGCCACTTTAGAGCATATTATATATACACATATATATATTTCAGCATTCATAGTGCCTTCCAAAACAAGCAAGCACGTATGCACCCCCATACAATCAGAGAAGCTGGCTTTTGAACTGAACGCTGAGAACACGCTGGAAGGTCTCCCTCTTTAGCCTGGAGGACACGGCATACGTGATTTCCAACAAGAATGGAAAAGTGTTCTCTGGTCAGACGAGTCCAAATTTTACACTTTGAAACACTCCATTTTAAGTGAGCCTTGGCCCACAGGACACGACAGCGCTTCTGGACCATGTTCACATATGGCTTCCTTTTTGCATGATAGAGCTTTAGTTGGCATCTGCAGATGGCACGGCGGATTGCGTTTACCTACAGTGGTTTCTGGAAGTATTCCTGGGCCTATTTAGTAATGTCAGTGACAGAATCATGCCGATGAGTGATTCAGTGTCGTCTGAGGGCCCGAAGACCACAGGCATCCAACAAAGGTCTTTGGCCTTGTCCCTTACGCACAGAGATTTCTCCAGTTTCTCTGAAACTTTTGATGATGTTATGCACTGTAGATGATGAGATTTCCAAAGCCTTTGCAATTTGATGTTGAGGAATGTTGTTTTTAAAGTATTCCACAATATTTTTTATGCACTTTCACAGTTTGGAGTCTCTGCCCATCTTTACTTCTGAGAGACTCTGCCTCTCTAAGACATCCCTTTTATAGCTAATCATGTTACAGACCTGATGTCAATTAACTTAATTAGTTGCTAGATGTTCTTCCAGCTGAATCTTTTCAAAATTTCTTGCTCTTTCAGCCCTTTGTTGCCCCCGTGCTAACTTTGAGACCCTTGGGATGTTTTTAAAATTTTAATAAAATAAAAACAAAGACTTTCAAAAATCACATGAGCCAATAAAAAAAATAAAATAAACATATACATATACAAATGCAGGAGCCATACATTATTTCGTAAAGTTCAGGATTTTTTTGGCAACATGGGAAGATAATATGGCCTTCAGGTGGAGTTTAATTTTTTTTTTTTTTTTACAAATTCCAAATTCCAAGCACATTAATGACTGAGCAAAGTCATATTTACAATTGGGAAACTTGGAATTCTAGTCAATACACAAGTTGCTGAGTTCTGACGTTGGAAGCCGCGTATCAGTTTGAAACACTGATTTATAGAATAATAGTCAAATTGTGTTTATCAATTTTCACAGTTTGCTTGTGATATCTTGGATAAGTAAGTGAAAAATGAATAATGTTCATCATTTGGAATAATTATCGTTTTAATTTATTTGTTTAGAGTACTTGTATATTGTTTCCGATGTGAATGAGTTTCCCAGGTGCACTTAAAGGTCGCAATAGTTCAGGTTTCCAAATGGTTTATTTAAAAAAAATAATAATAATAATATATATATATATATATATATATATATATATATATATATATATATATATATATATATATATATATATATATATATATAAAAAATAATGCATAAAATCATTTAGTCCTCTTAAGGCCCATTCACACCAAGCATGATAACTATAAAGATAACGATAAAGTTATAGTTATAAAAATCGTTCTCAATATTAAAGAATAGCAGAGTCCACACCACAACTATAACGATAAAGGCACAGAGAAACGATATCGTTGGAATCACTTTCAGAACGATTTTTTTCCAGCTGATGAACGATACAAACATTGGCAGCCAATCAGAATCCATCCTGCTATAACGAGCTCGAGAATTTAAAGCGGCAGACGAGTGTGCGCTTAGAATAAACAGACGATATTGTTCACTGGTGTGGACGCTAATATCGTTATCATTCTTTGAGTGAACGAGGCTTTAATCCCCATCCACATTTGTTGAGTGCAACGCTTATATCTCAAAATCTCAGCAACTGATGTACAAAACTAAGTTCTTCCCTACATTTCTTCTTTTGTAAATCAATTTCACTCGCATGTTCATCACAATATGGAAGAAAAAAAAATCTTGTATATACTTTAGTTTCACCCCAATTTTTACTGGATGGTCTTATCAGTAAAGGCAAATCAAAACTTTTGTTGAAAAAGAAATGCAATCCAAGAAGTCAAGTTAAATTCCAAAGAACCTAAATGTAGCCATGAAACTACATTTTAAAATGATTATTCCTTCATCTCAAGAAGACAATCTTATTTACATCATACTGTATATATATATATATATATATATATATATATCTCTTACCTTTGCCGTCAACCTGACCTTCAAGTGTAGCCTCTTTACTGTTGGGCATCATCTCCAGTTCAACTTTCTCCCTGTCCACCTGAGCAAAGGCTTTCTTTCTTTTCTGCTGACGCTTTAAGCCTGTGTCAGCTGGAGATCCTGTCTTCACCTCCGACGGCTGTGGGTCATCTGTGGATGCAGTGCAGACCTCTTCTCCACTGGGCTTTGACATGAGTAGAGCAGGATCAGGAGTCTGAGACTGACGCTGGGATCCGTTACCGCGCCCCCTGCGACCACGACCGCGACCGCGTCCTCTGCCCCTTCCTCTGCCCCGTCCGCCACCGGGAGGTTTGCCCAGCTGAGGGCTGCTGTTGTCAGCTTGCTGAAGATCCGCCCTGTCCAGCCCTCGTTTCCAGGGAGGGATCCAGCGTGGGTTTCTCTGGACTGGTGGATCAAGTCTCTGGGCCAAAGACCAGGACAGCTGCCTTTCTTCAACACGTAGAGATGCCCGTCTCTGAGAGATATGGGATACATTATCACTGGGGCTGTCAGAATTGTGAGATTGATTTTTTATTTGCATTTTTTTTTTCTTCAGTTTAACGCACTAAAAACACACAATTGATGCAGAATCCATTTTTCTTTCGTGCTTCAATGGACAAAAAGACAAGATTGTCAAAATACCTGTTTTTGGTGAGTTACCTCATAAATAGAGTCTTAAATAGGTTCATAAATGACTAAAGAGTTGGGGAAAACAATCGGATACGTGTCAGATCTGTGTCATGTGCATCAGGATTTAAAGAGACGGCACTGCTTTTAAAGTAAAGCCTGCGTAGGTCATTGATGTAAATGTAAAAAGTGAAATCACTTTCTGATCTTTGATAAACTTTAAATTGAATACATTAATCTTTAAGCAACAAAAGTCAATGCATATACAATTTATAGTTTGTGAAGATCGTTTTAAGTTTACTTAAATATTTTTCAAAGACTATTAATTGTAAAAAAAAAAAAAAAAAAAACCCTTTCAATTATACTGTAACATTGAATGGCTATAATTGACGACAAAATGCATTAAAAAACACACTAGCAGCCGAACTGTTATCTATTATATGGTTATCAATGTTACTGTCCTTCATTAATAACCTACTTAGTAAACAGATGCCAATAAACAATCATATACCATCTTTGTTATTCCAACATAATTTTAAGATTTCATGTGAAATTATGATAATATAAATATCAATATGCGATAAAATGATTAGTTAAAGAAACGTGTGAATAATCAGCTATTTTTTTTTTTTAAATCGATTGACAGCACCAATTATCACCTTACATGACACCAACTCTAGTGAACAATAGGTTAGAAAACTCCTTTCAGCCATATTACTGTCTACTTCAAAGTATTTAAAATCCAAAGATCAAGAGGAGAGAAGACAATATTAACTGATCACAGATTTTGTGACTCGTACCTGGACAGAGTTCTTATGCATAAGGAAGGAAATCTATTGTCTACTTTTGTCCTCTAAATCACTTGCTTGTCTTGAACTAACTTTTTTTTTTTTTGTCTAGGGGTGAATCTAGGGGTGCTCCGATCTTGCTTTTTAAGGCCGATCACCAAATCACAGAAAGCAGTATCTGCCGATCCGATCACCGATACTGATCTTTTAAAAGCCTTCTTTTTACCATGTAGAATTATTTATAGTGATGATCCAATCAAGATTTTTAGACATTTATTCAGGGCCTGAATTTCATTTTTGAAAATTAATTCCCCTCTTAGGTAACTTTTTAATTAGATTTTTTAATTTGAGGGGTGGAGGAGGGCATTTTTTAAAAATATATATTTATCTCACCTAAACATTTGATCATGCACGGCATTTTTGTTTTGACAATCGTGCAATTGTTAGACAATAGCTTACACAGCACAAGCCTGATTTCATGAGCTGTATGTGAGATGGGCCTTTTCCACCTGGTTCACACATACTTTGTCTGCAGTGCGTATGCAGTCCATGTGCGGTACAAAAGCAGTGCAGAAGTAGCATGGACTGCACTGTAAAAAAAAAATCCAACTTTCGAAAAGTTCTACTAAAATAAAATAAAAACAGTAGCCTAAAAGATTTTAGTAGAAGTCAGTTTTTTTTGTGTGTGTGTGAACTGAAAAAAAATACTCTAAACACGTCACTAGCAAAAGTTGTTTTGTTTACCTTAATTAGATACTCAAGTATTTATTCACAACATATCTAAATGTTCTCCCAACTTTTCAAATTGAGTCATCTGAACAAACAATTTTACATTGAACAATATTGCACAAGTTCCCAGGATGCATTGCAGCTTGAAAACCCTTTGTTATTTATTATTAAAATATGATCAGTTTTAAATTTTACTGGTTTAATTTATGCTGCTGCCACAGTTAGCTGTCATGTGGATCAAAGTTCATATTTTTACTGATTTAAATTTTGATTATCGTGTGCTGAGGTATTGTATGTGCATCTCATTGCAACTTGTTTAATACATTTGTCTATCAGCATAAACGTTTGCCTTTAGATTTAAGAGGCAAATACTACCCATATTATGTGGAAGGCATTGAAAATAAATCCAAACGAAAGAGGATTGTTAAAAAAGATTAACATTGCTAAATGCTAAAAAATCTTTGGTTGCTCTGAAAGATCGAACTCGGTACACTGACTTATTAGATGAACTAAAGTTTTTAAGTTGACGGTTGCTAGTTGAGTTAACTTAAGTTGATTGTGATAGTTTGCCTTATTTTTTTAGGTCAACTTTTTTTTTTTTTTTTTAAACAGCGTGTTCTTTCACGTGGGAGTCTGCTCCTGATCCATGGCCGTTTACTACAAACACAACATTTATCCATTATTTTGATTTCAAATCCAAACATTGTTACTTAATGCTTTTTCAACATTGTGATTCTTTTTTACACAGTACAGCAATACAATCTTTCACAGATGTGTTTAAATGCAATAAATATAAGAAACACATTACTCAATGCCTTTTACTTTTGCATTTACTCCTATATTCTATCAGACTAAATGCCTATCAGTCTAAATGCCTATCAGTCTAAGCTTCCGGCTTCGCTACTGTTCGGACGCTCCTGCTTACTGCTCTGCGCTTCGCTCCCCATTTATGTACTTTTCTCAGATTTCTCTAAGATTTTAACTTCAGCATATCAGCACAGTGCTCAAACAACACAGTTTTTAGAAAAAGAAGACTCTTTGCCTCTCACTGCCAGCAGTTTACATTCCGGAGACGGGAAAACACAGCTGCCTACATTCAAACAGACGGGAAAGAAAATGCCCCTTGTGGAATCTACTTGCTGCATGAACTGCCACAGACTTCTACAAAGGATTGCGGTTCTTGAAACAAAGTTACTTGCTGGAATTCCAAAACAGGTGGAACACACAGCAGACGGTCATCACGGACCCCCGCAGCATACACCCGGTGAGTCCTGTGAATCTCAACAGTTTATACAAAGTGTAGAGGAACAAGCTGATCGACAGACTAATTGATGGCACAAACAGGCAGTGAGACCCAAAGGCACTCGAGACATCAGATTGTCACGAGTATCTCGTATTACTGCGGTAGCATCCTCTACCCCAGATACGGCTATGACAAGACTTGTAAACGCTGGCATTCTACAACCCCCTATACATCTTGAGAACCGATCTGAAGCATTAATGAATGTGGGTGAGGAATCCCCAAATGTGACAAAACATGGATCGAATCAGCCAGCAGCTAACATCACCACTAACAGGCGCTCGAGGTCGAGCAGACCGCGGCACTCAGCTCAGAGCGCAGCCGAGCCCAGGACTCTGATAGTGGGCGACTATTATCAGAAACATCAGTAGCAGGACTACAACTACATTCTGCTTTCCTCAAGCAACAGTCTCTGATGTGAACAAGGAACTTCGGAACATTCTGATGAAGCACAAGACTGCAAACCGAATCATCATCCATGTGGGGAAGAACGATATTCGGAAAGAGCAGTCAGAACTGCTTAAGAAGGATTTCAGTGAACTCTTTGAAACACTTCAAAGACTTGAAGTTCAGTCGTTCATCAGTGGACCACTCCCAGCAAGGGGAACTAACATGTTTTCACGGCTGCTTGGGCTGAATACATGGCTACAAAGAACCTGCAGTACAAAAGGAGTCAACTTCATCGACAACTTCAATATTTTCTGGGGCCATAGACAACGGTTTAAACTGGATGGCTTCCACCCAAACAAACTTTGTGCAAGAGTCCTGAAGGACAATATCTATTTCTCCCTCCGTCATTCTTCAGTGGTGTCTGCCAATCCACTCGGCCTGAATGGACACACACACACACACACACACCTGGACAGAGTATGAGTGACCACAGGACTTTATATCAGCTTCAGAGTCATCTTGTGGTTGACACATCCCACAAGGACACTGATAACGCCACGCAGCCAAAACAAGCTCTCCTCATGGAAACTATCCCGGCTGAGCCCTGCCCAATGAGCTCTTCACAGACAGACTGTGACGTATTACAACAGCTCCAAGACTCAGCACCCAAGGACAACTATCTGGAACACAGCCAGGGAAGCCAGGACAACATATCACAGCCACCGGAAACACCAGAGCCAGAGCCCATCTCACCAGACACATTATCCCTCTCTCCAGAATCTCCACTTCTAAGCTTCTCACAGAAAATGGAGGAACTACTGGGACCAAACTCTTTCGCTGCAAGCCCCCAGATATCAACTAAAAAACGGCAGGCCCCACAACTACCAAAGACTGCAGGCCCAGCTCTCCCTCCTCCTCCTGTGAGAGCTCTCTGACCGCTGCCACAACGCCAGGGCCCAAACCCTCCTCCATCGGCTGTAGGTGAACCAAAAACAACTGATAACAGCTCTCGGTGATGTGTGTCAGGTCCCCGCTAAATTAGCAGCAACATTCACAAATGTTCACAGAACAAGCGGGAACCCAGTGTGCCTGTAGCCTTCTATATTTCTGTTTCACATCGCACGCGTAAGCAGAGCAGAGGCAGCACAGAAGCGGCGCGTATGCAGAGCGTGAGCAGCTGAACCGCAGCTTGTGTACTGCAAATAAGTATCGTTCATTCGGTCACACTTTTCAGGTGTTCTCCAACAGCTGTCTGTCATGTGCTTTGATATGGGCAGCATGCTGTGATACGGCCGTGTTCCCCTTGGTCACGTGTACATAACATGCTGTACATATAGTTTACATGATAAAACGTAATCTTAAAGTTAATAAATGTCTCTAGTTTTAATAATTTAAACAGGCCTTTGAAGTTTGGGCAATAACTCCTGGCAGTGATGTGTTTTCGTGTAGTTGATTCTGTGCTAAATCTAATATTTGATGATTTTTTTTATTTTTTATTTTTAAATGTTGTAGATTTAAGTAGAAAATGAGAATTGCTAAAGTTACTGAATATTTTGAGACAAAGGTCTTCTTAATGATAACCAGTTTGGTTTAAGATAATTAAAGCAACAGTTTTTCAATAACTAGAAGAATATGTAAAAGTATGGTATTTGGGGTAAAAAGCGCCCCTGCTGTTGGGGCAAAAGGCACAATAATTAATAGACGGCTGACTTTTCCAATTGTTGACATGGCATGGTTAGATTCAGAGATAATCACTATGTTTATAATGAAACCATCATATTTAAAAACATTATATTAATCGGATCATATAATAAAAATTTGTTGTTTCTACTGTAAATCTATATTAACTTATTATGGGATCTCCTTCAATGCTTTCAGAATATTTACTTTTTATTTTGTTCCTGTATTTTAAAATATATTAATGACAGTATATTTATTAAACATTATTTATCAAAATAAGCAGAAAATAGCAGCTTATGCGTGCAGTGTGAAACCGGCGTAAGGCCTTCAAGTCGTACTGCTGACCCATCTAATAATGCGTCAATCTAAGATTGCTGTAGACACAAAATGTAATTCCATCAAGTTAGCATTTTTAAACATTCGCTCACTAAAAAATAAATCATTTCTGATCAATGATTTAATAACCACAAACAACCTGGATTTCATGTTTCTAAATGAAACATGGCTAGAAGACAGCTGCAGTGCAACAGTCCTCAAGGAAACAGTCCCTCCTAACTTTAATTTTACAAGTGTCTGCAGGACTGTTAAGAGAGGTGGTGTAGCTGATCTATTTAAAGATGTTTATCAATGCAAGCAAGTGTCATTTGGTCAGTATTTGTCTTTTGAATACCTAGGTATTGTGCTGAAATGTGCTCCACGCATTGTGTTTATCATTATTTACAGGCCTCCAAAAAACAGTTATCAATGATTTCCTCAGAGTTTGACTGTTTTACTATTGCAGGGGATTTTAATATTCACATAGATAATGCAGAAATCAAAACTGCAAAAGAAATAACCGTTTTAAACACTTTTGACCTGATTCAGCATGTGCATGGACCCACACACAGTCGTGGACACACTCTAGATTTACTCATCAGTAGAGGTCTAAACATTTCATC
Source organism: Acrossocheilus fasciatus (assembly GCA_036784905.1). Taxonomy (NCBI): domain Eukaryota; kingdom Metazoa; phylum Chordata; class Actinopteri; order Cypriniformes; family Cyprinidae; genus Acrossocheilus; species Acrossocheilus fasciatus. The sequence continues at coordinate 5,039,974 of CM071960.1, forward strand.
CATTGTTATTAAGGAAGTAGCACTATCTGATCACTTCTGTATTTTCTTTGATATATTGATATCTGTTACCACTGAATCTAGATCTGTCTCTGTCAGAAGGAGATGCATAAACGAGAACACTAGTGCTATCTTGACACACTTCCCACATCTTTTTTTCAAAAGTGTGCTTAACTGTGTAGAAGCAGATCTCAGAAGTGGTGAACGCCTCACTTCTTTCTGGGACTTTTCCAAACTCCCTGAAAACTGCAGTTGTTAAGCCTCTTCTGAAAAAGCGCAATCTTGATAACACAATGTTGAGCAACTATAGACCAATATCAAATCTTCCGTTCATAGGTAAGATTATTGAAAAGGTAGTTTTTAAATCAGCTGAACAACTACTTAAACTCAAATGGATACCTGGACAATTTTCAATCTGGTTTCCGAGCACATCACAGTACAGAGACAGCACTTAATAAGATAATAAAAGATATTCGCTTCAATTCTGATTCAGGCAAAATATCAGTGCTGGTACTACTAGATCTTAGTGCTGCGTTTGACACTGTTGATCATAACATACTTCTAGAGAGACTGGAAAACTGGGTCGGGCTTTCTGGGATGGTACTCAAATGGTTCAGGTCATACTTAGAAGGGAGAGGTTATTATGTGAGTGTAGGAGAGCATAAGTCTGAGTGGACGTCCATGACATGCGGAGTACCACAAGGCTCAATTCTTGCACCACTCTTGTTTAGCCTGTATATGCTCCCACTAAGTCAAATAATCAGAAAGAACCAAATTTCCTATCACAGCTATGCTGATGATACCCAGATTTACCTAGCCTTATCTCCAAAAGACTATAGCCCCATTGACTCCCTCTGCCAATGCATTGATGAAAAACTGTTGGATGCACCAGAACTTTCTTCAGTTAAACAAGGAGAAAACTGAAGTTATCGCAGTTGGAAACAAAGATGAAGTTCTCAAGGTGAAAGCATACCTTGACTACCTCAACTAAAAATCAAGTCAAAAATCTTGAGGTGATTCTGGAGACAGACCTTAGTTTTAGTAGTCATGTCAAAGCAGTAATTAAATCAGCATACTATCATCTCAAAAACATTGCAAGAATTAGATGTTTTGTGTCCAGTCAAGACTTGGAGAAGCTTGTTCATGCCTTTATCACCAGCAGGGTGGATTATTGTAATGGTCTCCTTCCAAAGAAGACCATTAGACAGCTGCAGCTCATCCAGAACGCTGCTGCCATGATTCTGACTAGAACCAGAAAATCTGAGCATATCACACCAGTCCTCAGGTCCTTAGACTGGCTTCCAGTTACATTTAGGATTGATTTTAAAGTACTTTTACTCGTTTACAAATCTCTCAATGGCCTAGGACCAAAATACATTGGAGATATACTCACTGAATATAAACCTAACAGACCACTCAGATCATTAGGATCGAGTCAGTTAGAAATACCATGGGTTAATACAAAACAAGGGGAGTCTGCTTTTAGCTATTATGCCGCCCACAGTTGGAACCAGCTTCCAGATGAGATCAGATGTGCTAAAACATTAGCCACATTTAAATCCAGACTCAAAACTCATCTGTTTAGCTGTGCATTCGTTGAATGAGCACTGTGCTACGTCCGAACTGATTGCACTATGTATAAACATTTTCTATTCTTAAATGTTATAAATTCTTTTTAAAATCACTTTGTATTGTTGTGATTATTATTATTTTTAATGACTATTTCACTTCCTTTTATATAAAGCACTTTGAATTACCACTGTGTATGAAATGTGCTATATAAATAAACTTGCCTTGCATTAAGTTGCTCAAGCAAGTGACAAAACATTTAAACTACTTTTCTTACATTATCACAAATATTCTAAATTAAATCTTACCACTGACAGATAGTCATCTCTACTGCCATTTTTTTTTGGCATTTAAATCTTTTACAAGCAATCCTGCAGTTCATAAAGAACAATGCGCTGTCACTTTAATTCAGCGCGTGCAGCGGAAACGAGTGCTGAACTGCTGATGTACTGCCGGACCGCAACAGTGTGCAGTGTGAGCGCTCGAATCCATTAACATGAGTGTGGAAAAAATACGTACTGCATACGCAATGCAAACTGTGTGTGTGTACCTGCGTGGCATTATGTGTCTGCGCTGTGCTACATTTATGGTAAAAAATTTACAAAATCTCTTCATGGAACATGATATTTACTTAATATCATAATGATTTTTGGCATAAAAGAAAAATTGATCATTTTGTCCCATACAATGTATTTTTGGCTATTGCTACAAATATACTCCAGCGACTTAAGACTTTTGTGCTCCAGGGTCACATATAATCTTTAGGCTCTTGATCAACTACAGAACTGTTTTTGGTGAGACGAAATTTATTTAGAGATAAATGGTTTATGGACAAACCTTTGGACTATTCTTCAGGTTCGCTGAGCTTCTTTCAAATAACAGCTTTAAGAGAAGAGAAAAATATATTTTTTAAAAATCATCATCATCATCATCATCCTTGGAAATAGTAGCTGTAATACATTCTAACATGTACGTGCAAACTGAATTGACAGCATAAATGGTTGTGTCAGCTGGCTCTGGGTCATCCTTTCTGTTGAGCCCTGGATCAGTTAGTTTAAAAGCAAGTACCTCACTTGACATCTGTCTGTCAATCTTCTGTTCAAGCCTCTGCACTGCTGCATGCAGGAACTGAAAGGTAACAAACAGCAAACAAACCACTGAAATCATCCATCATTTCACATCAGCTACTATTTTCATTCACGGTATTAAATTGGCATATTATTAAGACCTTGACTCTGACCAGACAAGCATGTGTGAAGTAGGGCTGTGACGGTGGCAGATTTTTACCACTGCGGTGGTAATGGACCAACTACGTGATGTGGTGTTTATTTCTTATATGGGTAGTTGACAAATAAAAATGGGGACTGTGTCCTATAGCGTGACAGCAAAAATGTAGAAAAAAAAACAAAACAAACTTAACATACAAACAACATGAGAACCACGTATCTCCATTCTTAGTTACAAAATAGCTTTAGAGAGGCTGATCTTCAATGTTAAAAGGTTTTTTTTTGTTGTTGTTGTTTTTTTACATTTTTCCGTCACACCATAGGACACATTGAAATGTCAACTACCTACTAATATATATATATATATATATATAAAAACATTTTGAAAAAATAAATGCAGGTGTGGCTCAAGCTATTAACAAATGTGCATGTTTATTTTAGCACTTCCATCAGTGAACACGGCAAGACACAGCCTGCAAAACACTTGGCTGTCAAAGAAATAATACAGTTAAATAAGAAAGTCGCCTAAATAATTCGTAACAACTTCAACCACATGCTGGAAAATCTGCGTTGGCCTGATAACAATTAGAATGTAAACACTAATGCTCAAGCCTACCTTGGTTTTTACATAATGTTAGATTTAAAATTCTTTGACAGAAAAACAAACATGTTGATACTGTCCGGTTTAAGGGAGGACTTCATTGGTGTTCCGATGTTTCCAGCCGCACTGAACACGCATTCACATGGTGTGCAAATGCATTTTAAGCAACCGTGGCCATGCATCTTGCCTCATTATTCCACCACCAAGCAAGTGGGTCTTCACTGGCCTCCTCTCACAAACAGCAACTGGAAACGGCTCTCGAGATATGAAGTGCTCGTCCATTTAACCCTTAATGCACCACACAGCAACAGCTCAAGTCTGTCTACATGGTACGTGACAAAGCGACCGTTAAAATCATTTGAACTTTGTGTCATCACGTCATAAATAGAACAAGGCATCAGTTTACTGTCAGGGATTTGTCGTTCTGCAACGCAACCAGTGTAGACAGCATCATTGATTATAATGCATTGTGTTCTATTGACTATTGTAGTGTAGACACGGTGTAAAGGAAATGCCATGTATGGCGTTTGCGGTAATTTGTGAGTTTTGTGAATTAACAGTCTAGATAAAACAATTTACAGCTAAATGGTATATGCTATAAATACTGAATTCTATTGCAACTGTTACTATTATTGCACTTGTATACAAACTTGCACTTTGTATTTTATGCTTGTTATAGAGTGTGACGTTACACGCATTACCACCAGTGGCAATTTCGCAGTTGTTATGGCGACCGCCTCAGCCCTAGACTGAAGAACAGAAGCACCTACCCTACAATGGTTCAGGACCTCAAGTAGTATATTCTGCTGATCCTCCCCCACGACAGATGTGCTCTGGTTTAGAAAATAATTAGGACATTAATGAAAAAGGAAACTTGATCTGTGCAACAACCAAATGGTGAACTGTGTAATTTATGCATTGAATAGATACATAGATCAACTGAGGTAACATTGACTATCAACTTAAACCAGTATTATGAGACTGAACAAACCTGTACTGGTGCATTTGGAAATACAGGAGGCTCCATGGCAGCTAAAGGGCTGATTGCTGTGTTCAGTCCAGACATCTCTACAGGACCTCGGGCTGAATCAGACGGAGGCGCAGCATGGTAAAATGTGTGATTCTCAGACGGGAATCCGACATTCACATCCTATGGAAGAGAACGATCATGGCTGCAATGAAAATGCTTACTGAATTTACATAGTTTAGCTGATACTCGTGAAATTGTTTTTTTTATCCTAATGCTGTTCCAAACCCATACGACTTTCTTCCGTGAAACACAAAAGGAGATATTTTGCAGAGTATCTGGGCTGTTCTTTGATAATAGTGATGATATCTTTGATAGTGATAATATCAAAAGAACATTATAAAAGAAGAATAAAAGTCTATAGCCCTATTCACCTATTTGCCTGATGCTGATATTAAAATAGCCAGGTTTGTGTGATTTGGCTCTCCTTAATTTTTTTAATACTACTTTTTTGTTGGATGCCCTCCATATTAAAAGCTGCAACATACGTTAATAGTGCACAAATGGTAGCTCAGGATAGTCAAAAAAAAAAACAAATGCATGAGAAGCATTGGGATACAATATATCAGCAATCAAAGACATCTGGACAGGATTAGATATCCTGGACCTGGAGGATGTTAAAAATGGCCAAAACAACAGTAGGTAATTTATTGTTTTTTTTTTTTACAAAAGGTTGTGTGAGCAAAACTCGAACGGGATTCAAATCACTAAGTACATCTGTGAAACTCATATTTCTCTAACATCCTCCTAGAAAACTAGTCCTGCCCGAATAGGGCTTGTGCTTAATTTTGCAGCTCTTCTGAAAATTTTTTTTTTTTTTGAGAAACAGACTGAATTTCTCTCTCAAGTCAATCAAGATCACATTTAAACCATTAAAACATAGCAACTCGACCCATTACATGCAAAAAAAAAAAAACAATTTTGATTAGCACCTCTGGCATGCCACATACTGAGGCATCATATTTAACCTAAAGAAAACATGGGTTTGAAACGGCATAAAAGTCAGTAAATTTGCACGTTGCATTTTACAAACGCTTTTATCCAAACCAACTTACACTGTATTTAATGTATACATTTTGTCAGTTTATGCATTACTCATAACTACCACCGTGCTTCAGCTATGCAATTTTTTCCAACAACAAAAATAAAATGCATTCCCAAGAATGTATTGACATGGGCATCTGGCCAAAGTTATTATTAATTAGCTGCAACACTTAAAAGATGAGATACCATGTTTGCTGCACTACAGTCCAGACTCTGCTTGTGTCTCTGCTCAGCCAGAAAGGTCTGTCGGCTCATTCTCCGTCCTTTTAAACCCCTCCTGGAACACTGTTTCTGAAGAGGCGCTAGATCCTCCTGGTTATCTAACACAGAAATCAATTATGCAATATATGTACTCAAATTTGTCCATATATGTGACCCTGGACCACAAAACCAGTCATAAGTAGCATGGCTATATTTGTAGTAATAGCCAAAAATACATTGCATGGGTCAAAATTACAGATTTTTATTTTATGCCAAAAATCATTAAGCTATTAAGTAAACATTAGGGGTGTGCAGCGGAGCCATTATTTGTATCTGTATCTGTGACAATCTCAAAATTATTTGTATCTGTATTCGGATAGATCCGGAAGTGGGCGTGGCTTAAAACGGAAATTCGTAAAGTTACATGAAAATACCATTTTAAATGCAAATCTGTTCAATTCGTAGTTTTCATTTAACAAATATGCCTTGTATAACTAAAGAAAGTAAAGAAATAACTCCTATTTTTTTATTAAAATTATAACTTTGTATCTTCTATTTAAAACTTTATCAAAAAAGAAAAATAACTTTATTCTTCTTATTTTCCAGTGAAACTTTGTGTTCAAATTTGACAAGCATCCATAATCTTAAATAAGAGCACTAGTAGAAAAAAAAAGAAGCTGAGAAAAATAAAATAAAATGGAAAGAAAGTGTTCAGTACTCATAGCAGAATGACAATAAAGCTCGCTTGAACTTAGAGTAACTTAGATCATGTGTTGCTGGAGTCATTTACCAGTATTTTATCAACAGAGCACAACAAATCATTTGGACCCTCCGAAAGCCTTGATGAAACGTCGCTTTTCTTCGTCTTGTATAATTAAATGTAACGTCATTCACGAAAAGGGCTAATGTAATGTATTTTTTTGGATTTCGAAAAGGTTTGAAGTTAGGACCGTTTTTAGGATATTTTTGTTGAGTTGATATAACTCCAGAGACGCGCATAGACCCCAATGCAGCTACTGATTTGCACTCATTTCATTCATATAGGCAATATTTTACACTCATTCACTTTACACATCCCAGGCCCATAGCCAGCTATAATGTTCAGACCTCCATAAATGTTTCATGTTCAAAAATAAAATTTGAACTAAATTTAGTTTAGTTGATAAAATTATTTAAAATCATGTCACTGAATAAATTAATGTGGCTGACTCGCAGCAGCTGCGAAACGTGCCCGCCATGTTGCCAGATCTAGTTATTATAAGCGTCGCTGGACTTGTTTTAATGCTTAATGTAACAGCGTTAATAAAGTAACTGAGGCATTAATAAAGTGGAAAGATGAAGGTTGAGACTAGAGATTTTGTATCCTATTTGCAAAATAGAAGATTCAAACTTATTTTGGTGCATTTTTGTTTTTTGTAGCAATATCTGGCAACACTGCAGGCAGCAATCAAAAAAGGAGCGCGCGGATAGTTTATTGCTAAGGAGGCCACATTCGTTAAACAAACGCAATGATCACCATGATATTATCTGCACGAAACTGTGTCAAACGCTATCAAAGCAGTACTAGCCATTAATATTGCACAAATCTTAACAACCGCAGACCTCACTAATGTAATGCTGTTCCAGCAAACATGTGATTGCTGCCGAATATTTTTTCTGTTATTCGGATAAATCCGTTATTCGTTTTGAAGCCATTATCCGTGCCTTTCCGAATAAGGTATTCGGCTTCGGGCACATCCCTAGTAAACATCATGTTCCATGAAGCTACAGGTGCTGGTCATATAATTAGAATATCATCAAAAAGTTGATTTCACTAATTCCATTCAAAAAGTGAAACTTGTATATTATATTCATTCATTACACACAGACTGATATATTTCAAATGTTTATTTCTTTTCATTTTGATGATTATAACTGACAACTAAGGAAAATACCAAATTCAGTATCTCAGAAAATTAGAATATTTACATTTAAGTTTGAATAAATGACCATCCCTACAGTATAAATTCCGGGTATCTCGTTCTTTGAAACCACAATAATGGGGAAGACTGCTGACTTGGCAATGATCCAGAAGACGAACATTGACGCCCTCCACAAAGAGGGTAAGTCACAGAGGGTCATTACTGAAAGGTGTGGCTGTTTACAGAGTGCTGTATCAAAGCATATTAAATGCAAAGTTGACTGGAAGGAAGAATTTGGGGAGGAAAAGGTGCACAAGCAACAGGGATGACCGCAAGCTTGAGAATACAGTCAAGCAAAGCCGATTCAAACACTTGGGAGAGCTTCACAAGGAGTGAACTAAAGCTGGAGTCAGTGCATCAAGAGTCACCACGCTCAGACGTCTTCAGGAAAAGGGCTACCAAGCCACTTCTGAACCAGAGACAACGTCAGAAGCATCTTACCTGGGCTGTGGAGAAAAAGAACTGGACTGTTGCCCAGTGGTCCAAAGTCCTCTTTTCAGATGAAAGTAAATTTTACATTTCATTTGGAAATCAAGGTCCCAGAGTCTGAAGGAAAAGTGGAGAGGCACAGAATCCATGTTGCTTGAAGTCCAGCGTGAAGTTTCCACAGTCAGTGATGGTTTGGGCTGCCATGTCATCTGCTGGTGTTGGTCCACTGTGTTTTCTGAGGTCCACAGTCAACGCAGCCATCTACCAGGAAATTTTAGAGCACTTCATGCTTCCTTCTGTTGACAAGCTTCATGGAGATGCTGATTTCATTTTCCAGCAGGACTTGGCACCTGCCCACACTGCCAAAGGTACCAAAAGCTGGTTCAATGACCATAGTGTTACTGTGCTTGATTGGCCAGCAAACTCGCCTGACCTGAACCCCGTAGAGAATCTGTGGGGTATTGTCAAGAGGAAGATGAGAGACACCAGACCCAACAATGCGGAAGAGCTGAAGGCCACTATCAGAGCAACCTGGGCTCTCATAACACCTGAGCAGTGCCACAGACTGATCGACTCCATGCCACAACGCATTGCTGCAGTAATTCAGGCAAAAGGAGCCCCAACTGAGTATTAAGTGCTGTACATGCTCATACTTTTCAGTTGGCCAAGATTTCTAAAAATCCTTTCTTTGTATTGATCTTAAGTAATATTCTAATTTTCTGAGATACTGAATTTGGGATTTTCCTTAGTTGTCAGTTATAATCATCAAATTTAAAAGAAATAAACATTTGAAATATATCAATCTGTGTGTAATGAATGAATATAATATACAAGTTTCACTTTTTGAATGGAATTAGTGAAATAAATCAGCTTTTTGATTATATTCTAATTACATGACCAGCACCTGTATTTTGTAATTTTCCAACCATAAACAGGCTATATCAAAACTTAATTTTTGAACTTAAATTTTTTATTTTCATTTTGACAACTTTAAATGGCGATTTTCTCAATATTTAGTTTTTTGCACCCTCAGATTCTAGCCAAATATTGTCCTATCATAAACCATACATCTATAGAAAGCTTATTTAGCTTTCAGATGATGTATAAATCTCATTTTCAAAATTAACCCTTATGAATGGTTTTGTGGTCCAGGGTTACACATGGACACCTACACAGCAAAAAATGTTTTTCTTACTTAGATTTTTTGTCTTGTTTCCAGCCAAAATATCTAAAAATTCTTAAATCAAGAAGAATTTTCTAGACAAGTAAAAATCGTTGTCTTGTTTTCAGCAAAAACAAGCAGAAATTAAGTGAGTTTTGCTTGAAACATCAAAATAATCTGCCAATGGGGTAAGAAAAATAATCTTATATCAAACAGAAAACAAGATTATTTTTCTTACCCCATTGGCAGATTATTTTGCTTGTTTCGAGCAAAAGCTCACTTAATTGTGACTTGTTTTTGCTGAAAACAAGACAATTTTTACTTATCTAAAAATTCTTAAATCAAGACAGATTTTGTAGACATTTTGGCTGGTAACAAAAAAAAAAAAAATCTAAGTAAGAAAATCATTTTTTGCAGTGTAGTCTATATGACTGAATTACAACTCATGAAACAAAGTAATTTAAACAAACAAACATATATCAAACCAACTTATAGTGCATTTCCCGCAGCTGCTGAGCTGGAGTGTGGAGCATCAATGAGGAGCATAATATAGGTTATAAATAAGATATATTTTAATTAAATTTGTGACCTTTACAAATTCTAATAATATCTTGAAAGCTTGTGATGAATTCCTTCAAAAAAAAAAAAAAAAAAAAACCCCAGATAACACTGTGTTTGTCAAACATTAGTGGATCATGCTCCTAGTCATTATGATGAACTACACCTGTGTGAATCTGAGGAGAACTGACTTCATAGATCCACTGACAAATCACCAAAATACCAGTTGATTATTGGAAAATGGCTTGGAAAAGTAAAGTTAAAGCTATATTTACTTCACATTCTAGTAACTTGGTGACCAAGTTTTGATAATTAGGGAGACAGACAGAGAGATAAGAGATGTTAAAGACTCAAATATAGGTCAAACCTGGCTCTCTGGTGTTTTTTCTTCTCCAGGTAGAAACGCTGGAGGAGTCTGAGAGTTCATCGGCATTTTCATCTTCGACTTCTTCTTCCTCACACTCCGAGGAGGACTCCACAGGAGCGAATATACTCAGATCCATCTCGGTTTCTGGATCTTCATCTTCAAGCTTGACAACGATATACTGGCTGTCGCTGAGGCTGTTTGTTTCCTCCTCATCACTGTTGGAGCAACTCTGCGAATCCGCGTCGGAATGAAGTTTAACCTTCATCTTTAGTCACCACACGCACAACTATCGAGGCTTCAGCAGGACAGAGTCTTGTTTCTGAGCTTCTCCGGCGAGTTTGAGGGTTGTTTTTAAGCGGGAGACACGCTCTCATTCGTGAGGAGGGCAGCTGTGTCGCTGGAGTTAGTTCTGTAGGCATGGGCGGATGGATCTTCAAATAACGATACTCTGATTCGTTCATTCATGAGGATATATCCTCGTTTTGTGATTATCGATTATAAATGTTTTTTATTTTGTTATTTTTCAAAGTAGTTTTTGAAATAATTGTTTGTCTTGGAAATAACTGCATATCACAAGTGTCGAAATACAATAAATGAACTATAACTGTTTAGGACAGGAACTATTTCTCCTTCCGCTCAGCACACATTCACAGTCAGAGCAGGAGCAGTGTTAAAGAGATAAAGACAGAAACGTAAATCATTTCACTTAAATTTGTCCCTTACTACAATAGGTTTTGTGATTTTAAAAAAGTAATAATAAATAAATAAAAATTAGCAAATTATTAATCATGTTATGAATGAATTAAATATTTGGATTTTTTTTTTTTTTTTTTTACTGCTAAATGATGACGTCTATGCATAATGGTTAATGGTATTAATTACTCTTTTAAACCTTAGATTTCACAAATATTTTATATTTAATAAGTATACAATAAAGGCGCGTGCAAATCCAAAGTGAGCTTTACTTTCTGTCTCCTGAGATACCTTCATTTGATCGACTTTTATTATTATTATTATTATTATTATTATTCTTGAAAAAAAAACAGACATATAATAAGGCAATACAAGATCGTAAGAAGATCCTCAAGAACAGTGCACCAATGCAAAAGACAAAAAAAAAAAAAAAAACTTAAAGAGAGAAAAAGAAGAATTACCCAATAGGGTCTTCTAATGGTTTAAATTTTTTGCAATACGGTAGTCTTCCAGTTTTACATTTTCTTACAGATTTACAATACATCCAAAATTCCTTTTGAAAAACAGAAAACAATGGCTTTGTTTTAGGGCATTACATTTATGAATGTAAAATTTGCCCAAAATTAAAATATTATTCAGCATCTGATCAACTTTTGAAGGCAGTATAGATGTATCCTTCGCTACCTTTGATATCCCACAATCCTGTGCATTCCATTTGTAAAAAATAAAATAAAATAAAGTAGGCTAATATTTAAGACAACTAGAAAATGTTATACATATTTGTAAAATACATTATATTCTATAATTTCAAAAAGTTGAGCCAACTTAAAATTTTAAGGCAACCAGCTTCAGCAGAACTTATTTTTGTGGGAGATTCTCACATTTTTGTTGTATAAACTTAAAATGACAAGTTGAGAGAACTCAAAAATCTGCTGAAGCTGGTTGCCTTAAAATTTTAAGTTGGCTGTTGGATTTTTTTGATTATTTGTGTTAACCAGACGCACAAACATCATAATTACCATTTCTTATATTATTTATAATTATAATAATTTATTATAACAATAATATATTGAACCCACAACAATAAAAATAAAAAAAAAATGTCGTCCCATCCATCGTATACTGTATGTCACGAATCTGGTCTGCACTCCCGTTCATTCACCACTAGAGGTCACCCGCTCACCACATGGACTTACACACCACACATCACAGGGACTCCAATTCCCATCATCCAACACTGATCACAGCTGTCACCAATCACTCATTGCACCAATCACGCACACCTGATCACACAGTTCCCACAAATCACACACGCTTTATAAGCCTTGGACATTCTCTTCCTCATCGCCGAGTATTGTATGCTTTATCGCTGCCCTACGGAGCCTCGTTGCCTTGCCTTGCCTTGCCTTGCCTTGCCTTGCCTTGCCTTGCCTTGCCTTGCCTTGCCTTGCCTTGCCTTGCCTTGCCTTGCCTTGCCTTGCCTTGCCTTGCCTTGCCTTGCCTTGCCTTGCCTTGCCTTGCCTTGCCTTGCCTTGCCTTGCCTTGCCTTGCCTTGCCTTGCCTTGCCTTGCCTTGCCTTGCCTTGCCTTGCCTTGCCTTGCCTTGCCTTGCCTTGCCTTGCCTTGCCTTGCCTTGCCTTGCCTTGCCTTGCCTTGCCTTGCCTTGCCTTGCCTTGCCTTGCCTTGCCTTGCCTTGCCTTGCCTTGCCTTGCCTTGCCTTGCCTTGCCTTGCCTTGCCTTGCCTTGCCTTGCCTTGCCTTGCCTTGCCTTGCCTTGCCTTGCCTTGCCTTGCCTTGCCTTGCCTTGCCTTGCCTTGCCTTGCCTTCAGATGGATCTGCACGCCTCTCGTCTCGTCAGCCCAGTTACAGTATAAACATTCATAAAAGCAGTTCATTAACAAATTATCTGATTTGTATGATTCAGTTGAAAAAGCTGAGTGATGGAAATTCAGAAAAGTGAGGAAGTACAACTCAAATGTTCACTCACAAAGATTCAGTTCCCTGTCGGGAGATCAAGCGTTCCAAACACATCGTCTCCTGAGAACCAGAGGAATGAATGAATGAATGAATAAATAAATACTGTACGGTATGAAAGATATTAGAGAATGATTTGATATACCATTTTCCTTTGTATATATGCGTAAGCATGGCCAAAAATGGATTTTCCCATTATAAGCCTAATCATGTGATATTCATTGTGTATAATTTGCATATTAATGTGTTCTTTAGGCAACATGTAATGAAAAATAAGTATAATAATAAATGTTACTAATAACTTTTTAGTAACATAACAGCCAGTGTGAGGCAGCCAATCACATCACTGAGATGAGTGGTTATGCTAACAAATAGCTTTCTTCAGCTACGCTGAAATACTAACGCATTATTTACTTCGAAACAATTTTTACTGAGAAATTACTGGTAAATTTCACAAATAATTTCAAAGAAATGGTAACACATTAAATTAAATGTTTCAATTTGAAGCAGAAAAACTGAAACTGTATTTTCTTGTTAAATATACTCCAATAACCTTTGTTTTATGTACATCCTCTTTTCTTTCTTTCTTTTTTTTACAGTGTAAGGGTGCAAACCACAACACAGATTTGAACCAATGTTTCTGAGTTTATAACCTCACATATCATTATGTCATCACTAGTTGGTTAATAATATATTCTCTGCACGTTCAGCAGTTCAGATTGTTTTATGGTGCTAAATTTCCTACACCTTCTACCTTACTCTATTTATTCTCAGCTTAGGTAAAGAAAGTCAAATCTGTCCTATCTCATAAGCATCTAAGTTCATACTTACAAAACAGGTCACAGAAGACTTCTCCGTGCTCTGTTCTTAGCTATAAATCAATGCCAGGGAGGAAGACTTGTGTTATATAAATACAAGTCTTTTTATTATTACAATTATTAAGTAAGCAAAACAAATATTCTACTGTATATAAGTATTAAATAAAGTATAAATATGAAAAAGTTCTTTGCTCGAGGCAATATCAGCGATGGTTCTGGTGCCGGAGAGCTCTTCAGCTGGTCTCGAAGCAGCATCGTCACACTTCAGTCTCTTATAGACCGCAGGTGGATCCCAATGTCTTGTGACGTCATACTGGAAATCCCTCAGAAGTTGTTTATAAAAGGCGGTGCATCTTCTCATTTTTCTTCTTCAGATTCTTTGCTCTGCTGTCTATTCTTCATCTGAAGCACACCAGCTGAGTCCACCTTCTCTTTTCCTCGACGCTCTTGCTAATACATGTTATAAACATTTTCTCAATAAAGGCTTAAAAGAATAGCATATGTGGTGTTTTTACTTAATGGACCACTTTCTAAATAAAACAAATGCAATAATGTGTAGTGTCTTTCTTAATAAACCACTTTCTCAATCAAACAAATACAATAACATGTCTATTTGGCTACAATACAAAGGTATTGCATAAAAAGAAAATGCATACTTGCAATCGGACAATTGCTTAATTTCCTCTATAACATGTAGCAGTTACATATTTGCCTGTATGAGGCCTTTCCAGGAAATAAACAAAATAATATATTAACTAAATACATCAAACAATGAGGCAGGGTAATTGTATTCTTATGCATATTACACAACAAGATAATAAAACTATTTTTAGTTACTTATTTAGTTAATGTATTCATTCATTCCCTTCATTTATGCATTTAATAAGCAATGAGCTGCTGTAATGAAACCCTCTGAGTTGCAGTTCATTTCTATGACTAGCAGATGGTAGTATATAGAGTGTGTGTAGAAAAGCTTTGCAGAAAATAAACTCCACATCACTTCAAAGCTGTGTTGACGTATGATAATTATTGTATTTGTTCTTCCAAATACGATAATTTTGAGCTTCTGGTACGATACTTGGACATTTCCAATCTGGCAAAACTGCAGAAAGAAGAAGAAGAAAGAAATGCAGGAAATCGGTGAAATACTGTTTGTTTGTTTGTTTCTTTCTCTAGCGTGCTTTCATGTTAATATTGTTTAGTTTTTTCCTGTGCTCAGTATTATTTAGCTGTAGTCGTAGGAATGACCCAGCAGGACACCCTAATGATTAAACATGACATTCTACTGATAATCTATAATGAGTTTGCATGTAGCCTAATTTAATTCAGTGGTGTATCTCTTTATTCAAGCCAATAATTCATAAAAAGAGCAGAACTTTAGTTTTGAATGGCTGACACCAAAGTATGAGAGCTTATTGAATTCAAATGAATTATTTTACAAAATTGGAGTATGCAGTTTGTTTGCATTCTTTACAGCCATTTTTTGGCACTATAAACAAACGTCATGTGGGAGTCACAGGAACAGCGTCTGTGGACAGTAGAGGGCAGTAAAGAGCCAGACATCCATGATATATCCACACACACACACACACACACACACGTCTGGTTTGCTATCCTCGTGGGGACTCTCCATAGGCGTAATGCTTTTTCTACTGTACAGACCGTATATTCTATCACCCTACACCAACCCTACACCCTTACAGGAAACTACAGGCATTTTTAGATTTTCAAAAAACTTCATTCTGTGTGATTTATTAGCTTGTTTACCCGTGACACGAGTCCCCATGAGTCTGTGTACAGTATATTCAGGTTTAAGTCCCCACCTGAATAGAAAAACAGGCACACACACACAGATTTTTATATTGTTGTTGTTGTTGTTGTTGTTGTTGTCGTTGCTGCTGTTGTTACAGTACAATTCAAAAGATTTGGGGTGAGGTTTTTTTATTTTATTTTTTTCCATGAAAAAGTCTCATGTTCACCATAGGGTTGCACGATACACCGGTACTACGGTAGTATCGCGATACTAAAGCTTAAAAATACCCGCGGTGCCATTGCATTTTTTAAACGGTAGTATCCTACATACGGTGCCGTCCATATGCACGGCAAGAACACTGTTTAAAATGTTCATTTGAACATGCCAGCAGAAAAATTACAAGTTGATTGCCAAATGTCTTTCTGCTGTGCTCTGTGTATACGCGTTATATGGTGTTGAGTGTTCCTCGATGCTTCAGTTCAAGTCGCACTTGCACGTCGTTGTTCATGCTGCAGTTTATCAGATGAAAAGGTCTGATTCAGACCATCTTATGTCATTTAAAAAAACAGCAGCATCACTTATTCAACATTATAATATCTTACAAGAAAGTATTCTCGCAGTTTTGACCACTTCTAGAACAGGTGTAATAGTTCGTTTCTGGAAGCATCTTTGCGATCACGAATGAAAGTCCATTCATCAGCATAGCGGCTTTGCACTTGTTTCTTATCAATCATTATATATATATATTTTTTTATTCATTTATAATGTTATGTTTTAATATACATGCTGCTAACTCGGAAATTTCAAGATACGCCAGCAAAAAAAAATGCTCCTGACAGTTCGGCAATAAGACACGAGCAAGAGCGCTGTTTTTGTTTCGTTTGTGCTCGAATCCAAATCCGCGTTGATTTGGGAGAATCACTGATTCACTAAGAAGCCATTCATAAAAACAGTCATTTGATTCGCTCCTGAAGGATTCAGCCGTTTTGAAAGAATCATTTGAATGATTCAGTGATTCAATCACGAACTTCTGCCACCTGCTGGCCGTTTTTAAGTTTCCCGTCTAAAAGTAGGCATATATTACATTATTTTCCAACATATTTCTATATTCAGAATTTAGTACTTAAAAACTAATCTCTTAACATTATGTATGCAATTATATAAATACAGTCTAAATGAATAAATGCCACATCTAAATGTCACTTCATGCAGCTTCCGTGCAGTGCTAAGATGAGTTTTGTTTAGATCATGTCATGGATAACAATAGCCAGTCATTCATTCACACTAATTAAGTATTCGGAGAATAATGTTGTCTGTTTTCACTTACATCTATTTATTTATTAAATTTTGATTCATTTTGTAGAATTGAATTTTAAATTAGCACTATACTGCATGGTATCGTGATACTTCAGCTGGCATAGTATCGTAAGACATTTTTATGGTATCGTGACAACCCTAGTTCACCACAGCTGCTCTTATTCGATCAAAACTACAGTGAAGACTTTAATATTGTGAAATATAATTACAATTTAAAATAACTTAATTTTCTATTTGAATATATGTTAAAATGTATTTTCTTTGATCAAAGCTGAATTCATTACCAGGTATGCTGATTAGCTGCTCAAGAAATATTTATTATTATCATCAATGCTGAAAACAGTCGGGCTGCTTCAAAAGAACAAAAAAGGCTCATCACTCTTTTCCCTCTTGATCACTTTTATGTTTTAATAAGATGCAGATAAGGGTACAGAATGTTATGCTTCTTTTATTATATATATATATATATATATATATATTTAACTGTAAGCTTGAAAATGTCC
The DNA here is from genome assembly GCA_036784905.1 of Acrossocheilus fasciatus. NCBI lineage: Eukaryota > Metazoa > Chordata > Actinopteri > Cypriniformes > Cyprinidae > Acrossocheilus > Acrossocheilus fasciatus. The sequence goes on from CM071960.1 coordinate 5,057,172, forward strand.
ACCTATTATTGTCATTGCTGAGAGCTATTTGACAAGTTTAGACTACAGTGTATGAGTAATACGTTTGCGATAGTTTGTCAGAGTTAGAACACACATACTTATCATAATCTCATCTAATCTCTGTGTGAAGTCAGTGCTGGCAAAGAAATTGAAAGTGACATGAGGCCAAGTACAGTAACCCATACTCAGAATTAGTGCTCTGCATTTATCTCACACACACACACACACACACACACACACACACACACACACACACACACACACACACACACAATCAAACAAGTGGGCAGCCGTGTTTTTGCTTTGGTGCAGTTGGGGGTTCAGTGCCTTGCTCAAGGGCACCTCAGTCATGGTATTGAGGGTGGAGAGAGTGCTTTATATTCACTCCCCCCACCTACAATCCCTGCCGGTCCCGAGACTCAAACCCACAACCTTTGGGTTACGAGTCCAACTCTCTAACCATTAGGCCACAACTTCCCCACGTCAGAATCGCATATGGAAGAATAAACACATGAAACGGCCTAACCCAGTTCTCTCAGTATAAGATGAACATCGGTTATCATGAATGCATGTTTTCGCCTGCTGTAGTCCTGTCTTTTGTTTCATTTTTCTTGGCACTGAGGGTGTGAGATGGGCAGTGCAGACATTTTCTAAAGAGGAGTTAAAAAATGAGAAACAAATAACACACTAACTGCATGTTTTAACAGGTAACACAAAAGATCAGGTGTGTTAAAATACTTTCCTTAACGCTAGATGACCAGCCTGTGTCCTGTAACATCTGGTCCCAAAACAGAAACACATAATACTCTCGTAATACTCTTCACTAATGCATCTCATGAGGTCGGTTATGAGAAGTCCAGAGCTGAAATATATAGCTCAAAGTTTTTTTTGAATGCATCTCATACTCTCAACTGTGTTAAAGTTTTGATGACTTAACCTGTTTAATCTCAAATTTTTCCCAGACATGAAAATATCCAAATGATGTGTCATTAGTAACCCCTTGAAATAAACAGTATTTTTTTATTTGTTTTTTTTTTTTTGGAAAAGTGTGTGAAAAATAGTGTTTTATGGTCGGTCACAATTGTGACCCGTGGGATAAGGCGAGTACTGAATTAAAATATTTCTGCAGTCATAAAAATTTATCTTAGCCCAGCTATTTTAAACGGTTTGGTCACATTCTAGAGTTACTATTATGCATAAAAACCCTTATACAACACTGATAGTAATGCTGAGAAAAAAGACAAAAAAAAAAACATCAATGTTTTTCAAAATTGTTACATTTTTGTAACATTTATCACCAAATTTTTATATTAGTGCTACCAGTATTACAACATTAATATTGTAACTTATTTGTAACATTTGAACTTTTCATTTAGTGCAATATTTTGTCATTGCAACATTTTTGTGCAGTTTTCTCTAACAACTGCGATTGGATTTATATTGTATATCTAAGTTCACTGTTTCCCACCGGTCACTATTGTGAGCATCAACTCATTCTATGACCACACTCAACAAAACTGAATATATGTGAATTCATATATTAATACTAGACACCTCAAAGATAATGGGTACCAAAAATCTTTGTCATATGTCATATTTGTCATAAATAAACAGCTCTGGTCATGTGACAATTTGTACTAACCATGTGACATTGTACATATTTAATTGACCCTTCATTTGTATTTTTTTCCATATTTGCAGAAAGTGCACTAAAACATCAGTCAGTAAGGTTTTTAGAACTTTATGAAAACCTTTTTCACTCACTATTGTGACCGGTTGGGATTAAATGTTAATTATTGTGAAATGTGGAAAACAGCTTTAGTAAAGAATGTGCAGGTGTGGCGTTTAACTGTCAGTGTCATTTTTTAGCAGCGTAACTGCAAAGTCAAATATCTAGGTCAGAACAGGTTTATGAAGATATCACTGTCACCATATAAATGAATGAAAATAAACAGTTCAAAACACTGTAATACATAACAACTTTAACATAAAACATGAACATAAAATGACAGCAAGACAAATGATATTTTAATGTAGAGCATGCTAGCTAGAGTAATTCTCATATCTGAACAAACTCTCATTTTAATGACCTGACAATCCCTAAAACATATAATTGAAAAATGAGTTTCACGATCACATAGCCTATCGTTCTACATTCCCAGTGACAAATATGGAATATAATACTACATAAAAACAATTTGCATAAAATATACACATTTCTGTATCTGTTTATTAGGGCAAACCTACTATGGTAAGAATATGAAAATAACACAGTAGGTGTTAATAACATTAAAAATCCAGATGCTCCAGAATAAATTAATCAAAAATAAATATAGCTATTCGGACGACATCATCACAAACTATGCTTTCACCTGGCTTACCTTTTCACCAGTGCCCCTATTCTATTCTATTCTATTCTATTCTATTCTATTCTATTCTATTCTATTCTATTCTAGCACTATTTTCTATTTTGTTTTACTCCACTCTATTCAACTTTTGTCACAGTGCACAAGGTTCAAGGTTCTTTATTATTTGTCACATACACAATCATACAGGGTATAATCAGTAGTGAAATGTAGGTAAAGGTTTTGTTTTGTTTTGTTTTGTTTTGTTTTGTTTTGTTCTATTCTATTCTTTTGCACTATTTTCTATTCTGTTATACTCCACTCTATTATATTCCACTGTAGTGTCGTCTGTTTTGTTTTGTTTTGTTTTGTTTTGTTTTGTTCTGTTCTATTCTTTTGCACTATTTTCTATTCTGTTATACTCCACTCTATTATATTCCACTTTAGTGTCTTCTGTTTTGTTTTGTTTTGTTTTGTTTTGTTTTGTTTTGTTTTGTTTTGTTTTGTTTTGTTTTGTTTTGTTTTGTTTTGTTTTGTTTTGTTCTATTCTGTTCTATTCTATTCTTTTGCACTATTTTCTATTCTGTTATACTCCACTCTATTATATTCCACTTTAGTCTCTTCTGTTTTGTTCTGTTCTGTTCTGTTCTGTTCTATTCTATTCTAATTGTCTGTTCTACTCCACTCTATTCCACTGCCATCTGTTCTATTCCATTCCACTCTATTCTATTCTATTCTATTCTATTCTATTCTATTCTATTCTATTCTATTCTATTCTATTCTATTCTATTCAGCTTTTAGAGTAGATCACAGTCATTTATATTCAGGCAAGTGGCACTCTCTTGACACAGAATATAGGCAAATATTGAAAGAGTATGTTTTGTCTGCTTCTGTTTCATTATATGGGCATGTGATATTGTCTATGATAGTATTGTAATTGTTGTTTTATCAATGTGCAAACTGACATTATCGGGTATAAAATAAAAATCCAAAAGCATTCACTGCATGATGAAGTCTATCGGTATGCAGTTAGAATACCCCTATAAATTAAGTAATAAAAGCAAAAAAATATCCCTGGATGCATTTTTCGTTTTTATTTATTATAAGATGTGATATAGGCTAGTTAAATAAAGAGTCTATCACACAAGCACGAGTGCCGTTTTCCTGAAAATTAGTGCATGATCACAAATGAGATATGACTTTTATCCAACAGTTAAAAAAAAAACGAGTTTACATCTCGCAATTCTGACTTTTTTCTCAGAACTGTGAGATACTCGCAATTGCAAGTTATAAAGTCAGTATTGTGAGATATAAAATCACAATTCTAAGAAATAAAGTCCCAATTCTGAGACTTGCGTAAATGGGCTTCCGTATAAACCAGCCAAATACCAGCACAAAAAATAAAGGCTATAAGATACCATGATACTTTAACATCTACACCCCACAGCTTTGCTAGAGGCACAAGTCTAAAAAAAACAATGATTATCAGGAAAAAAAAAAAAACGTAGTGAGAAAAAGCCTGTTTTGTGACGTGTATTGCCCTTAAAATATGTTTCCTTTCTGAGGTTACATTGTGCTGTTGGGACTTGGAAGGAATTTTTCTCTGGCAATGCATTTCCTTAGCTTTAGCCCATCCTATTCAGTTTTTTTCTATGCTAAGAGTAATCTCAGAAATACACACATTTATGAATTTTTATTCCTTTAATAAAGCGCTCACAACAAACTGAAAACTAGCTGTACATGTTTCAGGATAGTAATATACTGGGCAGAATTGGATGTTCACTCTTGAGATCATGCAAATAGTCTTGCTCTGGGTATTTCTACAGCGTCTGTCCTCTTCTGTCCTAGCCTTTTGACACGCTACAATTTTCCTTGAAATGTTACATTTTCCTTGATAATATTTCAGCAATAAAGAGGGCGTTCTGTATTCTCCTTTGGCTATTTAGAATCAGAACAACTGATGTCAGATTTATGAATATACGACTGTTTTGAATCTCATCTTTTTGAATGCTCCGAATCAACAAATCATTCTACGTCTACTCTTGGAATTGGTGACTTGTAACTTGTAATGTCATTTTTTGCCCTAATCTATGTGTATACTTTTAACCAAGTGTGCTTTTCAGGTACTATTTACACCTCTGGTTTATTCTTATGAGTAGCTCGTCCAACACTGACAATCTTATATTTTTATTTTCTGTTCAAAATAGTCAAAGCTAATCTTTTTAAATGCCACAACCCACCCCTATTTGCACCCTAATAGTCTGCTGAAACCGGAGAAATGTGTATTGGTATGGTTTAAGTCAAGTGCTAACAAATGTCTTTTGTAAAAGACAGGGTGAGGAAAGGGTGACGGTTTTGGTTACATCCGCAAAAAATGTTATGCATGACTTCATATGGACAAAAATCAGCATTGCTAAGTCAGATGAACTGCAGATGAGCTTGTCAGTATCTTTTTAATATCTTTTTAATATATTTATTTTTCTTTGGTATAAAAGCATTTCTTTAAATAAAAATTCAGTTCGGTTCACTGTTAAATCACAGTGACAATTTCACAAAATCATGTTTGTGTTTGCAGCGGTGCATGTGAAGTAAATGATGAGATAAAAAATAATCTGTCTTGGCTGTCTTCTGTTAAATCGTTGGTCTAGAACACAATTCCTGGAGGGAATTATGCTACCTTCACGCCATATCGTAATTACCGTAATTTTGAGATTACAAGACATGATGTTCTAGGAGGACATGAGCGCTTTTTACAAGTTGAAATCTCGTAATTACGGGAATTATGATATGGCGTGAACGCACCTTTAGTTCCAACCCTAATCAAACGCATCTGATCCAGCTAATCAAGCTCTTCAGGATCACTAGAAATTTCCAAGCAGGTGTGAGTTGGAGCTGGTTGGAGCTAAACTCTGCAGAGCTGCGGCCCTCCAGGAATTGAGTTTGAGACCACTGGGTTACATGACCATGCTAAAAGGTCTTAGCTTAGAGCAGGGGTCACCAGACTCGGCCCTGGAGAGCCAGCGTCCTGCAGAGTTTAGCTCCAACCCTAATTAAACACACCCGAACCAGCTAATCAAGCTCTTATTAACTTGAAACTACCCTGCAGGTGTGCTGAGGCGAGTTGGAGTTAAACTATGCAGGACACAGGCCCTCCAGCATCAAGTGTGGTCACCCCTGGCTTAGATCATTACAAAGACAAACATTAACTTTAATAATAACAACTATTAAATAAAAATTTGAACAAGCCTGTTTTTCTCTTATAGTCTGAAACTGTGAAGACTGTAATAACCAAACCCTGTAGTAACTGTCAGGAGCACAAGTATGATTGGATTCTCCGAGTGGTTTCTTCAAACTTTTCATGCCAAGTACACACTTGATTAAGCCTAAACAACTAGATACTTAGTCAATGCCAAACCAATGTCTTTTTTAAGCTTCGAAACTGTAAGCAACACACCCATAATACCATGCTTTGATTAATATCAGTAGTCTATTCTTGTAGTTTAGATTAATCATGTTGGTACTACCCTCAGGCATTTACTGACCAGAGAAGCATCTAAAATAAACTTACAGTACAACAGGAATTTTGCAGTATAATGGATTTGACTGCTTGCGTAAATCAGCTGTAAAAGCTCAGTGTTACACAAGCTTCTGGTATAGTGGTACTGTGTCAGCAAGTCTTTTTGTCACATTTCTATTAACTGTTGATTAGCAATGCAATAAAATATGCTAGCAATGTGCTATGGTATCAACATGTGCTAAACATGTTAGAAACATGCTAGCAGCATGCTAATTCGTGCTAAGTTGCAATATGAAACAAAGTCTCAGCTTTTAAATTTTGTAAGATTTAATACTAAATTCAAACAATAAATACCATTTTGGCACACTTAATGTGATGTAAATCATAAAATGTAGCGCTTCAGTTAAAGCCAGAGCCATTGAAAAACAGAGTTGCGACAAGCTTTGATCTCGCCGGCGTTGCCGCCACGCAGTTACATGGTTCATGGAGCGCTCCATACAAACAAGGGTGACAATACATTTCAATGCATTTAAGCAGGATAGATGATAGCTTCACTATACAGGTCTTTGCAGCGATTTTTAGTAAAGATTACAGCATATTATGCATTGATTATTACATCAGTAATATTCACAATACCATTTTATTCTGAAGAGTGATGGAGAGGCAACATTACCATAATTAACATTATGGTTTTCTTGTATTTTACCCTCAGGTATTGCTTACTTATAGTGTGACCATACAGCCTAACTATTTTTCAGATTAATTGTTCTATATTTTAGTTATTATATTTTAGAGATATTTTGGTACTAAATACTATTTATGCAATAATTATGGTCCATTAAGGACTTTTTTTCCCGAATATTTTATTACTTATATTACAATTAGTGTAGTATTTCAGGTTAAAATAGAGAGAAGAGTTTTAAATTCCAATGCAAAGAGGCAAGGTACCTCTATGGCTCTTTAATAAATATACATGGATCTACTATAGTGTAGTTTCTCAAAAGAATATTTTCAGCTCATACCTGCTTACTTATTTTTAGGTTTTTAATTTGAATAAATATTTAGACATGATTTGACACTAGATTTCTAAATGTGAACTTACATCATTTTTTAAATGATACTGGTATAAGTACACACAAGTGAATATTAATGAATGCCCCAAAAAATAAAAATAAATCTCATTCTAAGCTCAACCTAAAAGTTGGCAACCCTGGTAATTTGCTAATCATAGCCATGTACAAACCTATAAAAAAGTGCTAGCAACATTTTAATTCATGCAACATATTAAAACATGTTAGAAACATGCTAATTCATGCTAGTAACATGTTAAAATATACAAGCAACATGTTAACATAGTGTTAATTTATGCTAGCAATGTGTTAAACATGTTATAAATAAGCTAGCAAGATGCTAATTAATGCTAGCAACATGGTAAAACATGTTAGCCATGTCTGAAATACTGAATGCTAACAATGTTCCAAAAACCACATAAAACACCTGTTTGACATTTTTATTATAAGGAATTAATATAGCCTACATAGCCTACTTACTTACTTACACACACACACACACACACACACACACACACACATATATATATATATATATATATATATATATATATATATATATATATATATATATATATATATATATATAATATTAGGATGTTATGATTTATTATATTATAATATTATTATAGTAAATTATATATACTGAGTAGGCCTATATATAATAACACATATTAACATAAACAACAGTTTTATGTTTTTGTATATTACTGTATAGGCTATATTAAAAATAACATGTTAGAAGGGCCTAATAAATTCCAGAAGCTCTAAATACCAATACCAATATCAATTTCCATTTCATAGAATTAAGAAAGGATATATAAATATGTATTTACATCCTGCTGAAATAGTAAAAAAAAACACTTAGCTAATTGTATTTAAAATTAATGTAAACTGTAAAACATTTTAATTAAATTAATTAGCAAGTAAATAAGTGTACAAAAACATTCAATTCAGTTTGTTCTTATATTTAAAGTATGTTAGGCTACATTATATAAAAATATGCTAAAGTCTTTTTCACAATGGAATATGGTTTTCAGTTGTGTTTTCAGAGTGAAAAATTCTTGAAATATCACAGAAGGCGGCGAAAGTCAAGGTTTCTCCCTCCTCCCAGGGAGTGACTGTATCATTCATATTCATCCTGAATGACGCTGCAGTTACAGGAGACTGCTAATCTATGGTAAGGTTTAGTTAGGGCATTCTTTTTTCTAAGTGCGTATTCAGAATAAAGGTCATGTGAGATGCTGTTGAGCAGCTGTGCATGTAAAGGCAGGCTTGTTATGAACATCAAGTGACAGAAAATGGTTCAAGTGTTTAGTTCGGATATTGGTTATAAAACCTAAATAAAGGAACATATAAATCTATAATTTCAAGTTTGTTTGGTATGTTTCATCTGTTCTTATTGAAGCCTTTGGTCTACAATGAAGTGAATTTTGAACTCTTAAAGGAAGATGGAGTCCAAACAACATTGGACCCCATTGACTTTCATTGCATTTTTCAAAATACCTTCATTAGAAGAAAGAAAGCCATACAGGTTTGTAATGCCATGAGGGTGAGTAAATAATGACAGAATTGTCATTTGTCATTCCTTTAATAGCCTAGTCCTTCAGTATCAAGAGGGAGCAGTAGTTTCTTTCTGGCTCGTAAACTTTGAAATAGTAAACTTTCTCTGTTTCTGTCAAGACAGGTTCATCTCTTTGTCAGTTGGCAGTGTTATTTACAGGGATTTGTGTTTTAAATTTGTGGTGTTTGCTAAGGCAAGCTTGGCTCTTTTGGGGATATGAAAAGAACAGAGCCCTAATCCTCAGCATTAAGCTTTGGCACAATATTCCCACTCACACTGTTTGTGCTCCAGACAATGATCTCTTTTTTCTTTAGTTCATTAAGTGACTTATAGTACAATTTTCACATGTATTTATAGACTTAGCCAAACATTTTCTGGTAGCCATTGACTTTCATAATATAGTTTTATCCTTACTAGGGAACCTTATTGGCTATCAGCAACTGTTTTCTTACCAACATTCTTCAAAATATTTTTTTTTTTAGGCACAACATTTAGCTTTCTCTCATTTTTTGTGTGTAAATTCACTCGGGGTTTAGAGAATTTATTTATTTTTTATTAGAGGTAGAAGTGATAGCTTACATAACCACGAGTTTAATGTGGCAAATGTGGTCCAGTTGTAGTCATGATACTGTGACTGCACTGCGTGTATTACTTGCACAGAAGTGCATGTTAGGCTTCATTTGGAATGATCTTGTCTCTCTTATCTGATTAACTGTAATGAAGCAAAATATCTACCGCTAATTTATACAGCGACTCAACTTTGGTAGAAGTTGCTCAGGAAAACCCAAACCTGATAGTAAACCACTTACTTAAAATATGATGCACACCGGATGAAAAGTGCCACGCCATCGTGTTTTCACATTCAAGCCAAAAGTCCAACATCTAATCACCGAATCTACAACCCTAATTCCAGAAATGTAGGGACGTTTTTTTTTTTATTTGAATAAAATGAAAACGAAAGGAATTTCAAATCACATGAACCAATATTTTATTCACAATAGAACACAGATAACATAACAAATGATATTTAAGAATATATTTTACAATTTAATGTACAAAATGAGCTCATTTCAAATTTGATGCCTGCTACAGGTCTCAAAATAGTTAGGACGGGGGCATGTTTACCATGGTGTTGTCACGAATCCTGTCCATGCACTTCCGTTTATTCACCATCAGCAGTTACTCGCTCACCAAATTGACTCTTGCACTACACAAACTGTTGCACGTCACATCAGCCATTGGACTGACGACACACACAGCTGATTGCACTGATCACACAGCTGTTTGCACTATTACACACCTTACTTAAGCCATGGACTTCCTCTCTGTCATTGGCGAGTATTGTACAGTGTTTATCACTCTCCAAGCGATAGCCACTCTACGGAGCCCAGTTTGTTGTCATAGTCTTGCCTTGCCTGTTTTGATTCTAGCCCGTGTTTCCTGGATTAACCCTTGCCTGACCGTTCGGACACTGTTTGCACCTCTCTTGGATTATAGCTCGTGTACCTGGATTATCTCTCTGCCTTGCTCCATTGGATATTGTTCGCCGATCAAAGACCCACGCTTGGCCTAGGACTACTCTTTGTCTTGTCCCTACCATACCTGTTTGCTGTTGTTTGACTCTGCCTGTGATTTGACTATGTTTATTAATAAAAGCTTGCACTTGGATCCGCTCACCTCTCATCTCATCGGCTCCGTAACAGGTGTAGCATCTCCTCTTCTTTTCAAAACAGTTTGGAGACGTCTGGGCATCAAGGTTATGAGTTTCTGGAGTTTTGGAGTTGGAATTTGATCCCATTCTTGTCTGATATAGGTTTGCAGCTGCTGAAGAGTTCATGATCGTCTTTGTATTTTTCGTTTAATGATGCACCAAATGTTCTCTATAGGTGAAAGATCTGGACTGCAGGAAGGCTGATTCAGCACCCAGACTCTTATACTATGAAGCCATGCTGTTGTAATAGTTGTGGTTTTGCATTGTCCTGCTGAAATACACAAGGCCTTCCCTGAAATAGACGTTGCCTGGAGGGGAGCATATGTTGCTCTAAAACCTTTATATACCTTTTAGCATTCATAGTGCCTTCCAAAACATGCAAGCTGCCCATACCGTATGCGCTTATGCACCCCCATACCATCAGAGATGCTGGCTTTTGAACTGAACGCTGATAACACGCTGGAAGGTCCCCCTCCTCTTTAGCCCGGAGGACACAGCGTCCATGATTTCCAACAAGAATGTCAAATTTGGACTCCTCTAACCATAGAACACTTTTCTACAGTCCAGAAAAGTGAAACAGTCCATTTTAAATGAGCCTTGGCCCACAGGACATGACGGCTCTTCTAGACCATGTTCACATATGGCTTCCTTTTTGCATGATAGAGCTTTAGTTGGCATCTGCAGATGGCACGGCGGATTGCGTTTACCGGTTTCTGGAAGTATTCCTGGGCCCATTTAGTAACGTCAATGACAGAATCATGCTGATGAGTGATGCAGTGTCATCTGAGGGCCCGAAGACCACAGGCATCCAACAAAGGTCAACAAAGGATGTTATGCACTGTGTAGATGATGAGATTTACAAAGCCTTTTGCAATTTGATGTTGAGAAACATTGGTTTTATTATTTGTATATTTTCATTCACTCTTTCACAGATTGGAGTGTCTCTGCCCATCTTCACTTCTGAGAGACTCTGCCTCTCAAAGACATCCCTTTTATAGCTAATCATGTTACAGTACTTAACTTAATTAGATGTTAGATGTTCTCCCAGCTGAATCTTTTGCTTTTTCAGCCCTTTGTTGCCCCGTACCAACATTTATAAACAGTGTGCCACCCTGGACTCCCCTCTGGCTCTGTTCTGATCCTATTTTACCAAAATATTCCAGAATGCCACAGTTATTCATTACATATTTTGACTGACAATTTAATTAGTATTATAGTTACAATAATACATATAACTTTAATCAGTATAGATGCCAGACTGATGAGATGGGCTCCTCCCAATGTTTCTTCCTATCTACTTTAACATCTCAGGTTATGAGTTTTTAGCTGTTGTCTTTGGCTGGTTTGCTGTGGGATTTGTAACGAAAGCGGCTTTGCAATAATTTGGCTATAAATACATCTTTAATTAAACAGAATGAGTTTTAGCAGCATTTCAATAAGTGCAAAAGTCAGTGTGTTATTAGGTAATATGGAGAAAAGCAATGCCTGAGGATGTCCGTCTGTTAAACACCGTGAATCACATCATTTACAGCCGAGAATCCAATCCTGCTCCTGGAGGGCCAACGTCCTGCATTTTAGCTCCAACTTGCCCCAAACACACTTGGCTGGAAGTGATCCTGTTCACCTTGTTTTGCTTGTTCAGGTGTGTTTAATTGGGGTTATACCCATCACACCTCAAATTATATGTTTGTGTTTATTAACATTCTGCGGATTTTTTGAATGCAATTGCTTACTCCTTTTACTTGATATGGCTATTTTCATAGCTAGAATGTTATGTATTTTAAATACACAATTATATAATATTTGCACACTATTTGCAATTTTTTTTATAATATTTTTAGAATTCATTTTTCACAGTATTGGAATGGTGAAATCAATTAAAAGTGCCGTTTTATATGTTTTGCTGCTGTTTAAACCAGCAGTTTCAAGTAGTGGATGTAGTTCACATTCTCAGAAGCATCCGGTAAGGTTCTCACAGAAAATATACATGAGTCACAGTGTCTGTATGTACTAACCATAAAAATCTAGTTTTTAATAGTTATGCTCATTACCTTTTGTCATTCCTGAGGTGTGCACACAGATAATTACTGTAGTACCACAGAAAAGGTGCATGTGAATTTTTTTTATTATATTTTTTTTTCTGGCTTGAGGCAGTTAACTGACAAATATCTAGCCTGTAAACAATCAAACCCATGTGATCAGAAAACACAGGCATAAGTTATCAGTAGGTTTTTTTTATTTTTTTCCCAACCTTTTTTGTCTCCAAGGCTATTCTGTGTCCACAACAATATTTGAAGGCTCTTTTCCACTTGTTTGTGATTTATTGGATAGGAATAAAATTTTACATATAACTTCTACTTATAAAATATTTTAGAGCTTGGCATAACTAGACAAATTATAATAAAAAAAGGATTCATAAAATATATGAAATATCCATGGAGTTATAAGATTTAATTTAGACTTTTCTAGAATTATAATTATAAATAAGAATTATAAATCACACTTTTATAATTCGCCACCTTGGAATTATAAGGTTCTATCTGTATTCTGAGCAGTTTTGAGATATTGAGCTTCAAAGTTTTTGCGTTCCATAGACTTCTGTAGATAGAACCCTTATTGTTTTCTAAAAAAAGAAAAAAACAGGGCCAAAATGTACAGAGCTTACAAATGAAACATCACATAATGTAAGTAAGTTGTCACATAATAAGAATAAAGAATCAGATAGAATTTTAGAATTCCAAGGCAACAAATTATTTAAAAGGGGGGAGAACTGATGGGGTGAATTAAAATAAGTTTGACTTGTTTTAGCTTACTTTATTGCTTGTCTTTGTTTTGACTTGAACTTGAGGCCCTCTTAAAAGTTATGTGTTTAAAAACCACTGTCTTATGCTATAGACATGGACACGTCTAACTGCAGAATAACATTTTTCCCTTGATCCTTTTTATATTTAAAGGAACCCCCCCCCCCCCCCCCCCCAAAAGAAAAGACCCTCAGGTCGTCCAAGATGTAGATGAGTTTGTTTTTTCATTAGATTTGGAGAAATGTAGCATTTCATCACTTGCTCACCAATGGATCCTCTGCAGTGAATGGGTGCCGTCAGAATGAGAGTCCAAACAGCTGACAAAAACATCACAATAATCCACAAGTAATCCACACCACTCCAGTCCATCAGTTAACGTCTTGTCAAGACATGTTTGGAAAAAAAGAAATCCTTTTTTTTTTTTACTTTAAACTGTAAACAAAATACGAGTCAATCTTCTGTTCAGACAAGATGACTTTTACACTGAAGAAAGTAATGTTCTCGACAGATGACTTGTATATTAGCCAGAAACAACAGCTTGCAGTTCAACAAGTCTTAAAGTTGAATATCTTCCAAACAGCAGCTTTTCACTTCTCAAGAAATTAACTGATGGACTGGAGTGGTGTGGATTACTTGTGGATTACTGTGATGTTTTTATCAGCTGTTTGGACTCTCATTCTGACGGCACCCATTCACTGCAGAGCATCCATTGGAGGGCAAGTGATGCAAGGTTAAATGTCTACAAACTTGTTTCTATGAAGAATCAAACTCATTTACATCATTGATGAGGAGGAGTACATTTTCAGCAAATTTTCAATTATGATTAAACTATTGGGTTTTTACAAAGTACTTTTCATGTAGTGGTTCACTTAAAATACCCTGAAAATGTAACAACATTACAAAGTAAAGACAAAGCTGCAATACAAACATGAAAAACACATTTTCACTCAGCCAATGCTTAACATTCCTACAGAAAAAAAAGACAAACTTACAAAAAGACACAAAATAAAAAATAAAAACTGAAAGAACGTATATAAAAACAAAAAAGAAATGTGAACAGCAAGCTCACCACAATGGTGTTGATGGTGATTGCCAGAGCATTTCAGTGTGTTAGGGTGTTGTGTGTGGTTACTAAAATGTAAAAGGAATAGGTCCATTTTCAGACCACTTTTCACATCCTAACACAATCTTGTGCCACAGCATGTGCCTTGAGACGTAGTTCACATCCTCCTCAGATAAATGCATCAGTAAATACAGGCCCAGGCTTGTAGTGAATGTCGTTTGCATACTGGTAGTAGAATTGAATGTTTAATCTTCACGTAAATTCAGGCTTACCGCCAAAAGTGCTCATTTTCACTTGGCAGATGGCAAACCAAGCAGCCAGTTTGTCTTCTTTTAGCTGAAGGGAAAACTGAGGTGAAACCTCACTCGCTGTTCGCTGCGAAGTAGCCACTCCCAGGCTGCTGCCCTGAAGGGTTTTTGTGTTGATAGATGACTCATTGTATTCACAGGCACCGTTTACATGCACACACACAAACACACACGTCCACGTAGATGCGCAAAAGTACACAAAAGGTGTGTAATGCTGTCTCGCTTTACATGTAATCCCAGTTAAGGTGATTGCCACAGGTGCTGATCTGACATTTGGAGAGCGCTTGCTAACAGGAGTGCAGCAGAATGACGAAGAGCACTTTATTCCTGATTCTACTTGCCGTGAGTAACCTTCTTTTCAATGAGTCAACTTTAATCATCACTGTTAATCATTTTATTAACAACGGTGACTAGTCTTTAATCTAATCTAGTCTTATTCTGTATTGTATCCTCCTGTCTGTTTTTAATAAAGTGTTGAAAATTGTCTATTTGGAGCTTTTAGAAATCTCACATATAATACAACCACAATAAACCAGATAAATAATATGCGAATGATAAGAAGTGATGCCAAAAGTATGAGTGCAGACATAGCTGTACATGCAGAATCAAGTTAATTAAGAGAAATACTACAATTCTATGTAGAAATGTCTTTAAAACATTAAATGAATACGAAATTCAGGACTTACGTCAGATCTGTGGGAAATATAATACTGGCGATCATGAAGGAAGTGTGTCGTGCATGCAGCAGATAGAGTGCACTAGCTACAAAGAGTCATGTGTATGTTGAAGAGGAACTATATTACAGTCAAACGTGGAACAGATTAAATTCATGGTTTATAAAACACACTTGCTATTCTTATCAACTGACTTTTCTATAGTGACAGATGATGTTTTTAAGTGATTTGTTTACCTGTGAGGTTGCTTCCTTTTGTTTTCCACAGATAGTTGGTACGGTGTCAGTTTCACTTTGAGTGGTTATAATTTATGTATTAGCTCCCATGCTTGTCTTCTAAAGACTTCTACACTCTTAAAAATAAAGGTTCTTGGCATTGTGATGATTACATGAAGAATCTTTAACATCCGTGGAATCTTTCCATTCCACAAAATATTCTTTATAGTTGACAAAGGTTCTTTAGATTATTAAAACGTTCTTTACATTTAGAAAAAAAAAATGTTGTTATTACACTGTTATTACACTGTAAAAAGTGATAAGTTGACTTAACTTAAAAAAATTGAGGAAACCCGTTGCTTTAAAAATTTTAAGTAAATGATCATTTAAAAAATAAGTTAATTGAATTGTCAAGTTCACTTAACCTTTTTTTTTCTTTAATTATTATGTACTTAATAATTTTAAGGCAATGGGTTTCCTCAATTTTTTTAAGTTAAATCAACTTTCACTTTTTACAGTGTATAGAACTAATCAGTGAAAGGTTCTTTGTGGAAGTAAAAATGGTTCTTCACGACATCACTGTGAAAATCTTATGGATTCTATAACTTTAAGAGTGTCGTTGATCATCTTTAGCTGCTGGTAAAAACAAAATCGTATTTAATGTGAGGGAAACAGTTTGGTGGTGGTGTCTTGCAGGTGTAAATGGCATTTGCATTGTGTCTTTACAACCTTGCGAAAGCTTCACCAGTAATTTCATGAAGTATTTCATGGATTAATAAGGCATGCTTCCAGACACAGTGCACTGTATATATAAAATACTATACAAACCCAGTTCGAACCAAAAAAGAGAACCAGCTGCCTAGTGTTCACAGCGTTAGTGAACTTAAAAGGGGACATCAAGTGAATTAATGGAACTACAAAAAACGTACAAACAAACCATACTCAGACCAAACCTTTAGGAGGATCTGTATCAGGAAGGATGTTCACTTATAAAGATTATATCGGCTTGATACTGCCTGGATTGCACAGACAAACTAACACCCTAAGCCTGAAACATTTAAAGTTTCTTAGAGTTTCCTGTGCAGGAATTTAATAAAATAATGTGAAATTTAAGAAAGAGTTCATATTGGCATCATTTTTCATTGACGATTACAAGAACACAATTGGTAATAATTTTTTTGACAACAGCCACGTGTGAACCATGTATATATTTTTATATTGGGTGTGAAAAGGTTTAAGCATGCATGGCATAACGCCTTTGATTTTAGTAAGGCTTTTGGTATGATGGTGTTTATGGGTTGCTGTTTTTCATGTTGACTGTGATTTGCATTCTTTAAACAAGATAGACAACACGACAGTGTGTAATTAAAGACAATGGAAAGAATGTCAATCAAAATGTGTTTTTTTTTTTTTTTTTTTGGTTTTTTTTTGCATTTTAGCCCAAGTTTATGAGTTTTACAGGAAGGTGTTATCATATAATACAAATGTTTATTGTTCATTCCGAGGGTTAGTGATTTTAATAACCCCCCTGACCTTATAACTGTTAAAGCTATTTGTTCAAAATTTTTAAAGATTTTGATCAAGCCTGAAAAGCTTTTTTGGACACAGAACAGTCAAGTTATATGACCACTGTACATCATAACAATATTATATTTGTGCGCGTAAACCTGACAGAGATATGTAATAATCTTTTCTCAGGCAATAAGGTTTCTATTCAATTGATTGTTAGTTTATTGATTGTATGTTTGTTAATTAGTATCACCCTGTTTATTGTCTATTCATCAGCTTGTTGATGTGGCAGCTTCCAGCAAAAATGATACCAGCAAACGGGAAAAGCGGGTAGGTAATCTAAAAGACCAAATCAGCACGTAATAATTAACATGTCTCAAAAATTAAAATCCCACTTATCATCAGACCACATTACTAGTGCTGTCAAGCGTTTAATCGCGATTAATCACATCCAAAATAAAAGTTTTTTGTTTACATAATATATGTATGTGTACTGTGTTTATTTATTATGTATATAAAAATACACACACATTCAGTATATATTTTGAAAATATTTACATGTATATACATTTATATATTCATATTATTTGTATTTAATTTATAAACATAACATAATTTTCTTAAATATATACATGCACGTGTTTGTATTTATTTATTTATATATACACAGTACACACTCATATAGTATCTAAACAAAAACTTTTATTTTAGATGCAATTAATCGCGATTAATCGTTAGACAGCACTAATTTAAATACACATATATTACATAATGTAAGTAAAAACATTAACTAAAACAGTATCTTTGAAAGACACCTTACTATCAAACAGAAGATTTTTAAAAAAAATTATGAAATCTTCAGACTTCATCTTTCCATACTGGGTTTGATGAGTTCCACAAGGTCACACAGGATCCAATGAGCTTTATGTATTTATTTATTTTCTTTCTTTCTTTATTTTGGATAATTTAAAGTAATAGCACTTGTTGTCCTACATAATCACAGAGGTGTTCCGTTTGAATCAGAAGACGATTGTCTGTAGCTTTTCATTACTGATCACTCATTATATCTCTCTCTATCTCAAAGGATGCTGTTCTTATTCGTTCAAAGAGAAGATGGGTTCTGTCCACTATTGATCTGGAAGAGAACATGCCTGGTCCGTATCCCGCTATAGTAACACAGGTAACTTTACTCCTGTTCGTGTTCCTCATACAATCTCTTCACGAGCACTGTTTTCTTCTCTGTGTTGCCGGGATGTTTGGGTTGATTGTATTTTTATAGATAGCTCACATGCTTTCATTATAGCACATGATTAAGCTACTTGCTAATAGTGTTAGGCAGAGGAACATTATTTTGAAGAACATTTCGTTTTACTGAAAAAGAAACAATGTAACTCTTCGGAAAACTGCAAGTGTCTTTGGTGTCTACTAAACGTAATGGATACAGTATGTAAAGAACTATTTAGGATGTCCTCAAAGCTTGAAAATCCATAAAGCTACTAAAATCCATAAAACTCAATGTTGATTTGATAGGGTTTTTCATGAGGTGTCATTTGGTTTATGTAGGGCAGGCGAATGTCATAATGGATTTACATTCTTAATAATGGATGCAAATAAATTATCATAAATTATACTGTACCTGCACATGATTCTCATGTATTTTTGGTTTAATTGATGCTAGCTGTACAATGAAAAAAAGGTGGACAACACCATCAAGTTCCGCATCAAAGGGGACGGAGTGACAAAAGAGCCTATTGGTTTGTTTACCATTGATGAAAACGACGGGACTGTGTATGTACACCGGCCTATCGACAGGGAACAGTACCCCATCTTCTACGTAAGACAAAACAAGATGTGTTGAGTTTGTCATGACACTAATGCTAACAACAGGAAGGACTGATTTGGTTTATATCGATGTAGTTCATTGTGGCTTTTTGATTCTTTTGTAGGTGGACTTTGATGTACTGGACAGGCAGACTGGAGCCACAGTGGACAAAACGCTGTCATTTAATGTAGAAATAAGGGACAAGAATGACAATAGTCCTCAGTTCACTCCGAGCACTATACATGTACTTGTTCCCGAGAACACACCTGAAGGTTACTGCATATAAATTTGCATTTTTTTTTTTTTCCTGTTATAATGCTTTCTTTAATCATGGCTTAATATAGTAATATGGTAAATTGTATGGTGACTTACCTTGAAAAGTGTAAACATTAAACGTTCTGTGGTGCTTTCTAAACATTGCTCTGTTTGTTTAAGCATCCAGATCAGCTCAATGCAACAACATAGGCTAAACCAATGGCATAAGTTTGGGGTGGGGCTAAACTGTTTGCCAGCCAATGGCAGATGGGGGAGGGGTCTGCATGCTTGGAAAAAAAAAAAAAAAAGTACAAAAGCTGTCACTGGGCCAGGACCCTTTCAAAAGGTACACCTTTATACATTGTTTACCACTAAAGGGTACACATTAGTACCTGAAAAATCAATAAATAAAATAATAAATTATATATATATATATATATATATATATATATATATGACCCTGGACCACAAAACCAGTCTTAAGTCGCTGGGGTATATTTATAGCAATAGCCAAAAATACACTGTATGGGTCAAAATTATAGATTTTTCTTTTATGGCTAAAATCATTAGGATATTAAGTAAAGATTGTATTCCATGAAGATATTTTGTAAATTTCCTACTGTAAATATATCAAAACATCATTTTTGATTAGTAATATGCATTGCTAAGAATTCATTTGGACAACTTTAAAGGCGATTTTCTCAATATTTTGATTTTTTTTGCACCCTCAGATTCCAGATTTTCAAATAGTTGTATCTCAGCCAAATATTGTCCTATCCTAACAAACCATACATCAATGGAAAGATTATTTATTCAGCTTTTAGATGATGTATAAATCTCAATTTCGAAAAAAAAACCCACTTAAGACTGGTTTTGTGGTCCAGGGTCACATATATATATATATTAGTATCTACAGTGTATATGTTAGAACCTAAACATATTTGTACCTTCTGAAAGTGTACGCCCCAGTGCAGCATTAGTACATTTTTTTTTATTTTATTTTTTTTAGTATTTCTATTTGGCGACACAGAAATTGCAGTTATTGCAATTAAGTTATTGAAACTAAACTTTTAAAAATAAAGGGCAAGCAGAGAGATTGTTTTCTCTTTCTAATCATCCTTGTACTAATAGGCACAGTCCAAGCAACATTACAAGCTCATGACAATGATCAGAAGGATACTCCTAATTCCCAGTTCACCATGAAGGTGGTGTCACAAGACCCTGCTTCACCAAAATTTACCCTGAAGGACTTACCTACCACTACAGTCAAGCAACTCGCCTTCACGGGATGCTTTGATTATGATGTGAGTAACTAATACTGAATGCACGTTTTCAGCATTTTTCAGTATTTTTCATCTCTTCTGTCTCTCGTATTTTAGAAAGTAAAACAATATAAAGTTCTAGTTGAAGCGAGGGATCAAGGAACACCTACAATGTCTTCAACTGCCACTGTTATTCTGGATATCACCGATTCCAACACCCATCCCCCAGAATTCAGTTCGGCCACGGTGAGTCAGGCTAGTTGCACAATCCCAGTTTAATATGCACACAACTATAAGGAAGCCATGTGCAGACTGATTTGTGAATAAAATGTAAACACTGTGATGTGTTTGCTGTCTGACATAGCAACAC
Organism: Acrossocheilus fasciatus; assembly: GCA_036784905.1. Taxonomy (NCBI): domain Eukaryota; kingdom Metazoa; phylum Chordata; class Actinopteri; order Cypriniformes; family Cyprinidae; genus Acrossocheilus; species Acrossocheilus fasciatus. The sequence goes on from CM071960.1 coordinate 5,077,658, forward strand.
ATCAGCCAATGGCGTGCGTTTTGGGCTGACCAATGACAGAAGTGTTTAGGAAACCTGTTTGTAAACAGTCAGTTGGGTGCTTGCTAAGGGAGGGCAGCATAGCAACACACTAAAAACCAATCAGTACTCCTTAATGGTATAGCAACACTTCAGGGAGTTTTGAATGGGCAAAATACCACTAATACACACATACACACACACACGGGAGTTTTGCCCATTCAAAAATCCCTGAAATATGTCATTGAGGAGTATTGTGTGCTCTTTCCAGCTAACAGTGAACATTTTAAACATTTATGTCTTGCTAGTTATGTTAATAGAACATTCATTCGAAGTTATCCGGTATTTAATAATGATCTCAAAACGTTATCACAAAAAAAGTTTTATATATATATATATATATTGTACATGGACAGTTTTTTTCTGAAACTTTTTCAAATTTGACAGAACATTCAAATGTAACATTCCCATAAGGCTTGCAAAATAATAAAATGGAATGTTCTAATTGGAATGTTCATAACTATTTTTTAATATTTAAAAAACGAAACATTTAAACATTAACATTCAGAAATAACATTTTCATAACTTAATGGGAACTTTTTTGTTGTTGTTGTTGTTAGCTGGGTTTTTCTATTAATAAATACTATGATTAAAAAAAAAAACTGGGCTTTCTTAATAAACGGGATCTGATATAATATACTTTGATATAAATGAATATATGTGTGTATAACAGTACAACACTGAAGTGATGGAAATGGAATTAAAGGAGATCCTAAGAATCGGCATCAAAGACAAGGACACACCGAACACGCCTGGTTCAAGAGCAGTGTTCTCCATCGTGAAGGGCAATGAGGAAGGAAATTATAAGATCGAGACCGACCCTAAAACCAATGAAGGTGTGCTGACTGTTATCAAGGTAAATGCCTCTGTTCCCCTTAAATATTTCCTACACTTCTTAGAAAAGCTTAAAGGACTAGTTGTTCACTGAAAAATGAAAGATCTGTCATTTACTCACACTCATGTCGATCCAAACCTGTTTGAGTTTCTTTCTTCTGATGAGCACAAAAGAATTCAATGGCTACCGACAACTATTTGTTGATGGTAGCCATTGCTGCTTCATCGGGTGAATTCAATAATAAGAAAAACAGACTTCACAGATTTACTCACATACTTATTACAGTTACTTCTTTCAGTACGCATGCTAGTTTTACATTGTGGTGGTGGGCTGAAAAATTGAATTAGAAAAAAAATAGACAGCATTTAATATGCTTGTATTTTCACAGGGGAAGAATTTCGAGAAAACTGAGATCAATGACCTGGAGATAGCAGTCGAGAACGAGGAGAAATTATTTCAGTGTGTTGATGGAAAGGCTGTAACAGGACCCAAACCAAAGCCAAACACTGCCAAAGTGTCAGTGAAAGTCATTGACATGAACGATCCCCCTGTGTTTAAAAAGCAAATTGAAAAAGTTTACAGGAATGAAAACGGACCTGTGGGAGATGTGTTATTAGAACCCGAGATCAAAGATGAGGACTCGGACATTAACAAATTAAGGTGTGGTTGAGCTGCACAGCATCAGATTACCCATCAATTAAAACAATTTTCATTTTTGAAGATTTGTATGCTACTTTATTTTATAATATCTAAAATATCAAATCAAATTATTATATTATAAAATTGAAATATTATAAAATGTAAAAAAAAAATTATGTATATAAAATTATATGCCAGTTTCATTATATACACATTCATTCAAAATTTTAGGGAGTGGTCAGATTCTGTGTGTGTGTGTGTGTGTGTGTGTGTGTGTGTATCACATGATCCTTCAGAAATGATCCTACTATGCTTATATATATGTGCATGTCATACAAAATGTAAATAAACAATAAAGCATACAGTTTTAGTCACACACACAAACACACACACACACACACACACACACCAGAGATGTAGAGGAAACTGGACAGTGATCTGACAGAGAGTAAAAGTGTTTTACAGTCTGTATGTTTATGTAGGTATGAGTTAATTCAGGACCCAGCCAAATGGGTGAATGTGGATCAGAAGACAGGAAAGATCACCACCGTTCAGAAGCTGGACCGGGAGTCTCCATTTATCAAAAATGGCACCTACACTGTCGTAGTGCATGCTATAGATGATGGTAAGCACCAAACTATCTGTTCTCAGTATATTCAACACAGTCCAAACTTTTGTGAAAGCATTGAAAGTCATTTTACTCTTTATAAAAACACTCATTTAATCTCTGAACGCAGCTATTGCTGACTTTTTCCCACATGCTGTTCACAGGACAGCCTCCAGCTACAGGCACATGCACTGTAGTGGTCTACCTAGGCGACCAGAACGATAACGCCCCCTATCTCGTATCCAAAAATGCGGTTATGTGCGGGAACAAAGTCAATTATGTGGATGTGAAACCAACAGACATTGACGGCCCTCCGTTTTCCAGCCCTTTCAGCTTCTCTCTGGGAGGAGAGGAAGAGCTGAAGAATCTGTGGAAGCTGGATCCAACCACAGGTCAGGTCACATACATTTCATTCATTCACAGTTAATGGTTGAGGATGTTTCTGGCTCCATCAGTTAACTGCACAATATATATATATATATTATTTTTGTATCTAGTAAAAATATAAAAACATGATACATTTACATGAGAATTACTAGGACTTGTTTACCCACAATATTTCTTGAATTTTACTAATTATATTGATAAGAAGCTTTTTTTAGTCACGCTTTAGTTTTGGGACCAATTCTCACTATTAACTATGACTTTTGCCTCAATAAACTCTTAATTTGCTGCTTATTAAAAGTTAGTAAGATAGTTAAGTTTAGGTATAGTGTTGGATTAGAGGATCTGAAATATGGTCATGCAGAATAAGGCATTAATATGTGTCCCTGGAGCACAAAACCAGGTATACCCCAAGTCGCTGGGGTATATTTGTAGCAATAGCCAAAAATACGTTGTATGGGTCAAAATTATTGATTTATTTCTTTTATGACAAAAATCGTTAGGACATTAAGTAAAGATCATGTTCCATGAAGATATTTTGTAAATTTCCTACTGTAAATATATCATTATTACATAACTTAATTTTTGATTAGTAATATCCATTGCTAAGAACTTCATTTGGACAACTTTAAAGGCGATTCTCTCAATATTTAGATTTTTTTTTTTGCACCCCCAGATTCCAGATTTTCAAATAGTTGTATCTCGGTCAAATATTGACCACACATCAATGGAAAGCTTATTTATTCAGCTTTCAGATGATAAATCTCAAATTGACCCTTACGACTGGTTTTGTGGTCCAGGGTCACATATGTGCTTTATAAGTACTAATAAACAGCCAATATGGCATGCTAATAAGAAACTAGTTAATAGTGAGAACCGGTCCCTAAACTAAAGCCTTACTGTTTTTTTTCTTTATGAAAAATATAAATCTAACATAATTTAAGGAGGTGTATGCTGTAAACATCTCACATATAGTTTCATACCAGTGTTATTTTATTATTGAGACACTATTAAAATTTGTATTAAAAGTTTAAATTAGTATTATTATTATATTTTCAGTTTAGGTTTTAGTAGTTTTACTGTGTAATTTTGTCTTTTTTAAGTTTTTAATGTATTTTTTCATTCTTTTTTATTTCAGTTTTAGCTGAAGTTATTTTTATTTACATCAAATACTAAAATAGTACATTTAGCACAGTTAGTACTAAAAATGATGGTCACACTTTATTTCTCACTATTAACTAAGCGTTAACTATGACATATTTCTCAATAAACTACTAATTTGCTGCTTATTAATAGTTAGTAAGGTAGTTGTTAAGTTTAGGTATGGGGTAGGATTGCCAGATCTAAAATACGGTTGGAATAAGGCATTAATATATGCTTTTTAATTACTAATAAACAGCCAATATGCTAGTAATATGCATGCTAATAAGCAACTAGTAAATAGTGAGAATTGGTCCCTATACAAAAGTGTTACCAGTGACACATAGCTGCAGTTCCTTGGCTACTAACTGAAATAAAATAAGTTTATTTCAAGAAACAGAAATGTTTTGTTATGGTTTTAGTTAACCCTGTTTTACACTATCGTTATTGCTGGGTTTGTATTGCAGGAACAAACACTTCTCTGATAAGTCTGACGAGTCTGCCATATGGAAACTACTCCGTTCCTTTGAAGATACAGGATCAGCAGGGTCTGCAAGGAGAAGACGTTCTTCAAGTGGTTGTGTGTGAGTGCACAGGAATCAACACGTGCCGTGGCCGTCTTCCTTTCTCCTCAAGACTGGGTCCAGCAGCCATCGGTCTCCTGTTTGCTGGACTTCTCCTATTGGCCTGTGAGTTTCAACAACCCAACAGACAGACAAAAATATCAAATACAGCCTACAACAACAGTTCTGCTCCACTGATTTGATTGTATAAGAACTTTTGCGAGAGTGCAGTTCATATTATGGCACATACTCTCCACATTCTCCAATGTGTAATATGTACTGTATGTTATATAATGGCACCTTGTTGTTTTGCAGTGATGCTCCTCTTTTGTTTCCTCTGTGAGTGTAAAAGCAAGAATTTTCAGCACATCCCTCTGAACCTGCAGGATGAGGGCAACCAAACCCTTGTCAAATACAATGAAGAGGGAGGAGGCTCAATCTATAAGGTATGTGAAACTGTCAGTCTTGTTGAGAGTTTAGAGTTGTGAATTTAGTCAAAAGAGCTGCTGAAACTATTGACTGTGTGCCTGAGATTCATTTCTTAATAAGAAGTATAATTTGGTATCTGATGTCCCTTTGATGTTGCGTGTCTTGTATTGCATATGTATATAGTAAATTTTACACAAATATATGACAATCATTTTTTCACGGACTGTTTTCATAGGCTGATATTTGTCAGTCTAAATTAGATTAAATCTGATTGCATTTGTAATTTGGTATTTTCCAATGAGATTGTATCTGTTTAAAATTTAATTTCAATTGACTACAGATTATTTGTGTGTACCCATAACTTGTTCCAGGACATTCCAAAGTGTTTACTCTGACATTTACATATAAAGCCTGAACCTGTTTACCTGAGAATATTTGGTGCAGTTTTACAAGCAGCACCTGTGGTCTAAGAGCAGAACATGTGATCATCATTTTGCCTGTGATTATCTATTTTTTTTCTCCACAGCCCGAGCCAGTGTTTCGGACGGTAAGCTTGAAAGCTCCTTCTGCACCGGTACTTTTTTTTTTTCTGTTGCTTTTCTCATTGGCGTAATGCCTACATGGCCAAAAGCCAGACGATGTATGTTGTTGCATTTTGGCACAGTGAATAGGATCCAAAGATGAGTTATACTGAATGGAAAAGTGCTACATGTTGCTACATGCTGTCTGTTTGACTAACACATAACAGCAGGTTGTTAACTACACACTTTTTATAATTTGGCTGCCGAGGTTCTTTTACATGCTTGGACCTGTTATGCCAAATTTTCATATTATAATCAAATTATTTATGTGTAGTTACAAGGTGTCAAGCACTTTTTTTTTGGCACTAGTGGCAGTTTGGCACTTCTGTATGGTGCTATAGCTACTGTTGTATGGTTTGGGGTCAGTAATTTGTTTTGTCCTCAAAATAAATGATTAATTTTGTTCATTGAGAATGCATTAAATTGATCAAAAGTGACAGTAAAGACATTTGAGCAGCAAATCATTTTTTTTTTTTTTGCATGATTTTAATTTTGTTTTGTCCTATAAGCATTAAAGGATTAGTACACGCCCATAATAATAATAAAAAAAAATCCTGATCATTTACTCACCCCCATGCCATCCAAGATGTTCATGTCTTTCTTTCTTCAGTTGCAAAGAAATTAAGGTTTTTGAGGAAAACATTCAAGGATTTTTCTCCGTATAGTGGACTTCAATGGGACCCAACGGGTTGAATTTCAATGCAGCTTCAAAAGGCTCTACATGATCCCAGCCAAGGAATAAGGATCTTATCTAGCAAACATCATTTTCTTTAAAAATAAATAAAAATGTATTTACTTTTTAACCACAAATGCTAGTCTTGCACTAGCTCGACTTCATACATTACGTAATCACGTTAAAACGGTTGCCCGTGGTTAGTTCTTCATCTGTGTACTCGTGTACTCAATCTCATTTTCTCCTGCAACTTCAAAATCGTTCGACATCGTTGTTTTACCTTTTTTTTTTGTAAAGGGGGTTTGACTTTTTTTGCACATTTGCTTTGTAAACACTGGGTCGGTGTGACCTTTACAACATGACTATGTAATGCGTGAGGTCGAGCAAGTGCAAGACGAGCATATGTGGTTAAAAAGTATATACTTTTTTTTTAAAAATTAAATAAAATGGCAGATTTTTTCACTAGACAAGATCGTTATTCCTCGGCTGGGATCATGTAGAGATCTTTGAAGCTGCACTGAAACTGAAGGTCCAAACTGCAACGGGTCCCAATGAAGTCCACTAAAAATCCTGGAATGCTTTCCTCAAAAACCTTCATTTCTTTTCGACTGAAGAAAGAAAGGCATGAACATCTTGGATGACATGGGGGTTAGTAAATTATCTGAATTTTTTTATTCTGGAAGTAAACTAACGTTAATCCTTTAATGCGACATTAGTAACTTTTTGGATTTTAACTGTTAAGTAACAACAGGATCTAAAAGAAAATAATATGGCTTTTCATCTCGTAAGTTAATAACAAGTGACTAACTGTTTGCCTGTTGTTCCAGCCTGAGTACGCGTTTACTGATGGATACAGAAGTGGTGAAAATGGTACGCTGAGAAGCCCTGCAGGGGTGAGTGTCAAATGAAGTAAATGTGTTGACTGCCAAGAATGAATCCTAGATCATTCTGCTGACATTTATGGAAAAAATGACTATAAGCTGTGGTGAAACACCCAAAACGCACAGTACACATTTTCACAAATCTGCAAAATAGATTTAAATATGGAAAAATTTTAACATTATTTCAGATATATTTTGTGCTACAATTTAAAAAAAAAAATTATACAAAATAAAATGAACTGATGTGAAAACATGTTCTGGTGGAGGTTAAAACTGTATGACATATTCCACCCTTGTTCTTCTTCAGTTAGCACAGGGTGGTTGCCAGCTCTTGCAAGATAAATAAGCAACCGCAGCTTCAAAAACAAACCTAATATTATCATATTATTTATTATCATCAATATTATTTATTATCTATTGTTTATTATCAATAAATAATCCTGCAACATAGTAAACTGACCACTAGAGATGGAAAAGGAGAATAAAACAAGACAAGAGCACTAAGGGGAGCTTTAATAGCAACATATGTATAATAAAATAAACTCAAACCATATGTATCTACTATAGTATAACTGCTCAATTATTAATTATGTATTGATTGAATGATTTATACATTATAAAAATATTTTACAAATTAAATTATATCCCTTTTATCCCCTGCACCATTCACTTTCTCCATCTCTGTTGGTGGCCTTGTTTGTCTGTTTACATCTACTAGCCATTATTGCTTGGATTACAACCTCACATGTCCGCACATTAAACGTGATTTTACTCCAATGAGGGGGAGGAAGGGCGCAGTGTGCAATGACGGATACGCTACATCACAATTAGCTGCAAGCAGACAGTGTCAACAATATACTGGAAAAGAACAATGACCATAAATGTAAAGAAACAATGTTGCTTGTCAGGTTTTCCTAACAAGCAACCATATTTTAATAAGCCCAAAAAACCGCAACCCACAGCCTGTGATTTTTTTAATGCGACTTAACAAAGAAAAAAGCCCAAAGTCATGTAAAATACGTAGACTTGCCAACTGTGGTGGAAATGTAAAGGTTGAATTACTTGTACAGTATGTCTGTGATGTTGTGACATGATAAGATAAAGCCTTAAAAAGATCTCAAATCAAAAGGATTGTTGAGACTTCTTGGCTTTTCCTAGTTATTGCCCTGATATCATGACTGATAATGACTCAAAAGCATGAGGGGTAAGGGCACATTTAGTATTTTCTGTGGAATTGTGTAGCTACAGTTTCTGTGTTGGTACAATGTGAATCATACAAAAAAGTAAGCGTGAAGGTCCACCCCTAAACATAACCATCAGCAGATCATACAAAAATGTACAAATGAGATTATAAAAAAATTCATTCAAATTAGCCACCAGTTTGGCAAAATGAATAATACTTAATTGCCATGAGATTGCATTGTGTTTGGGTGACATTTTTTAACTCTTCATTCAATAATTAATTATACTAAATATCATAAATCATGGTCATAAGTCACATTGTTCTTTGATGATGATTATGTGTGCTTTCTCTCACAGTATAACGTTCAGTACAACTTCCAGGAAATGCCCAGTGGTGGAGGAGTAATGAGCGTGGTGAGTGACAGCGTCCGTCAAACAGAGACATAAGGCTGTAACACCTGAGGCATGACAGACTGGGAAGAGTTATCTAAAAAACAACTGTGAAATTTTGGATTTTGTCCAAGGTGTTTCTTGACACGAGTTCCTGCTTCAGAGCAGTCTGTGAAATGTGCTAACATACACAGTAGAGCAGGCTTCACATGTCTGAGACCACATAGTAATCTGGAATTCAACAGAAAATGTAGGCGTAAAATGAAGAAGACTCTGATGTATCTCTGCTGTTAATCAAATGTAAATTTATGGTAGATTTACAGTGGGGGGGGGGGGGGAATAATTTGAGCCCCTGCTGATTTTGTACGTTTGCCCACTGACAAAGAAATGATCAGTCTATAATTTTAATGGTAGGTTTATTTGAAGAAGAATAACAACGAAAAAATCCATAAAAACGCATTTCAAAAAAGTTATGAATTGATTTGCATTTTAATGAGTGAAATAAGTATTTGACCCCTTTGCAAAACATGACTTACTACTTGGTGGCAAAACCCTTGTTGGCAGTCACAGAGGTCAGGCGTTTCTTGTAGTTGGCCGCCAGGTTTGCACACATCTCAGGAGGGATTTTGTCCCACTCCTCTTTGCAAATGTTGCCTAGGGTCATTGTCATGCTGGAATACTCATCCACGACCCCTTTTCAATGCCCTGGCCCTGACGGTACATGGCCCCGTCCATCGTCCCTTTGATGCGGTGCAGTTGTCCTGTCCCCTTAACAGAAAAATACCCCCAAAGCATAATGTTTCAACCTATTTCTTTGTCAGTGGGCAACCCCCCCCCCCCCCCAACTGTACTTGCTTACATTATATCATTCAACATACGTCTGTCTATACTAGTCAGAAAGACTAATTCGCCGCTGGTCCCTTCGAGATATTCCCATGGGATTTTCTAATGGGGTTTCTAAATTGTTGATGTTTTGTTCTACAACATAAACTGCACACACTCAGAACCCAAAGGAGGCCTTATGTAGTTACTTATTAGAAACATGTTTTTAAAACTGCATCAAAATTCATGTTTTGGGCATGGATGTGTGCAGTTTAAGATGTAGAGCAAAACATCAAAGTATCATCAAGTTCTCTTTACCACAGACTTTATTTTACTCATAAACTGAAAAACCCCATTAGAAAACCCCAGAGGAAAACCTCGACGGATCCAGTGGTGAATTACTCTTCCGGCTCCGACGGCATACCTTCAGCACTCTATCAAGTTTACAATCGAGTTTGTCAGTATCTGAGGTAGACTCGTGCCGTTCACATAGGACATGCTCTTTTATGTGCTGTCAAACAGCTGGTTTTTATGAGACCCTGTCGAGTTTAGTAGTTGTAAAACACGTCTAGAGGCCACATTGTTTATCTCTAAATACAAGCTTGTGTGAACCGCTCTCTTGCTGTGCTGTGCTCTCTTTCAGTAAGCGTGGTTTGGTGATTGGACTTGAAAAAATATGTAATTGGTACTTCAAGTAAAAAAATATGATACAGAAAATATTATTAATATTATTAAAACAACAGAAGTCCCCACAAAGATACAAAACCAAATAAGTGTGTCATTTTATTTATTTATTTATTTATTGAGAGAAGTTATGTTATGTTTGCCAAGGCTGCATTTATATGAACAAAAATATAGTTTAAAAGACAAATTCCTGTGATCAAAGCTGAATTTTCATTACTCTTCAGTCAAATCTTCAGAAATAATTGTAATGGCACCTTTTATTATTATTGATTCATTTTTATTATCATACATTTTCATTATTATTGTTATTTTAATTTAACACGTCCTTGCTGAATAAAATTATTAATTTCTTTTTTTTTTTCTTACTGACCCAAAATTTTTGAACAGTAGTGTATATACAGTAAGTGTGTAAGTGTTATGATTATGATAGATATTTAATAATGTAGTTGTTTTTTTCCTCTTTCTCTAAAGCCACATCACAACTGGTCATCAGTCCGAAGGGACAGGGAAAGCTTTAAGGTAAGCTCTTCAAATGAATCATACAAATAAAAAATTAAAATAAAAAAAGAAGGATTTTAAGAAATGATTTTCAAACACTAATCAACTACAAAAGTACTGAAATATCTTTTTATAGCATTTTAATAGTAGAAATAGCTAAAAATGTTAAATTCAGAAATAACAAGTGAAATGAAATAAATTATCTAAATTAAATATTGCTTGTTTTTTAGAATGAAAGTCGGCAGATGTCCCGCTCATACAGCCTGACACGAACAGAAAGGAACCTGGTAGGACACATTGAGAGGGTGAGTCCAATACACAAAACACCTGACGAGCCTGATTAGAGAGAGAGAGAGAGAGAGAGAGAGAGAGAGAGAGAGAGAGAGAGAGAGAGAGAGAGAGAGAGAGAGGGAAAGAACTTTTATAATGCCTATTTTAACATATAACTTATACTGATATAAAGATATACATACAGTACTTAAACATGACAAAAATGCAGTTATTTTAATATCAATTATTATTTCTGAATTAAAAACTAAGAAAAAATAAATGTCCATATTATGTATAATCAATAATGTATTTTATTGTATATTTTAATTTTCTTTAAATACTTTAAACTTTAATTTGATTGAGTGCACTTTTTAAAAGTGCACTTAAAGTAACATGGCCATGCAAGTGTCTCTCTCACTTAAGCTGCCTTTTATTTGATTAACGTTACATTATCTGCAAGTACAGTTTTTTTAATAAATATACTTATTTTATACTATAAACTTATAATTAATTATAACTTATAATTTTATACTATAAAACGTATTAAAGTTAAATGTAAATGTGAATAAACAAAGCTTTGTTTAATGTGAAAACAAACAAACAAACAAACAAAAATCTTGCACTGCATGATTTTCCTTTGACACTACTGGTGGAAAGGTGACCTTGCTTCAACTTAGTTGAAAATTCAATGCACTGTCGCCACCTATCTGTCAGATCCCTCATAGCACATCATAATATTAATGTACAAAAACCTGCAGACCATGCAGACACCACAAGGTGGCAGCATCAGATAAAAAACCTTCACACTGTATCAGAATAATCATTAAGACTATGATATTTCTCTTTCCATTACGTTATGTCATAGAAAATCAGTGGCTTTCCGGAAGAGCAGAGGGACTATCCAGAATATGCCCCGCATCAGTATGAATATGAGGGAAGGGCCAGTGACTGTCAATCACTGGATCAGCTGACTGTCAGCAACCTCGGTGATAACCTGGACTTCCTGCAGAACCTCGGGCCAAAGTTCAACAGTCTGGGAGGGATCTGTCAACAGTCAATGGAGCGCAGGAACGTCCGGCTGTGAACGTGGGTGATGATTTGAGGCTCTATATCGCTCCACATTTCTACAATGCTTGTTCAGCTGCGTTGCAAAGGGGTTCCAGGGATTTTTTTTTTTTTTTTGTGCTGTGAATGTTTTTTTTTTTTTTTTTTTTGAGACAGTGCTCTAGGCCATTGTTGCTCAAAGACATGCCTTGAATTTGAGCACCATGACACCTGTACACGCACAGGATGATTATGGATATAAACTGTGAACATTACATCTTCAGTGCCAAGACTGCCTGCCCTCAAGGAACTATGGGATAAACTGTGCATTTGTGCTCACGATGGATGTGTAAAGAAGCATGTTGGATGCTTGAAATGAAAACTTGTGCCTGCATCCCATCAGCTTGTCTGAAATGAAACGGTGGATGGCTTGGACTGTTGTAGTTTTGCCGTGACCAGTTTGATGGCCTGACAGGCCACCGTTCTGTTCAGATCTCGAGATCCTTTTTTATTTGTATCCCGCAAACACAAAGCCACACATCACAACCCCAATTATTTATGCAGATAGTGTTTGTCTGGGGTTTTCCTGCACTTGCTGCCTTTAGCTATCATATTGTTTTGTGCACTTTGACTTTGCACTACAGAAATACTCGTGTATTTAAAGGGACAGTCCAGCCAAAAATGACAATTCTATCATTTACTCATCTTCATGTCTATCCAAACCTATACAGAAGCTTATGTCCACCACGGAATAAAATATGTTTTCTCACCATTGAACGTTTGTATCTCACAATTTTGATTTTACATCTTGGAATTCTGGTATTCCTCTCAGAATTATTATTATTATTTTTTATTTATATTTTTTTTAGACACCTGACCACATGCTGAATTTTGAGAAGCTCGCATTTTTGAAGAAAAAAAAAAAGTCAGAATTACAAGATTAAAAAGAAGCAATGACCATTGAGCAATGATATATATTCTGTGGCTGAAATAGGCTAAGCTTCCATACAAACCACTTTCTTCTGGAGAGGAACATGAAAAGATGCTTTGGAGGACATTGGAAAACAAAGAGCATTGATTTCCAACAAACCCATTGACTGGACAAAACAAAATATTTATTTTATATTTCATAGAATAAAGAAAATCATACCATTTTTGAACAATGTGAGGGTGAGTAAATAATGACTGAATATTCATTTTTGAGTGACTGAGCATGAAAAGACAAAAAAAACAGCAGTGATTAAGGACAATAAAGAAGAAGCAGAAGCTATTTCGCAGAGCAATAGGGATAGAAAATGAAAGTAAAGATCTGTCATCATTCAACAGTATTTGAGAGTCTGGCAGGTGGCTATAATGCACCGTTGATCATCATTACATCACACTTCTGTATTTACTCAAAGTGCCTTTCTTCACCTGGGTTTTTTCCCACTGTAGGGAACTTTTATGAAGAGTGGCTGGAATTCATTTTTATGTTACATTTACATTTCACACAATGTAGTGTTCATCTGTTTCTTTCATATTGCTCATTGTATTGCAAAATATTTTTGGTCACACTTTATATCAGGTGGCCTTCACTACTATGTAATTACATCAAAGAATAAGTACAATGTACTTATTGTGTTCATATTGTATTGCAAAACACTATTGCTGCTATTGAGGGGGGATACGGGTAAGGTTAGGGACAGGTTTGGTGTTATGGGTAGGTTTAAGGCTGGGTTAAGGTGTAAGGGATGGGTTGACAGTGTAATTATAAATGTAATTACAGAAATTAATTACAGATGTAACTACATACAGGTATTTTTAAAAATATAAGTGCAATGTAAAAACATTTATGCACACAATAAGTGCATTGTACCAAATGATTAATTTAAATGTAAGTACATAGTAGTTAAGGCCACCTAATATAAAGTGGGACCATATTTTTTGTTTCAACCAATGATGTTGAGGACTGATGATATATTTTACATTTAGTCATCTTGACGGTTTGGGTGTAGGGTGCTCAGGTCCTGAGGCGTTGTCTGCAGTTTTCACTTTCTCTTTGAGGAACAATCTCTCTAAAAATGTATGTGTAACATTACCTGATTTTTGATAACACTTTACAAAAATATTCTTTAAGTTAACATTAGTTAATGCATTATCACAACAAAGCATGTATTTATCTAGTTTAATGTAAATTCACAAAAGGAATGTTAATGTAACTTTTTATTATGAATTCATGTGTCTTAAATGCTTAAATTGTATCAGTACATGTAGACTGGATTAATAAATGCTGTTAGCTAATTGTATTGAATGCTATTGTAAAGTGTTAATGAACAGTATGTCATAAGGTACAGGAGTCTGCATGATGCTGAATAAATGATGCCGCTTTCTGAGAACTGAATGTTGTTGCTGCTTTTGTGATTAGTTATAGGTGGATTAAGGTAATGTGGCACACTTTTTGAAATTTTGATTTGTGCATCATATTTCCATATGAAGCCAAAACAATATATCAAAATGTTATATTAAATCCCCAAGATGCTCCCTATCTAAATCAGAATAAATTTTTTTAGATATTGTAATTAAAGGGGAAATGGCACATATATTAGAGTTCCTTGTGTAAAAAAAAAAAAAAAAAAAAAAGATAAAAATACTGTTCAGTTTCTCGCACAAACCGATCGTTTCGTGTCTTAGGATATCAATGTATGGTCACGAGCCGCAGGATTTCATTTGAATTTGTCTGTGCATGTCTTTTTTCTCTCTCAAAGATTGTGTGCTCATTATTAGAAGCTGACATTTTTTTCAGGAATCCTGTGGGATGGGAAACAAAATCGCTGCGAATCACGTGATTAGGACGGACAGGAAAAAATCTCATCGGGAGTGGGCGGGACCGGGATACCCAACTTTATACACAAATATATATTTTATATAAATAAACTATAAACTGTACATTTTAATTCTGAACTAAATTCTAGTCCTGTCTCGCTCTCCTCCTGTTTGCTTTGGTGTGGCTGGTCAAGTGAATGACGCAGTCCGTGAAGGACAGATAATACACTCTATCGTTCATCTACCTCAAATATGGCTTTTCATCTGAAAGATGTATGTAGTAGCAACTTTACATGGCCGCTCAATATGATGTTAACCTAGAGAAATGTGCGCTATTGAAGAGTTTGTGTGAAGAGTGGAGCTGAATAGCGCGCTCGCTGCAGGACAGATGGAGGCGCCGGTGCGCTCACTTACTCTTAATCTCCGTAATATTTGGTCATACAGATAAAAGTAGCCTAATACATCTTTCGAATCTGTAAAGACTCTACGTTTATTTGTGTACACTCAGAATAACAACGAAACGTTGTGCTTTAAAGCAAACTCTGAGCAAGAAACGAATTCGAAACTCCGTCTTTGAAAAATATATCTATAGAGAGTGAAATGTCTACTTTCAAATGAAAAAAACAAAACAAAATTCAAATAGAAAACATGCGTTAGCATGGATGATTTACATAAAATTTAATGTGTGCAATAGCCTACACTGTGCATAAACTGACTTTCAGGTCAATCAGGGGCGGATCTACCGGGGTGGCAACTGGCACCCTAAGAAAAAGCTGTGCCACCCCAGAATTATCACAGAATAAAATATAAATGTAAGCAGTTTTTCATGTGCTACTTTTCAGCTGCGGCGATGACAGCGCACGATGGTTGCACGCGCACGCAGCGCGCCCAGTGTAGTCAGCTTCATTAACAAATGACTCTTATGAACCGGTGAGTCAAAAACACAAAGCGCAGCCCATTCACTAACGAATTGTTTTTACATTTGTTCGTGAATCAGATACTGCTTCTCGATTTATTATTTAGGTATCGATTTATTCAATACCTGTAATAACTAGATTGAAAAAGTTTGAAAGACAGATTTATGCTGGCTCGTCTTAAAAGTCTTGTTTAAGAAACATGAATAGTTTGGTCAGTTAGATGTTCTAGATGTTTGCTAAAGTGTTGCTAGTTGGTTGCTAGGATATTCTGGGTGGTTGCTAGGCTTTTGTTATGCAGTTGCTGGGGTTTTGCTAGACCATTGATAGTGTGTTTTGGGTGATTACAGACATTCCCACCTCTGGTAATAACAGAATGTCTTCTTTAATGATACAAGCTCAGAAACACACACACACACACACACACACACACACACACACACACACACACACACACACACACACACATATATATATATATATATATATATATATATATATAATGTGTATTGACTGGGTGCAATGATGGATATTGAAATGTCGTTATTTATTTTTCATTTTAAACAGTATAGATGATTAGGTCCCACTTTATATTAGGTGGCCTTAACTACTATGTACTTACATTTAAATTAATAATTTGATACAATGTACTTATTGTGTACATACATGTTTTTACATTGTACTTATATTTTTAAAAAATACCTATATGTAATTACATCTGTAATTAGTTTCTGTAATTACATTTATAATTACACTGTTGACCCATCCCTTACACCTTAACCCACCCTTAAACCTACCCATACCACCAAACCTGTCCCTAACCTTACCCGTATCCCCCTCAATAGCAGCAATAGTGTTTTGCAAATACAGTATGAACACAGTAGGTACATTGTACTTATTTTTTTATGTAAGTACATAGTAGCTAAGGCCACCTAATATAAAGTGTGACCAATGATTACTTAACAGCAGTGCAATATTTGTGCATATCCCCAAAAACTATGCATGGGGGCTTGCTTTGATGTTGCCACCCCTCTTAGACCCCATGCCACCCCTTTGCCACCCTAAAAATGATTTTTTAGATCTGCCCCTGAGTTTGTCACGAATCCTGTCCATGCACTTCCGTTCACTCACCACCAGAGGTCACCTGCTCATCACATGGACGATTGCACTACACTACTGTTGCATTTCACCAGACTACAATTCTCATCACACATTGCACTGATTACACAGCTGATCCCATCAGACAAGCTTTATAAGCCTTGGACTTCCTCTGTCATCGCCAAGTATTGTTTAGCGTTTATCACAGTCTTTGCTGATAGCTACCTTACAGAGCCTTTCCTAGTTTCTCAGTCTTAGTCTTGCCTAGCCTGTTTACCCATGTTTTGGATTATTGCTTTTGTGTTTTGGACTACCCCTTCGTCTTTCCTTTCGGACCCTGTCTGCCCTTGTTTGGATCTTTGCTCGTGTACTCAGATTACCCCTATTGTCAAGCCCTTTGGACACTGTTTACCGATCACCGCTGATCCACGCATGCTCTAGGAATACTCTTGTGTCTTGTCATCTGTTGATCTGTTTACTGTTGTGTGACCCTGTCTATGTTTGACTACATGTCTAATAAAGCTTGCACATGGATCCGTATGCCTCACGTCTCGTCGGCTCTGTAATAAAGTTCAATATAACAACAAAAAACTACATTTTGGGGTTTTATTCAACTAAGGTGGGCACGCTGTGATCTGTACTATATTGTGCTATCTGTACTATATTTTACTGTAACTGACAGATTTGCCCCCCCCCCCCCCCCCCCCCCTTCATATAAAGAGCTTTGAGTGCCCAGAAAAGTGCTATATAAATGTAAGGAATTATTATTATTATTATTTAAAAATTTGGAACATGGAATGCCTTTAAAACTGTTATTAAGCTTCTATAAACTTCTCATATTAAACTTCTTTATTCAAAAGTTTGTGTTAAGCAAATTGTAATGGTAAAAACACTTCATAACAGAAATAAGCAGTTCTGGCCAGTCATGGATGGACACATCATGGACACATTGTCCTCTAGTCTCTAAATTTTAAATCTGGATCTTAAAACAAATAATATTGCTGCATGATAAGTCAAAAAATAACAAAAATACATGTATGATATTTAACTGTCTTAATGCACATTTGATCAATTGAATAACATAGTCTATTTGACTGTCCCACATTAGTCAAAACATGCTGTCCCACTTTTGAAAACTTCAAATAGAAAATATTCTTAACACATTTTAACAATATTATTGCAAATTCAGATGTAAAAATACATCACAAATATAATTTGATAACGATTTAGAACATTGTTTTATTTATAACAGATATATGTCCTTAACATTAATTTTGTCTAAATCTTATGTCACTGTCATTTCAGTGAACTTTACAAGAGGTACTTCCTGTTTGATGATTTTCATAGCCACATTTCTGACATAATTTCCAGAAAGTTTCAATAACTTAATACCCCTGGTTGAATTCAACACCAAGCATGTTCACTTTAATGTTGTAAAAAAAGAGATGAATGCACTGAAGCTTAGGTGTCCCATGCACATTACACTAATCCACCCCTATATCATTGTGTTGGTCATTCAAAACTGTAAATCTTTTACGTACAGGGTATATTTTGTCAGCGTTGACTTGTGAGTTAAATGTTAGGTTAGAATTACACTGTAAAAAAAATCTGTAGTTTTTACAAAATACTTTTGGCAGCTGTGGTTGCCAGAATAATTTTGCAAAAAAAATACAGAAAAACTGTAAACACATTTACGGCCCAAAACTGTAAATTGTACAGTACAAAACTGTAATTTACGAACAAGAAAATTTGAATGTAAACCAGTAAATTCAACAACGCACACCGCTATTAAAATCTGTTTTGTACCTTTAACATACTGACTGTTACATGTCTGTCTGTCTGTCTGTCTGTGATCCCCGTTGTCCTTATTTGGTTTAGTTCCGTTCCTCATTAGTTCATTATCTGTGATTATCTCCACCTGAGTTTGATTAAGTTGTTTGCTCTTTTGTTCTCTCTCCTTTAAAAGTCCTGAGTTCTCCCTCTTTGGTTGTCTGTGATTAATCTAAGTTAAGTTAAGTGTATTAAACGGAAAAGTGAGTTGAAGCCATTTGCTCTCTCATTATTCTTTATTATTTACTTTATAAACGCCACAACCACATATCCGCGTAACACTGACAACCACCATGATAATGCAGGTGGTAAAAGAGAAAGCCACATGAAGAATCAAAGATCATCACAATTAGCTTCGCCACAAGCAGAAGTATATACTAATATATAGAAGGTGCACAGAGTCATTCATGCAAACACAAAACACCATTATGGTAACACACATGATATTTAAATAATGCAATAAACTTTCATTAAACAACAGAAGATGTAACATAAAGCCCAAATGTACATAACTGATAACAAAAACTATAAAAAAAAACATGATTATTTAAACAAAATACTTTCAAATGTGGAGTGTCACACAGGGAATTCTGGAAATATCAGTTTATAGTTTTTGACTGTAAATTATACATTGATTTGTTATTTTTTACTTCTAAAAACAAAAACTGTACAACTAACAGCATTTTACTGTAAAATTACATTAAATGTCTGGTTGGAGCTTTTACAGTTTTTCCCTGTATATAGTACGGGAACTTACTGTTAACCTATTAACAGTTTTTTTTTTTTTCCGTAGCGTTTTTACAAAATTTTACAGTTAAAATTACAATTACTTTTTACAGTGTAGATCGTTAATTATAATGATTAAATAATGGAAGCATGTTGAGGCACACCTCCCAGCCCTTGAGGTCAGATATAGTAAATTATGAATGTACTGTGGACTCCCGACATGCATGACACAGGCGACCCTCATATGACCTATGAACTCTTTTGTCAGCCGAACCCCTTTGGCATAAAATATGTAGGACATACCCCCTGAGATTTTGATTTAACCCTTGAGACGCCAGGGATTTTTGAAAAAAATGCTGGATCTTGACATCTAGATTTCAAAAGCCTGTGGCTTGAAAGGGCTTAAACATTGATTTAGAGATCTACTGTAAATTAGAAAAATGTTGGGCATGACCGAAAGTTTATGTGGGGTGTAAATATACTCATGTAATTTGCATATTATGACTTCATCAGGGTCATTCAGGTAAATAACATATTTTTCTTCGAAATAATTTTTCTTGTTTTATTTTAAATGTAATTGATTAATGAATGAATGAATGAATGAATTTGTATTTTACGTTGAATGATTGACCCCAATGAGTGGGCTTCTGGGCAAAATATCCATAATAAATCCATAATAATGCTTCCTCAAGTAATAAAGTCCATCTTCTGTTGTCCTCTCACATAGAAATCCACCTGCATATTTGTTTAGAGCTGTTTTGGACTGTTTTGTCTTGTAAATGGTCGTAGGTCTGTATATATTATAGAGACAAGATGACTTTGAGAAAAGAATATTATGTATAGAGGACTTGTAAGAAAACGGTTTGAAGTTAAAAATGCATGAATGATTGAACTCAAAGCTTTTTGCTTCACAAGATGGTAACTGATGGACTGGAGTGCTGTGGATTATTGAGATGTTTTTATCAGCTGTTTGGACTCTCATTCTGACGGCACCCATTCACTGCAGAGCATCCATTGCTGAGCAAGTGATATTAATGCTACATTTCTCCATACCTGTTCATATGAAGAAACAATCTCATCTACATCATGGATGACCTGAAGGTGAGTAAATATTCAGCAAATGTTATTTTTTGTGGGAACTGATCCTTTAATGAAACAAATTGTGAGAAGTTGTTACAAGTAGCCTGAGTAAACTCTGTGTTTAGTTAATGTGGTAAAACAAGTTAAGATACATCACGAAAAAACAGGCTCTTTCCCACGCAGCACAGACGGGAGCTAAATGTTACTAGACACGTGTGAACTGGTAAACCCACCCCAATTTTCCTCCTATAACATTTACACACTCGTATTTTACTAAATATCTGAATGCAACTGAATAAGATTAGAATATAAGTTCTAATACAATAATTATAAGAGAAAACTACAGTACAAGATTAAATAGAGGTGTGCAGTAGCTTTTGTTATGAATGTGTGTGGGTGTCAGTTCACCCATCAATGAACATTCTGTCATCATTTATTCACCCATAAGTCTTTGTTGTTCTTTGGAGCAAATAATTAGTGTTCCACAGAAGAAAGTTACACATACTAAAAACAACACGATGATGTTAAATGTAATAAATGTAGTATTTCGAAAATTCATATATTCGTTTCTGTTTCCACAAAACATGGCCAGACTCTTGTCGCAATGTTTGCATTTCTCAAGTCAGTCCACTGTGCTAAAAGTTATGTGATAAGACTTCACAATATAAAACAATGGCAATCTTCACCTGTGGGTGTGTGAGAGACGCTGACAGACTGGTTCTGCTTTTTTCTTCGGTAGCTTTTACCTTCAGATCATGGTAGATCATGTTTCACGGTTAAATAAAAACACCTGTTTTATGGTAAATGCACCGTTGAATTTGAATATCTGGAAATGTTTTTTCAAAACAAACAGGGTAAAAATAGTGGTTAGCCATAAACCTGTGGTTCATGGTGCAAGGGACCTAATAAGAATGTAAGTTTAACTTGTGCAGTTATTTTGTGATGTTAGTGATGTTAAATCTAAACAAAAAAGCATATGGAATCTATTTCTACTGATTTATTATATAATTATTAGAGTAATTATTCTTTGTACTGGTAGCCTGTTTCCTGACATCTATAACACATTCCTTAAAGCTACAAACAAACATAAAGTATTTGCATATAGTAAAAGTGTTTTGACTAGTTTGCTGCTCTTTTTTTTTTTTTTAGTTTCTATGAATAGTTGGTTAATCAATTTCTGCTTTGCATTTTAAGGGTTACCTTTTAAAAAGCTCTCCCCACAACGATACTGCATACTTTATTTCAACACATCCAGGTGCTGTTTGTTTATCTACATTAGTCATGCATAGTTTTAAATGTCATCATTTCTGTGTGAGATCCCGTGACGCTGTCTGTGAATTTATAGCCTTCTGTGGAAAAATGTTCTTTTCTTGATAAAACGTCTTGCTATTACATACACGGAAGTTAGAACATTTATGCCAGTTTTTTTTTTTAATAGAACTAATAGAGAAATAGAGCTGGGGGGGGGGGGCATGATTCAAACATAATAATTAAAAAAAAAATGCTTACATAACCAGCAAAGAGTGAAAAATGCAAATGCACGGGAGCCTAGCACCACAATAGTACTACAATCATCAAACTTTAACAGTACATTCAGATTCAGATTATATTGTTATCCAATATTAATAAACTGTAGAACTGAACAATGAATACAGAAAGTACTGTAGTGACCAGGGCTGCGTTTCACAAAAAGATCGTAAGCTTAAGTACGTCATAGACCCTTTGAAACCAAAAGAGCTGCGATCAACTTAGGCTTACGATGCTTTGGGGAAATTCAGCTCTGTACCAATATCCACTGGTGGGCATCAGATAAGGACTGCTAAGGTAAAATACACTATCAGTATCAGTCGCAGTTGGCTGTAGTGACCATAATTTGATTACAATAACCAAAAAGACAAAAATTTCCAAATCAGGAACTAGGATTGTATTTTCCAGGTCATATAAAAGATTCAACAAATATTTGTTCATTAATGAAGTTCAGAGTGTGCAAGATATCAACGTAGCCCTCAATACTTTTGTGGATATAGTAATTCATATAGTATTCATTCTTTATTCATTTTGAAGTCATTTTATTTTTAATTAGGTGCCAGGGCAGCTATTTCTCACAATGACTGAAACTACATAAATTAAAACTAAAACTTAATTTAAAAAAATTATATACACATTTATTACAAAAACAAAATGTCAAAACATAACAAAATACTAAAAATTTAAATGAAGTTAAAATGACAACAGAAAATATGCAAGTAAAATCTATTTCAAAATACTAACAAAAACTAGTAAACCCTGGCCCCGGTCATTTGAATATGCCCTCCCCTCTTCTCTCGTGTGTCATATGAGTATAGTCTGGATTACAGTAAGAGACGGAGGAAAGCTCAGTCGCAGTGATGATCTGCTTCAGCATGAGGACCCTTTCTGTCAGCTTTCTCCTGCTGCTGGTGAGTTAAAGCTCTGTGTGATGTGATACATTAGAGACGCTCACACCGCCTCATGTTTCTCTGCTCGTATTTCTAGACAACAGTCGTTTATGTTGCAGGAACTAAGTCTGTCAAACAGTATAAAGCCAGTTTTATGAACAATGGGCTACAGAAGGTTTGCTTTCCAATGAATGATTAGCTGATGTGATTGTTTGTCATGTGTCAGATAGTAAGAACTGCAAAGGAAGGGCATACTTGAATTAGTTCTGTTGAGTTTGGTTTATGTTACAGCCATTAGGGGTGTGGATGAAAGGGACTTTCATTTCTCTAAATCTTCTGGGTCATGACACAAGCTCCTGTCTACTCTCATATGCTTATTATTAATAAATAATAAATAATTATGTGAATTGAGTCAAAATGCATGGCAATATCTAATTACTGTATATAGTATTCTTTACCATCTGCACTGTTGTGAGCTTCATTTTTCAAGGACTGACATGTTGATAAGATACTTTGTGATGTGGTTTGCAAACGTATATGTCCTCAAGCATTCTAAGAAACATTTAACATCACAGAAAGCTTGATTGATAACTGTGAATGCTGGCCAGAAAATACATATCTTTTTTTTTTTTTTTTTTTTTTTTTTTTTTTTTATGGAAAACGCCTAGATATTGACTTGGCAGTGGTTCTAAAGTTTTAAAGTTTTGCCATCAGCAGTAACTAATTAGCTATTGACCTCATTAACCGATACTGACAAATATTCAACTTTGAAAGGATACTTTGTATCTTATTTTCAGAAGCTGGACCACAGATATGAGGACTTCTGTTAAGTGGCCTGTCAATGTAGACTATAACCTCATGCCACGATCAAAATTAAATTAGGTTTTTAGTTAATCATTCCAAATTACACTGTTGGAAAACAAATGAGTCAATTAAAATTAAATCATAAATAATATGCCTGTCAGACTAAATGAAGGGACTTACACCCTGCCATTACAAATCAAATATCTTCATGCAACATTATTTATTGTCTCTTTTGGTGATAAAATCAAGTATAAACAATCTATGTCTATGCGGTGAAAACTATGTGACCCTGGAGCACAAAACCTTTGCATGTTGTAAAGATCATGTTCCATGAAGATATTTTGTAAATTTCTTACCATAAATATATCAAAACTTATTTTTTGCTTAGTTATATGCATTGCTAAGAACTTCATTTGGACGGCTTTAAAGGCAATTTTCTCAATATTTTGATTTTTTTGCACCCTCAGATTCCAGATTTTCATATATATTGTTGTCCTATCATAACAAACCATACATCAATCTTATTTATTCAGCTTTCAGATGATGTGTAAATCTCAATTTTGAAAAATTGACACTTGAGACTGGTTTTGTGGTCCAGGGTCACATTTAATTAACCTGATTATGATGATAACTGAATATTAATATTAACAATTAATTAATTGTTTTGTCAAAACCTTCACAGCAAAGTGTGTATATTTAAAATAAATTTTCAAAGTAATTTAGGGGTCTACATTTCAAATTTAAAACCATCTTCACTGTAAAAAAAATAAATAAATAATAATAAAAAAAATAATAATAATAAATAAAAAACAACAAAAAAAAAAGTTAGGGTTAGGTTAATAATAGTACATTATTGTAGTACATTATTGTACAAGTCTTTTTACATCAAAAGTTATCACTTAATTCAATGCGTTATACTTGCCATTTCTTTGTAATTTTTTACATTTCTACACTGTTAAAAAAAAAAGAAAAAAGTTGAGCGTAAAATCTGCTGAAGCTGGTAAAAATGTTTTTGTTTTTTTTTGAGTTTGCTCAACTTGTTTTTGTGGGAGATTCTCAATTTTTTGTTGTATAAACTTAAAACGACAAGTTGAGAAAACTCAAAAATCTGCTGAAGTTTGTTGCCTTAAAATTTTAAGTTGGCTCAACTTTTTTTTTTACAGTGTAGCAATTTTAGAGTGAAAATGAAAAGTAAATCCTACATATTGCCACAAAACCATTCAAATTTGGTTCTTTGACTTTCATATGACGTTAACAGATTATTCTGTTGCTGGTAGCCATTGACTTCCACAGTATGGAAAAAAATAAATAATTAAATAAATAAATAATGTAAGTCAATGGCTACCATCAACCGATATTCTTCAAATTCTTTAATAATATTTTGTATTGTTTTCATATTATTTTCATGAAAATAAAGTAAAATTTCACAATAATTATGGGTGCTGTAATTATTATTATTATTATTTTATTTTATTTTTTTGCAGTTCACATGAAACTCAAAATCTCACAGGCTTCTCTGTGATATGGACATGTTTTGGCCAGATTCACACATTGACTTTGACATTGATTTTAACATTGTAACATAACATACTGTCTTCTTTTCAACGCAGTCTGTCTGGAGCGTGTGTGTCTGGGCTGACAGCGGGAGGATACGACAGAAGCGTGCATGGATCATTGATTCGTTTACTATTGAGGAAGAATACCCTGGTCCGTTTCCATATAAAATAGGCAAGGTGAGCGGCATCATAACAGTCACTGCTTTCAGCTATAGAGCTCATTCAATTCAGTTTTATCTGAATAGTTTTTTTTTCACATTACAGTACATGTTAAATTGCTAGATAATAATGATCATGTGAACATTTCAGTGTGTATGTTGTTTGTGTTTCAGGTTGAACTTGATAGGTCTTATCTAGTAAATTACGTATTACATGGTGATGGTGTGGATAATGATCCAAAGAATATTCTCAGCATTGATAAATCAGGTTATGTTTTAGTACACGGAAAGGTGGACTATGAAAGCGGCCCTAAAATTCTCCGTGTAAGTAGGCCTACTCCTTAAGAGTGTGGTATCCATTGCATAACAGCATTGAAATTCATTTAAATAGATTGCAAAAAAGGCCGGTATAATTGATATTCACTGGACTCAATTGCAGTTGAAATTTGAAGCAAGAAATCAATCCAATAATGAAGTGGACACAAGACTTGGGCTTGAGATCAAAATATTGGACATAAATGACTATGCACCAACATTTCAAAAGTCAGTCTATGAAGTGACTGTGGACGAGTCACATGATCAAGGTAATCCATACACTTCACTACTTCACTATTTCATTCATGAAACCAAACAAACAAAACCATTCCGTCATTACTCACCCTCGTTTCATTGCAGTCCACAGTGATCACTGATCAGTGCACAAACATAGAGCTTGTTTGCTTGATGTGCGAGAACCAGTGAGCTTTGTTCTTAGTTTTGACACAAATATGTTTGAGCTGCTATTTATAAAATACCATATTAGATGTGCTCTGTGTATGCGCCTTGATCAATGTTTAAATGAGAATAAAAGCCTAAACTAAACACACTCATCGTGGGAAGTAATCACATCTCTCCAGAACTTCTGTATTAAACTGCTCAATTCATGGAATACTTTTACAATGTCTTTATGCACATTTTGAAATGCCAACATTTTGGTGTAATTTCACTAAGGATATCTTCATATGTGTTTTGAACAAAAGCCTTATGGGTTTGGAATGACATGAGAGTAATTTTTGGGTTAAATATCCCTTTAACTGCAGGCAAACACATGGTTAATTAATCCAAGCTATGGACTGTGAGGAAGATTTCAATTACTTTTATTTTGGTTATATTTACTTTACTTCTCATGTCCATTGAATATGTGTTTTTTGAGCTTAATGGTCACTGGTCACCATAAACCGTTGTTGAACAGCAAGGATTCTTAAAAATATTTACATCATAACATAATTTTCCACAGGAAGAATAACAGTATATAGGTTTGAAACAGCATTAGGGTTTGTAAATAATGATGGACGTGTAAGTATTAACACTTCATTTTCTCAATATGTATCAAGGCAAGGATGTACTGACTGTACTGGCTTCTGATGAGGATGATTCAAGTACAAACAATGGAACATTCGTTTTCACAATCAAGTCTGTCACACCAACGACAGATAATGTTGAATTTTATATTCAGCAGCAAAAAGAATCTGGGACGATTCATATGAGGGGTTGTTTGGATTATGAGGTATGAACTTAATTTCTTTCATTGGTATTAATGCACTATTTTTGTACCTTTGATACGTCTGCTATTCCATTGAAACAACACGTTTTGCTTTCCGTGCTTTATGAATATTTCTCCTTTCCCATCTAAGAAATGTTCTGCTAAATGAATCTTTTCCAGAAAGCTCAGAAATACACACTCCTTGTTGAAGCAAAGGACAAAGGGGAAAAGATACAGCTCTCAAGTACTTGTACACTGATAATCAATATTTCGGACAATAATAACAATCTTCCAGTGTTCTCTGGCAAAACAGTAAGTTTCATAGTGGACTGTTATTATGCTTGTGATATTCTTGATTATCGCTTTTAATGGCATACTTTCCAGTGAAACCCAATGAAATACTTGACTTATTTTAGGGACCAGGGAAGGTCAAGGAGAGAGAAACTGAGGTTGAAGTTCTGCGACTGCAAGTAACGGACAAAGACGTCCGTGGTTCAAAAGCTTGGAAAGCCAAATACACAATCAACGGAGATAAAAAAGAAATATTCAAAATAGAAACAGACCCTGTTACAAATGAAGGGATTTTAACAGTCGTTAAGGTAGGCAGATGGTTGATGTTTTGTTTTGTTGGCCAACCTGCCCAAAGGTTGAGTCCGTGTGATTATGATGCTCTAGAATCAGTGTTTACACAGAAATGCCTTTAAAGTTGACTCTGCACAAAACACATTCCCACTCCCAACTCGTCACATATCGACTCTTGGTCAGGACCCGTTGGTGTCACTTTTTGACCTCTTTTGTTTATTGACATGCTCCGGCACTCAAATGAAGCTAATTGAATAGCTGTAATCCGTTAAAATGGGTGCGGAAGAAATATGCACTGCAAACGGAGTATGTGTGAAACTGTCAGTCCTGTCTTGTGTTTCCCCTCCTCTCGTGCCCATATTTGGTTGTTCCTGTTCCTGTCTTTATTAGGTGATTAGTCCCCAGCCGTGTTTGATTGTTCCCCACCTGTGTCAGTTCTCCTCGTTTGATTTCGTTCTGTTTATAAGCCCTGTGGTTCCCTGTCTCCGTGTCAGCTGTTATACGTCAATCCTGTGTTCCTGTGACCCCTATGTTTGTGTTTCAGTAAAGTCTGTGTTGTTTAAAGTATTCCTCGCTTCCCTGACTCCAACAACCCGTGACAGAAACAGGCCTAACACGATGGCCTGCTCCGTTTCCTAAAAACATGCAAAGGACAAGA
Source organism: Acrossocheilus fasciatus (assembly GCA_036784905.1). NCBI lineage: Eukaryota > Metazoa > Chordata > Actinopteri > Cypriniformes > Cyprinidae > Acrossocheilus > Acrossocheilus fasciatus. Next base: position 5,105,484 of record CM071960.1, read on the forward strand.
ATCTCTTGTTTGTTTGTTTTTTTGTTTGTTTTTTTTTCTTGTAAGTAAAGTAAAGGAACAATTAAAAACATTGTAAATATGTTTAGTAATTGTAGTGGTAATGACTGCCTGTTTTTGCAAAAAAAAAAAAAAGTTTCATTGGTGGTAAAAAAAAAAAAAATGTTTGGCCGGTAAAATTTATCACATCACCAGCATTGGTGGGTGTGGCAAAAGGTTAGTTTTAGGCCTGGCGCCATCTGTTAAAGAATACAGTTCAACACATAGGGCCCTATTTTAATAATCTATCCCTGCATCCCAATGTTCATACTATCCATTCTAAATAGTATGTGAGATTACAATAAGTGTGTCCCAAAGCACAGTATGTTGAAAAGAGTATGCCAAAAGTCCCCGGATGTTCTACTATTTCAGGTCGATTTTTGAAGTGTGGATCCGTGCACACTCTAATGGCTAAAATTGCCCACAATACATTGCGCTTTGGTGAAGGATTCGGTCCAGAACTACAAACACGAATAAAACGCGTTAGAAAAACTACCAATGTGGCGGATGTGCGCGATCGACCGTTAGGTAAAGAGGTTTACAAAAAGAGGTTTGAGTTACTAATAATCAACATTTAACCTTGTAAAAAATATTTATTTATTGTTATCCGTGTTATATTTCTTCTGCAAAAGCAATGTGAATTTTTATAAACATCCATTTGGTCATTAACTTTTAAATGTATCATTATGCAGAAAATATGAGCAGAGATCTCGGCATGAAAGACCTGCGACTGGAAGATCAGCGAGCTACTTCTTTTCTCTCCACTACAGTAGGAAGTTGAATTAAATGAAATGTGGAGAATGTTAACAGTGACAAGATGACTGACAGGCCAGTTTACAGTGACAGGGTGCGTGTAACAGGTGTGACAGAGCGGTCCGTTAAAGACACAGTTGTGTGACGTGATAGTATGTCCCAAAGCTTGCCTACTCTTTTACTACACACTAAAAAGTGTGTACTTTTTGTTCACCAAAAGAGTACATACTTTAAGGGCGCAGTATAAGTAGACACACTGGGACGCAGCATATGTACATGGTCTAAAGCGCATGGGGCAGGTGCACTTAAGGCGCGCCCAAAAAGGTTGTACCAATTCTCTAAATGAGTCAAGGGTGTATTTTAAGTGTAACATGCAATAAACCAATCAAAGTCTTTGACTTTAGATCAGGTTTTAGTTGGTTAACGGCGCAATCGTTTTCAGTTGCCTCAAAATAGCAACGCGCCAACAATGCTCCTGAACACACCTCGTTTTCAGACCAGCTCGCCCATATGCGAACAGATGGGTGCAGCGTGGAGCTGGACATGAAAATGATAACTGAAACAAGCAAAAAAAAAAAAAAAAACACTTGCCTGGTGTTGCATTCTGCTGGGTGTACTATGGGTGGGCCCATACTATTTAAATACCAATAAAGTGGGGGTATATATGCTTTTATTTGTGTTTTTTGATAAATGTGACTCAATATAACATTGCGACTACAGTAAAAAAGCTTTTACTCTTCTAAAAACACAGATTTGTGAACATTATTGGAATTGAAGATGTTAGAATAAACCCAAAACCAACCTGGTCTCAAAAAAATACGTACCTCTGTGCACTTTTTGTGCGACACCATTTTACGTACCTTGCTGCACGTTTCGCCGCAGTTTCAAATAGAAATGTCCACTGAGTGGTGCTAAAACACAGGTTCAATATGTGAACCCTGGCACGTTTTTATTACGTAGATATTGGTACGTATTGCTGTTTTTTTATTACGTTGCTTCAGATACGTATTGCGGCGGTTCAGAATTTAAATATCCGAGGACTGTCGTGTTGGAAATATGCCCTACACCAAATCCAGCCCTAAACCTACCTGATAGTGTTAACAAATGCAAAACTGAAATAAAAACGTATTAGCTGATGCAACTGTGCCATTTGAACTTCCTTTTACACAGATTTGAACTACTTTGTCGAACCGTAGTTACACAGGATTCGAACCGGTGCTTCTCGTCTCCTAAGACCGTCTCCATACTCCGTGAGCTACCGAACAAACTTGTCTATGAAAACCCATAGATATGAAGCTGGATGTGTGCGTTCAAACGTTCAAAAGCATCAGTTTTCAAATCTCCCAAGCATATTAATATTGTTTTGAAGTTATTGCATGATATTCTTCAAGTAATTGTTAGAAAATTACGCTTTATTAATCGCAACTCTGTAAATGTGTGTGAAAGTGTTCATTTATTTTGGAAACTGTAGTGATATGTACTTATTGGTACGTATTTTGTGTCACGCTAAAAAGTGCACCCAGGTACGTAAATGCCATGAGACCAGGTAGCCCAAAACATACATCATCGTTGTCGTGTGGTGAATTTGGTCAATTGTGAAACAACTGTGTCGTCATCAGAGCTCCTGCAGTTGCTCTTGAGAAGCTGCTCTCAAAACACTCTCGCAATACTTTCATGATATACATCACAGACACAGTGACGTGGTGTCGGCACTTTCTCAAGCCAGACAAAACTTCTAACCAGCATGCACTGCTTCAAGTCAGCCGGCGATTGGTCTGTGCAGCGCTGCATGAAGTCGAACACACCTATGCACTCGCAAACATCCCTAAGCACTTCCCCTCAGGGGAATCCCCGCTGCCATTTTGAAGTGCATTCCACTTCGTGAAGTGGACGAGGGAAGTTTATATGGACAGACCCTCGACCCCTCGATTTTGACCTAGGGAGTGAGGCTGCAGCTGTGTTCGAAATGGCATACTTGCTTACTGCTTACTAATTGGAAAAAGTGGTATATTCTAGTTACACTAAGTGCAAATAATGATAAATTGTGTTTAAACTAAAATAGCATTTTCTTTAGAAACAGGTGTTTAAATAGTAGTTAGGTGACATTTATACTTCAGTACTGTAGTACATTATAAAACAGTATGCAATAACATATTGAGTGTAAATGATCATATAGGCCTATATAAATTTTATTAGATGAATGCCACTTTATTGAGAAAAAAATACATCTAAGCATACCTATTAATACTGTATTATTAATGAGGCGTTTTATTTCCACTTTCTTAAATATTTACTTATTTTTTTTATTGAAAATAAATGCCTTTCTGATCTGGTATGTGATGGGAAAAGGAGTAGCACGAGTTTGACAAAAGGCCAATTTGAACACGGGTCGATCACATCAAAAGCACTCAGCACACGCTTTTTACTCGCTGCACCACTAATACTATACCTACATGCAATGATTCAGAGGCGCTTAGCTCATGGTTGCACTCTACCTGGCAAACTGTTATTAATACTGTGGCTCCTTTGAAAATCAGGTAGCCAAAACCTAAATTTGAGCCATGGATGAATGACACGGTTCGTGCTGTCAGACGTGGGTGCCGTAGGGCTGAGCGCAAATGGAAAAAGGACAAATTGCATGTGTCGTTTCATATACTAAGGGATTGCTGGCGTCATTATCAGAAAACTGTGAAAGATGCTAAAAGAAATTATATCTCTGAAATTATTTTGTCAATCTGTAACAAGCCTCGTGTTTTGTTTAAGACTATTGATTCAGTACATGTCCCGTAAACGTCCTGTGTTGATGCCTCCTCTGCTGTTTGTGAAAATTTTCTTCACTTTTTTATTGATAAGGTTACTTCCACCAGGGCTCTTATTTCACCTCCTTCTTATGATCCTTCAGTCCCTGTCCTCTGCTATGCTGTCTTTGACAAGTTTGAGACGGTGATTTTCTCAGTATTACATGAGATTGTTGGTCATCTGAAGCCCTCAGGTTCTCCAGATGATGCTGTCCCTCCTCGACCTGTCAAGGAGATTTTTCCTACTGTAGGGCCATCTGTTCTTGAAGTTGTTAATAGCAGTTTGTCATCAGGTGCGGTCCCTGAAATTTTTAAACATGCAGTAGTCCAACCTCTGATTAAAAAACCTTCTCTGGATCCTACAGACCTTGCAAATTTTAGACCTATTTCCAAGCTACCTTTTCTTTCAAAAATCCTTGAAAAGATAGTTTGTAGTCAATTAATGGCCTATCTGAAAGATCACAATATTCTTGAAGTTTTCCAGTCCGGTTTTAAAACTCTACATAGCACAGAATCTGCACTTCTAAAAGTTTTTAGCTACAAATGCTAGTGATTGTGTTATTCTGGTACTTCTTGATTTAACTGCTGCGTTTGACACTGTGGACCATGAAATCTTAATTTCTCATCTGGAGCAGTGGGTGGGCATCAAGGGCATAGCGCTCCAATGGTTCAGGTCCTATTTAAAAGGCCGGACCTTCTGTGTTAGCTGTGGTGACTTTGTGTCCTCTTCGGCTCCTCTTTCTTGTGGGGTACAGCAGGGCTCAGTTTTAGGCCCTCTCCTTTTCTCTCTTTATTTGCTACCCCTTGGTTCAATAATCAGGAAGCATGGCTTGTCATTCCATTGTTATGCGGATGATAACCAGATTTATGTGCCACTTAGAAAGAATGATACTGTTGGACCGTTACTTGATTGTCTTGACGATATAAAGGCATGGATGGCTCTTAAATTTTTTAAGTTTTAATGAAGACAAGACAGAAGTGATGGTTTTTGGCGGGACCACCGGGACCCATTTGGGTGCCTTGGCTCAGTACATCAAGCCAACCATTACTAACTTAGGGGTGAAAATTTACTCAGATTTTAAGTTCGACAGTCAGATCAGGGCAGTAGTTAAATCAAGTTTTTTCCAACTGAGGCAGCTGGCCAAAATAAAGCCATATCTTACAAGGCAAATTTTTGAGACAGTAATCCATGCCTTTGTAACCACTCGGCTTGATTACTGTAATGCATTGTATGTGGGGGTTAGTGGGCCCTCTGCTCGTTTGCAGATGGTGCAAATGCTGCAGCGTGTCTTTTAACTGGAACACGTAAATGTGAGCACATTTCCCCCATATTAGCTTCACTTCACTGGCTGCCCGTACATTTTAGGATTCAATTTAAAATTCTTCTGTTTGTTTTTAAATCCCTAAATGGGCTTGCCCCACCTTATATTTCTGAGCTGCTACACCCTTATATGCCTACCCGTTCTCTCAGGTCAGCTGATCAGCTGTTCTTGAATGTGCCAAAAACAAAGCGTAAGCTTAGAGGGGACCGTGCCTTTGCTGTGGCAGCTCCTAAATTATGGAATGATTTGCCTATTAGACAGGCCTCTTCATTGTTTTTATTTCAATCGTCTCTTAAAACATATCTTTTTTCCTTGGCCTTTGACACCTGATGTTGATATTTGGTTATTTATTTTATTTTTCTATGTTTTTTTTAATGTCGTTTTAATTGAATTTTATGCTTTGTATGAGTTTTTCTGTACAGCACTTTGGTCCACTTCTGTGTTTTTAAGGTGCCTTATAAATAAAGTTTGATTGATTGATTGATTGATTGATTGATTGATTGATTGATTGATTGATTGATTGATTGATTGATTGATTGATTGATTGATACTACAGAAATACACGTGTCTTTCACATACTGTTCACAGTATACACATAGCATACCGCAATATAGTAGGAGTTGTATGATAGTATGCCATTGTGAGCACAGCTTCTGTACTGATTTCAGTGTTCTTGAGTTACATTTAAGAAGATTCTGGCAAATATAGTAGGTCATCCGGGTATTCTATACATACAGAAAATTTGCATACTATGCACAGCATATACAGTATACTGGATACTGCAGAAATAGTAAGAATAGTATGATAGTATGGCATTTTGAACACAGCCAGCTTCACAGACACACTTCAGGCCGCTCCATACACCACAATACAACACAATTATGATGTCATCGCAGATCGCTTTTAATGTATTCCCACCCCTATCATTTATATTATTTTACATTTATAACAGCCCAAGCATACCTATATAGAATGCTGCACCAAACAAATTCATAAGGGGAAAAATGGGTAACACTTTATTTTGATGGTCCCTTTTGAACATTCTGTTGACACTAACAACATGTCAACAAGCTCTCATAAGAGTATTAGTAGACTGTCTGCTTCATATCTACTAACTCCTTATTGTGTTGGTCTCCCAACAGATATTCTACTGACTATAAGTAACTTTGCAAGAACGTGTCAACTTAATCTAACCCTAACCCTACCAGTCAACTATACTAACACTCTAATGAGAGTTAGTAGAAATGTAGGTGCAACATTACTTATAGTCAATAGAATGTGTTAAAGGGACCATCAAAATAAAGTGAAACCGAAAAATGTAAACAAAAACCCAACTCCATATAGGATTCTAAGTGATCAAGGGCTTAGGACATTCCAAGGGTTCTGCCAGAAGTGGGCACTCATGCAATGTAATCAATGACGTACATCTGAGTAAACGAGACGGAGGGAAGTTTGCGAGTGAAGGGCACAAAAAATGCAGCCGTAGGATCTTTTTGAATGAGATGTGAGCGTGTGACCGGAGCAGGATAATTTTCAGCGATTAAAACCTTAAAATTGTCATGGTCAGCACCTCTCTCCGACTCATTCCTGCGATGTCAGCTACACGTGGTGGTTGTTTTCATCCTGTCATCTACGGCTGCACGTGGGGGAGCAATCAGCGCTAACTCACAGTGCTGTGCGCTCTATTAGCCCCGCACCTGTTACTCGTTTCCCCCTTCCTATTTATTCCCATTTATGCCTTCTCTCTGTGTCAGTATGTCTTCTTGGGTTATGTTCTTACCTTTACGTATGTAGAGATCTCCTCTCTTCTTTTGTACCTGTGTTCAGGATCCTCAGGCGAGGATTTAGTGATCCACTGGATAACGGGTCCGGATTGGGAACGTGAGACTGCACCCTTTTCGCTCCGTTCCTCCCAGCCATCCGCCCTGCTGGTGTGGGATTTGGGAAGCCCAGTTTCTGCCTCCCGAAATTTGTGTTTTTGTTTTGGATGTGACCATCCGAAGTTCTCAAATAAACTTCATTCCTTTTTTGCCAGCAATTGAGTCTTCCTGTCTTTTAGACACAGCGTTGTGTGACAGAACATACTGACCTGGCAGATGTTCCGGAGGCTTACCATGACTTGAGAGCGGTGTTCAGTAAGTCCCGAGCTTCATCTCTTCCTCCGCACCGCCCGTATGATTGTGCGATAGAATTATTACCTGGCACTTCTCCTCCTAAGGGGCGCCTTTATTCGCTCTCCGGTCCTGAGAGGGAGGCCATGGAGAAATACATTAATGAGTCTCTATTAGCTGGATTTATACGTCCTTCTTCCTCTCCGGCTGGGGCGGGGTTTTTCTTCGTGGAGAAGAAGGATGGATCGCTCCGTCCCTGCATTGATTATCGGGGGCTGAATGACATCACGGTCAAGAATAGCCATCCTTTGCCGTTGATGTCTTCAGCGTTCGAACTCTTGCAGGGGGCGACCATTTTTACGAAGTTAGACCTACGCAACGCTTACCACCTAGTCCGGATTAGGAAGGGGGACGAATGGAAGACCGCTTTTAACACCCCTACAGGTCACTTTGAGTATCTGGTTATGCCTTTTGGACTTTCAAACTCCCCCGCGGTCTTCCAGACACTCGTAAATGACGTGCTCCGAGACGTGGTCAACCGGTTTGTGTTTGTATACCTCGACGACATCCTGATCTTCTCCCAGAACGAACGTGACCACATCCAGCACGTCAGGCTAGTGTTACAGCGGCTTCTAGAGAATCGCTTATTCGCCAAGCTGGAGAAGTGCGAGTTTCACGCACCATCAGTTCCGTTCCTGGGGTTTATTTTGTCGCCAGAAGGCATTCGGATGGACCCTGCCAAGGCAGAAGCAGTTGCTAATTGGCCCACCCCAGACAGTCGTAGAGCGGTTCAGCGATTTCTGGGGTTTGCCAATTTTTACAGGCGGTTCATTCGAGGGTTTAGCCAGATCGCCCTGCCTCTGACTCAGCTCACCTCCACACGAGGGCGATTCGGTTGGTCTGAACAGGCCCAGGAGGCCTTCGAGAAACTTAGGAGCCGCTTCATTTCGGCTCCCATTTTAAATAACCCGGACCCCTCTCGCCAATTCATAGTGGAGGTAGATGCGTCAGAGGTGGGAGTTGGGGCTATTTTGTCTCAAAGATCGCCTTCTGACAACAAAGTACACCCCTGCGCCTTTTTTTCTCATCGACTGACCCCCTCGGAACGGAACTATGATATCGGGAATAAGGAGTTACTGGCTGTCAAGTTGGCTTTGGAGGAGTGGCGTCACTGGCTGGAGGGTGCGGGGGTTCCTTTTCTGGTTTGGACCGACCACAAGAATCTCGAATATATCCGTTCCGCCAAGAGAATAAATTCTCGGCAGGCCCGCTGGGCTCTATTTTTCGGGCGCTTTAATTTCACCATCTCCTATCGCCCGGGGAGTAAGAACGGTAAGCCTGACGCGCTCTCGCGGATCTTCGAAGCAGAGACTGGATCCTCTTCTCCGGTGTCTATCGTACCACCCAACCGGGTGATTGCGGCGGTCACCTGGGAGGTGGAGTCCAGGGTCCGCGAGGCACTTGACGGCGTTACTATCCCCGCAAGATGCCCAGAGGGTCTGTTATTTGTACCTGAGTCGGTTCGAACCAGCATCCTTCAGTGGGGCCATTCTTCTAGGCTAGCCTGCCACCCAGGAGCGACTCGGACACTTGCGCTGATTAAGCAGCGGTTCTGGTGGCCGTCGATAGCGCGGGACGCTCGGGAGTTCGTGTTGGCCTGCCCGGTGTGCGCGGTGGGTAAGGGCTCTAATCGACCCCCAGTAGGGCTTCTCCGACCGCTGCCTATCCCTTCGAGACCCTGGTCCCACATCGCCATGGACTTTGTCACAGGCCTACCCCTGTCTAGTGGCAATACCGTGGTCCTCACCGTGGTAGACAGGTTCTCGAAGGCGGTTCATTTCATTCCCCTCCCCAAACTACCCTCAGCGAGGGAGACAGCAGTCATTGTCTTTGATCACGTCTTCCGCATCCATGGCCTCCCGGTGGACGTGGTTTCTGACAGGGGTCCCCAGTTTTCATCTAGATTTTGGACAGAGTTCTGTCGATTACTGGGGGCGACAGCGAGCCTATCCTCAGGTTACCATCCGCAGACTAACGGTCAGTCCGAGCGGGCCAATCAGGACTTAGAGAGGGTTCTGCGTTGCGTGGCGTCAGCAGAGCCTCTGACTTGGAGTTCCAAATTAGCCATGGTCGAGTATGCGCATAACTCCCTCCCGGTCTCATCTACGGGATTGTCACCCTTCCAGTGCTGTTTAGGCTACCAGCCCCCCTTATTTCCCTCACAAGAATCCGACGCCATTGTTCCATCCGCGCATGCGTTCATTCGAAGATGCCTCCGGACATGGAGGCTCGCCAGACAAGCCCTTATCCGGACTGGCGAAAGGAACAAGGCGTCGGCGGACCGTCACCGTTCTAAGCCCCCACTTTATGTTTGCGGTCAGAAGGTTTGGTTGTCTACCCGAGACATCCCTCTCAAGCTGCCCGCACGTAAACTGGGACCTAAATTCATTGGACCGTACGTCGTGGCCAAGGTGCTTAACCCGGTGACTGTTCGACTCAAACTACCCCCTATGCTTAAGAGAATCAACCCGGTATTTCACGTATCTAGAATCAAGCCCGTCATTCGCTCCCCCCTCCAACCCCAGACCTCTGCCCCTCCGCCTCCCAGACTCATTGAGGGGTTGCCTGCCTACACTGTACGACGGCTCCTTGATGTAAGGCGTAGGGGTAGGGGTCACCAATATCTGGTACACTGGGAGGGCTATGGTCCGGAGGAGAGATGCTGGATTCCGGCTCGCGATATACTGGATCGCGCTCTCATAGACCAGTTCCATCGACGTCATGGTGAGTCTTCTGGAGATGCCAGGAGGCATCCCTGAGGGGAGGGATTCTGTCATGGTCAGCACCTCTCTCCGACTCATTCCTGCGATGTCAGCTACACGTGGTGGTTATTTTCATCCTGTCATCTACGGCTGCACGTGGGGGAGCAATCAGCGCTAACTCACAGTGCTGTGCGCTCTATTAGCCCCGCACCTGTTACTCGTTTCCCCCTTCCTATTTATTCCCATCTATGCCTTCTCTCTGTGTCAGTATCTCTTCTTGGGTTATGTTCTTACCTTTACGTATGTAGAGATCTCCTCTCTTCTTATGTACCTGTGTTCAGGATCCTCAGGCGAGGATTTAGTGATCCACTGGATAACGGGTCCGGATTGGGAACGTGAGACTGCACCCTTTTCGCTCCGTTCCTCCCAGCCATCCGCCCTGCTGGTGTGGGATTTGGGAAGCCCAGTTTCTGCCTCCCGAAATTTGTGTTTTTGTTTTGGATGTGACCATCCGAAGTTCTCAAATAAACTTCATTCCTTTTTTGCCAGCAATTGAGTCTTCCTGTCTTTTAGACACAGCGTTGTGTGACAAAAATATTTAAAATGTTTTTTATGGTCAGTTTTTGCAATAAGTACCAGTGTGACTGTACCTTTATTTGCCTTTTACGTGTTTTGTATTGTTCAGAAGTGCGTAGCTTTAACATAGGGGTGATGTTAGGTGCTCCAAAATGTATATAAAATGATTTCTATTTTTTACAAATGTATGCAAACCATGAAATGTGTCTTGGTCTGAAGCATAAGGCAAACAACTCAAAGCAATGGAGTATCCTGCACGTTGAAAAGTGATGCTAAATGGGTTCCTGACTAAGACGTGATGGGTTGGTGGGATAGGAGCTATTTTAAATACAAAATAGATACAGAAACATCTCTATATACATTTATGTGTTTTTTTCTCTACATCTCTTTATTTTTGGCTCATTTTAGCAAATGGACTACGAGGAGCAAACAAATCACAATCTATCCATCAGTGTCCAGAATGAAATTGCTTACTTTTCCTGTAAGATTAAAAAGAAAGTACCAAATGCCATGTGGGTGCTCGACAAAATACCCCAAAACTCTGATATGAGTGCTGCAAACTTCTATAACAGCATTGCAGTGACCATTTATGTAGAAGATGTCAATGACCCTCCGGTGTTTATACCCCCTGTTAAACACGTTGTGGTAATGGAGAACATAGGTGTAGGAACAAGTCTTACAACCTTCACCGCTAAAGACATGGATGGAAGCCACGTAAACACATTTAAGTAAGAGAAGCTAATATTACTGTATATGTTTCACTATTGGCACTGACACTGTATCATTGTTAAAAGAAAAGTATCAGGAGAATTCATCCGGTGTTTCTTCGAATCTCAGATTTGTTACAGGTGAAGATGTTGATAAATGGATAACTATTGATGCAAACACTGGAAAAGTATCCACAATTAAAATTCTAGATAGAGAGTCACCATTTGTGATAAACGGCACCTATACAGCAACCCTGTATGCTGTGGATGAAGGTAAGACATGAAATGTACTCATAACTATTACTGATATTATCATATTATACCAAGTATACCTAGACAATTCCTTTCCATTTATTTTCAAATTAATTTCATTTGAGATACATGCACATTTACGTTGCTTTAACTGATAATTTAGTTTACTTACATCAAACAATTCTCAATCTCTTTCAAATATTTGATACACTAAGCTTGCAGCTTCATGATTCCTGATCATATTTTACACTAATAAACTGAATTTCTGTTTCTTTTGTGTCTCTGATCTGCAGGTGTTCCTCCGCTGACAGGCACTGGAACTCTAGTCATTCACCTGAATGATCAAAATGATAATGTACCAATACTGGAGAGGAATGCAGTCAGCATTTGCATAGATAAAGAGCCCACAATGGTCAACATTACAGCCATAGACCTGGACTTTCCTCCATTTGGATCACCTTTCTACTATGAGCTTTTGGGAGATGTTAAGGACAAATGGAGTGTTGAACCAGCTCATGGTAATGCCACCATCTACTTCACTCGGTCCAGACAACCCTACAGTTTCTGAACATCATATTTCACTTTGAAAACACATCACAGAAGTAAAATAGTTCATGAACACCGTTTTATGCTGACTTTAGGCAAATAATGTCTTGAGTGTTCTTCCATGACCTCCTTAAGATTGTGTTACTGTGATTACATTAACAGCCAACATTTTAGAATAATTAAGATTTGTTTATGATTTTAAAAGAAATATATTATTTAGCACAACTATTTTCAACATTGATATTAAGAAATGTTTCTTGAGCAGCAAATCAGCATATTAGGATGATTTCTGAAGGAATATGTGACACTGATGACTGGAGTAATGATGCTGAAAATTCAGCTTTGATCACAATATTTAATATAAAATAGTTATTTTAAATTGTAATAATATTTCACAATATTACTATATTATTGTTCAAGAAATGCAGCCTTGCTGAGCATGAGAGACTTATTTCAAAACATTTAAAACTCTTAATTACTCTGAACTTTTGACCCATAGTATATACTTGCAACAATACTAACTCTCATTTTATCATCACTATTTTTCTCCTAAAGGCACAACGGTGAGTCTTGTAAAAGAAAAACGTGTGTATTCAGGTCATCACCTCCTCCAGATCAAAATATCAGATCAGCAGGGATTTTACTCCATCCAGAACCTGACGGTCACGGTGTGTGACTGCTCTATCACTCCCAACTGCCATGTCAGGATGGTCTCGCAGGCTCGGATGGGGCCTGGTGCCGCCTGGATGGTTGTTCTTGCAATTCTGATTCTCACAGGTGAGATGGTGATTTCCAATGTTTGGATGAGTACTAATAGGTGATGAAAGATTTTGCAAACTGTTTCATAATACTGAAAACCCATCCTTCTGTACCAGTCAATCCAACCATTAAAGGTGTGGAAAAAACAACAAAAGACTTGTCATGGAAACCTGTAGAAACCTGTTTTTTGAATGACACATATGTCATTTCATGTTTTGCAATGTTATTTAATTTGTTCTCTGTAAATACTGTAGTTTTGTTTTGCTACAAGGTACTTAGAATGTTTGTTTTTCTGCATTTGGGGAAAAATATGGGTAATTAATTAAGTTGATTTTAAGGAATAGTTCACCTAAAAATGAAAATTTGCTGACAACTTACTCACCCTCAGGCCATCCAAGACGTGGATGAGTATGTTTGTTCAAACCTAAACAAACCTAAACTCTCGTGTCTTGTAAATAAAGAGTTGGGTGGTGATGCTTGTCATGTGACACACAGCAGCCACAATAGCACTGTATAACTGATATAAGCTTGTGTTTTATTTTGGAAATATTTCCAAATGTGTTAACTATATCAGGAAATATCTTGATTCTCAAATCTGTTTAAGTAAATGCGTTTGCACCTTTATAGATTATGTTATTTGATCAATAAATGGTGATGGGCAAAGTATACTAATAGTGTAATCAATTAACTACACATAAAAACCTGACTTTTTGCTTAAGTACCAGATATGGGTTTCATGCTATAAAATATTTTGGTCCCACTTTATATTAGGTGGCCTTAACTACTATGTATTTACATTTATATTAATCATTTGATACAATGCACTTATTGCGTACATACATGTTTTTACATTGTATGTACATTTACAAAAATACCTATATGTACTTACATCTGTAATTAATTTCTGTAATTACATTTATAATTACACTGTTGACCCATCCCTTACACCTTAAACCTACCCAGACCACCAAAGCTGTCCCTAACCTTACCCATATCCCTCCTCAATAGCAGCAAAAGTGTTTTGCAATACAATATGAACTCAATAAGTACATTGTACTAATTTTTGGATGTAAGTACATAGTAGTTAAGGCCACCTAATATAAAGTGTAACCAATATTTTTAAAGGGGTCATATGATGTTGCTAAAAAGAACATTATTTTGGGTATTTCGTGTAATGCAATGTGTTTACATGGTTCGAGGTTCAAAAAACACATTATTTTCCACACACTGTACATTATTGTTGCTCCTCTATGCTCAGCCTTTTTGAAATGCGGCGATTTTTACAAAGCTCATCGTTTTGAGAAGCGAGGTGTGCTCTGATTGGCCAGCTATCCAGTGTGTTGTGACTGGCCGAATACCTCAAGCACGTGATGGAAATGTTACGCCCCTTACCATGCTGTGATGCCGTGTCTGGCATGACGAGACTAAAACAATAAAACCCATTATAAAGGAGGCATTGCTGATTATAATGACTCATACGGTCTTTTTTCGCGTTGATAAACAATGATAAACATATGATAAACTTAACACCATGTCTGCATTTGTGATGGTAGAAACCGGGTGTGTCTCACTCGTCCTTAAAAGTGAAGCTGCGGGCTCTTTGCTCGGCCCCTGGTGACTGGCTGCAGTACAGGTCATAAACCCCGCCCTCTCCATGTAAACGAATGGGACTTCAGTCAAAATAAAAAAATAAATTACACTTCAAATACAATTTTCCAAAACATGGTTTTGGTCATTTGGCCGAAATAAGGTAGTTCTTATCATTGTTTGTTTTTGTGATACGTTTGATTATAGCTAGTAATTTGATGCTATAAAAATGGGGCGTGTCGTTATGGTTGATTGGGTCTGCGGGAGTTTGGGCGGGAGTTTGACTCCATGGCTCCATCTCACAACTCTACGGCGCAGACTCTGGCTCCAAACTAATCTCTACTGTGCAGACTCGGCTCCAAATGACGTCATTTACTCAAGATGACAGCGGTCATACTGAGATGTATTCGCTGCACTTTTCTATAGTGGAAGGAAGCGGAGATGCGTCGTCCATCTTTTTTTACAGTCTATGGTAGAAACACCAAACAAGCACTACTCTACACAGTTCAAAATTCACGTCTGAATAGTCAGTAAGTTAGCAAATTCTTTAAATATCGAAACATACTTACAGGCTGTGAATTAGAAGCACCAGACTGTCCTTGCGACGTTGGAATTGTTCCACTTTATAGTGTCGACATTGTAGGCTACTCTCTCCCAGGTTCAGGAAACAGTCCTCTGTAAAATGCGCTGCACACACTCGAATATTTGCGTTGTACTGTTCTGGAGCAGTATTGTATACACAACTTAACCACTGATTTCTGGTTGTGTACTCATTTGGAAGGCCAGACAAAGTACTTTCACTTTCACAACGAAGCACACAGCATCTCCACGACATGATGCCAGCGGCAACAACAATACTACAGCGAGAATAAAAGTTACGGCTTCTTTCATTGCGTATGCGTTCATTGCGAACCTAGATTTGAATTGAGCAGCTGATGCTGTGTCACACTGAATGATCTAATCACACCAGTGTGACTGTATCTAATATAAAAAATATTATTTGGCTATGATTGGTTTTGTTTTTTTTGTTTGTTTTTTGTGTCTTTTGGAAGCTGCATTCAAAATCCACTTGGCTCAGAAATCTGAGGGGGCACGTGCCCCATCACTTTGAATGGGCATGACGCCACTGGGGCAGACTACCTTTGTCTCAACAGATCTTTTCACACCTGGTGTGTGTGCGGCGGAGCTATCAAAATAGGTTGGGGTAGGGGTGTGTTTGTTTTGGTGATTTCAAATATCAACATTGGCTACCAGAAACCCTGGCCACTACACTGACTGTCTTGCCCATTCTCTGCATTTCACAAGTCCCAAGTGTCCCTTGTGCAATTTGTTTAGAACGCTGCTTCTCATGGTGGCTGGAATAACCAGCCTTGTGCCTCTAAGCAACAGACCATCTTGCACAGTTAAGACAGCACGTTCTGCCCAATATCGTTTCAGTATTAGGTCGTTCTTGCTGCACTCTGTCCACCCATCAACACACAGTTTCATCACACTGGAACAGACATTGTCACGTTTTAATTCCTCTCTCAGCTGTCCCAAATCCGTTGTACTTGCTGGTAAATTTTCCAAGAGAGAGTCTACATAAATGTTCGTGTCCTCCAAGAGTTCTCTGTCTTCTTGTGACTCAATCTGTTTTACAGGAGCGCGTGGCAGAGTGTCAGCTACCCACAAGCTCTCTCCTTGCAAGTGAACGATGGAGTTGGAGTACTGCATCAATCGCATTTTAAACCTTAGGAGCTTGTGCTGTAATGCTGCCTTGAGATCATTGACAAGATCCTCCCGTGTAGTTCTGGGCTGATTCCTCACCGTTCTCATGATCATTGAAACTCCACGAGGTGAGATCTTGCATGGAGCCCCAGACCGAGGGAGATTGACAGTAATTTTGTGTTTCTTCCATTTGCGAATAATCGCACCAACTGTTGTCACCTTCTCACCAAGCTGCTTGGTGATGTCCTTGTGTAAGTCTACAATCTTGTCCCTGACATCCTTGGACAGCTCTTTGGTCTTGGCCATGGTGGAGAGTTTGGAATCTGATTGATTGATTGATTGCTTCTGTGGACATGTGTCTTTTATACAGCTAACAAACTGAGATTAGGAGCACTGTTAATCTCAGCTCCTTACCTGTATAAAAGACACCTGGGAGTCAGAAATCTTGCTGATTGATAGGGGATCAGATACTCATTTCACTCATTAAAATGCAAATCAATTTATAATTTTTTTTTAAATGTGTTTTTCTGGATTTTCTTTTGTTGTTATTCTGTCTCTCACTGTTCAAATAAACCTATCATTAAAATTATAGACTGATCATTTCTATGTCAGTGGACAAATTTCCCCCACTGTACAAAGCTGTCACAAATGAATCCACAGTCTCATTTTCCTCCTGCTTGCGCATATTGAACACCTTAATAAATCACATTTCTCTTTCCCACAAAGTGTGCCTCAAAGCCTGCTTTTACTGCACTATACTTTGATTTGTCTGCGTCTGCCAGCAGTAATCCCCGGAGAATATCATCCGTCTCATCTCTCAGGCAGTAAATGAAAGTATTCACCTGGTTTTCGTCCGAGTTTTCATGCAAGTTGTTCACCAATCGAAATCGTTCGAACCCATTCCTGTGGTTTAGAAAAGTCGAAAGCCTCGGGCGGCTGTATGCTGAATGTAGCACTCGGCCCCTCTGCTCTTGGCGCAGCAACCGCATTATCTCCGCCGTCCATTTCAGCTCGAGCTTTCTTCCCAGCGTATCCAGGCTTTTACAAGCTAACTAAAGTTTAAACACATTAAACTACAGCCCTTCTGACACCATGTTGTGTCTTGTAAATAAAGACTCTGATTTGAACTGTATTTACGTGCTTTTGTTAAACTCTGAAACAACTTTACATGTATGCCACTTGCTGGCACATCAGAGTTGCTTTTACTCCCTCTAGTGGCATCATATAACCCGAGCCAGCCTATGGTTACACATCAATAACCCCACCTGAACATTTGATCACTTGCTCACCAATGGAACCTCTGCAGTGACATATTAAAGGGATAGTTCACCCAAAAATGAAAATTCTGTCATTAATTACTCACCCTCATGTTATTCCAAACCCGTAAGACCTCCGTTCATCTTTGGAACACAAATTAAGATATTTTTAATGCATCCCGTGAGCTCTCTGACCCTCCCATAGACAGCAAGGATCCTTACACAATCAAGGTCTAGAAACATAGCTGACGGCACCCATTCACTGCAGAGGATCCATTGGTGAACAAGTGATGTAATACTACATTTCTCAAAATCTGATCCCATGAAGAAACAAACTTATCTAAGTTATCTAAGAGTAAATTTTCAGCAAATTTCATTTTTGTGTAAACTATTTGTTTAAACACTTCAAAATATGTTCAATGGAGCTGATAACTTTGAGAAAGTGTGAAAGTATCCATGTTTAAAAGAAACACTCACTTTTTTATATTTCAGCAATGTGCTTAATGAGTCTAATGATGTCCTGCAAAACGGAGAAAAAAATGATTGTGATGGATGAGGGTCTCGGTCATCTCATCACAACAAATACGGAAAATCCAGGAGCAGACTGCATGGTAATTTCATCACACAACTAGTAATGTTTGAATTTGTGCATTTTATTCAGTTTTAGGTAACACTTTACAACAAGGATTTATGTCAACATTAGCTCAAGTAATTTATGAAAAAACATGAAAGAACAATGCACACAGCATTTGTTAATGTTAATGTTGAAAATCACATATCAAAGGCTACATCTCCTTGTATAATTTGACACACATTCACACTTGGTATTAGTGTTGTAATTAATTATTGTAGTATATCAAATACTGTTAAATAACATGCATAACATTACATTACCTTTATAGATTAAAAATGCTGCAAACTGAGCATTGTTAGTACCTAATTCATTAATTAATAATAATAAACCAAACCTTACTGTAAAAAGCCAGAAGGTCACATCACAAACCGTGAGTAACAATAAAACTCTTCATGTTCTTTGACAAATGGGGTGAATTAAAGCATTCTGGGAAATAATATTTTGCTGTCAAACCAAGTTCAAAGATTTATTTTAATATCATCTATAATGCTTCTGGAAATACCCTTTATGTTGTGTGTATGATCAATCGTTCACAAATAATTAAAAAGAAAAAAAAATGAAATGTTTCAATTAAATTAAATTAAGTGTTAAAAGCAGATCTTATTTCTACTTCCTTAAACTGAAATTCTGCATCCTGTTTGCTACCATAAACAGGAGACGGCAACATTTTAGAATACTGTTCCGTCATTAATGAGAATAACTACAAAGGAACAAATGACTAATGCACTATTAGCATTGTATTAACTACTATTACCTAACAAGAAAATATGACTAACAATTTAGTAAGTAATAGTGCTCAGTTGAAACTTGTACAACCCGAATTCCAGAAATGTTGGGACGTTTTTTTAAATTTGAATAAAATGAAAACTAAAAGACTTTCAAATCACATGAGTCAATATTTTATTCACAATAGAACATAGAGAACATAACAAATGTTTAATCAGAGAAATTGTACACTTTTATCCACTAAATGAGCTCATTTAAAATTTGATGCCTGCTACAGGTCTCAAAAAAGTTGGCACGGGGGCAACAAAGGGCTGAAAAAGCAAGAAATTTTAAGATTCAGCTGGGAGAACATCTAGCAACTAATTAACTTAATTGACATCAGGTCTGTAACACGATCAGCATGATCTGTGAAAGAGTGCATAAAAAGATTCTGGAATACTTTAAAAACAACGTTCCTCAATGTCAAATTGCAAAGGCTTGGCAAATCTCATCATCTACAGTGCATAACATCAAAAGATTCAGAGAAACTGGAGAAATCTCTGTGCGTAAGGGACAAGGCCGAAGACCTTTGTTGGATGCCTGTGGTCTTCAGGCCCTCAGACGACACTGCATCACTCATCAAATTAATTATAAATTATGTATTATTCACATTTATTATGAACCTGTATACAGTAGTTCTTAGTTGTTCTTAGGGAGGGATGAAAAAATAGTAGCTACTGATAAGCTAATAGTGAACTACCACATTCGACTAAGCACTATTACTTACTAATTCATTAATCAGAGTTTCTTGTTAGATACTAGCGGTTTCTAGAGTGCTAATATTGCATTACTCATTTGTTCTTGTGTAGTTATTCATTAATGATGGAACAGTGTTCTAAAGTGTTACCCAGGAGACCTTTTCTTAACATGATCATTTTGCTTCATGATATCCAGGTGATGCTCCAAGGACAGCAGGCCGTTTCACAGGCTCCATCGTCAGTCTACATCGACAAGACGTTCAAACGCTCGGCCTACAGGGTGAGTATTAACAGCTACAGCAAGATTTTTCAAAGTGTTGGTCATTTTCTTTGTTTAGTGATGGACTGTTTCTGAAATGTATGATTTCCAGAATTCCACAAGATATACATACAGAGGAAATTTTCAGGTAAGAATAAAATGAGAGTAATAATTCACATCATATACGAACTCCAGCTCAGCTCAGCCTTTCTCACATCATCATCTGTGCTTTTTTTCAACCAGCAATCGAGTATGAGATCAAGTTTTAGAAGCAATTATTCTTACAACACCAAAGCATCTTACATGGATGAAAAACTTGCCATTCTCATCAACCAGGTGATTTACATTTTCATTTACAGTTAGTAGACGCTTTTATCCAATGTTACTTAAAAAAGAGGTCAATAGAAACAATAAAAACCAACAAATGAGCAATAATAAATATATATTTGTTATATATATAATAAATAACAAGAAAACAAGTAATTGAAAAAGAGCAGGGAACACTAGTGTTAGAGGGTCTTTTCGCACTATATATATATATATATATATATAGATAGATAGATAGATAGATAGATAGATAGATAGATAGATAGATAGATAGATAGATAGATAGATAGATAGATAGATAGATAGATAGATAGATAGATAGATAGATAGATAGATAGAATTAAAACAAGTCAAAAGAATAGAGAATGCTAGTGTTGGGGGGGGGTCATTTTTTTTGTAATAAAAAAAAACAAGTAGATAAAAAAGAATAGAGAATATTTTATGCATCTGTAAGCATACATTACTACTGTAATTTCTTCATTTCACAACTATAATTTGTGAATTTTGTGGTAAAAAGTAATGTAAATTAAAAAAAAAAAAAATTAAATATCTAGCATCAGCGTTAGTTCTGGCGGGTCACGTTAGTCAAGCACATCTACCTATAGGGATGCAACACCTATCACAGCACTCTCGCTTCACGTTCCTCAATAGCTAATTAATGGCAAATTCGCCAGGCAAACACCATCATCTCAGTACTAGGAATTGTGCAATCGGGAATTTAGCAAGAGGATTCATTCCCCTTATGGATTTTACCTCGATTCATTCAAGTTGTTAACTTGAACACGTGCTTTCGCAGCGGGGTCAAGTTTGTGCTCGATTTTCCTCACACATCCAGGGATAAACAGCAATAACTCCAATACGACACTTGCCCAAAACATTCTAAAACAGTATTACCACCAAAAGGGTTGATATAATAGGCAATGCCCCGCACAAGCTGTTGTAACGTGCATTAAGCCGGGAGAGATCGCATTCAGTGAACCGTAAGTAAGGGACCTTGGGAGTGCAAGTTTTTCGCGTATTGATGCCCAATTCGGAAGTTAGCATTGATTCACACATTGTTATATTATTGATATGGACTCTATGAGTTATGTGACTGACTAAGAACAAGTTCAGATGGGATCTTCATCCCCCACATGAAGAAGTATTAAGAGATCAAGCATCCATGTCTCAGCTGGCTATGTTTCGTTCTCCATTCATTTCTGAAAGTCTTCAGGAAGATAAGTTCCTTTTTAATGCTTTCAGATTATTGGCAACATGTTTGCTAAGGCTATCTGCATTGCTTAGACTTATTTAGTTGTTTTCAGTGAAGTGCTCGTGCTAAGCTCATGTGATCATACTGACAATGTGCCTTACTTTCTGGTTGTTGGGAGCATGCTTGTTCCCAAGCTATCTGGTTGTTATTGGGAACACGCTTGTTCCTAAGCTGTCTGGTCGTTATTGGGAGCACGCTTGTTCTTAATGCTATCTGATTGTAAGTGAAAACATGTTGCTTAAGCTTTTCAGGTATTGGCAGAATGCTCATTAGGTCATCTGGTTAAGGGCAACATGCTTGTGGCTATGGCGTATGCGGGTTTTGGCAACATTCTTGTTCATTCATTGGGCAAGGGCTACATGCTGTTGCTTAAGGCTTGAGATTTTCGCTGTTATTTTATGTTGTGGGGTATGGCGTATGGTTTTGTTTTGGGGGGTTATTGCTACTCTCCCTGCTCTTATCCATGCTAGGCTGCATGGATGCGCAGGGAGTTCTTGCCCAGAACAGAACCATACCGCCAGTCCAAACTGTATGCTAATTGTCAGTCATCTTTGACGATAGTGGTCCTGACAGGAAAAAAAAAAAATCAAAATTAATTAATTAAAATATTGTGTTAATGTTCCCATTAAATTAGCCTATAAAAATATTCATTTTGATTGACATCCCATTTTTAAACATGTTAAAAACATTATTTATTTATTTATTTATTTGTTTGTTTGTTTGAACATTAAGGGAACATTCCATTTTATAATTTTCCAAATATAAAAATACTTCTGTATGTTCTTAAGCATTTTGAAAAAAAAGTAGTTACATCCAAATTAAATGTTTTGGTTCCACTTTATTTTGATAGTCCACAGACATTTTACTAATTATAAGTAACTTTGTAACTACGTGTCAAGCAACTCTCATTAGGCTATTAGTTACAGTAGGTTAGGGTTAAGGTTAGTAGAATAATTTGACATGTACTTGCAAAGTTACTTATATCAGTAGAATGTCTGTTGAGGGAGCATCAAAATAAAGTTAGCAGATATTCAGCAGACAGTACTCTAATGACCGCTAGTTGAACAGCAAAGTTAATCATAGTTAGTAGAACATCTAAAGTGGACTTTCAAAATAAAGGTTTAACACTGTTTCAGATATAAACCTTCCATGAATGATTCATAAGTAATGATTTTATACTAATGTTTTCAGAACAATAGTAAAGAGCAGATAACTCTAAATGAATATTTTATTAATATTACTGGAAGAACATTTGTTCATAACTTCGAGAGAACCTTGTCAGAACATTAACCAAAGTTCTGAGAACGTTCCTTGTTAGTTGAGTAAGCATTTATAACTTAGATCAACAGGTTTTTTTAGATTGCAAGAAATTAATTTGGTCAAGTGCGTCCAAATGTGACAGGATGGTGAATAATTTTCATGGGTTTTGATTTTTTCTTCTCTTCAGAAACTGCTTGCTCTCCAGACCTGTGATGAGGAACTTGATATTTACGAACCGTGCTGTTACGCAGATGAAGGACAGCCTACAACCAATGATGAATTGGATGCAATATCCATTCCAGAGGATGACTTTCATCCAGAGATGCTTAAAAATCTGGACAGCAGGTTCAGTCAGCTAGCAACAATCTCCAGACCCGACCTGATGAGAAGATGACAATTATCTCAGGAAGAGTAGCCTAAATATGTGAAGTCATCGTAAATCGATGGTTGCCCACGACAGCACATATATACTGTATATAAGTGCTGTCAAAGTTAACGCTTAACGTAAATTCATTTTAATGGCACTAATTTTAATGCAGTGCGCATTTTCTGTTTGACCCGTGGCCTAGCCCACTGCAGTCACACCATCTACGCCGAGATGTTGTTGCGTGTCTACATGGCATTGCGTGATAGTGATAGCCATGAAGCTTCGAAACCTTTGCAAATCTTTTTTTTTTTTTTAAAGAGTGGATCGAATCACTTATCAAACTGAAACCACGGTAAATTAATTGATATTAATAGGCTGATTAAAAAAAAAAACACTTTACAGGCACTTCTTCTTTAATGGTATTTATGTATAGCCATATTTAAAAAATTCATAAAAATATAAAATCACATTGTTTTCTGCAAACTCCACCAGATTCTTGTTCTGCATCTCCCCAAGTACCACTGAGGTGGTTTTCATGTTGTTTTACTGTACCATTTTTTAATAATTGCATACTAAAATCATGACAAACGCTATTTACATTGCTGTATAGACATATTTTAAAAACTCATAAAAAGATCAAATCAAATTGTTTTCTGAAAACTTCACCAGATTCTTGTTCTGCTTGTCTCTAAGTACCACTGAGGTGATTTTCTTGTTTACTGTAACATATTTTTAATAATTGCATACCAAAGTCAAAAAAATTATATTTATTACCTCACTGTATCACATTTTTTAAAAATTCATAAAAAGATAAGATCAAATTGTTTTCTGCAAACTCCACCAGATTCTTGTTCTACATCTCCCCAAGTACCACTGAGGTGATTTTCATGTTGCTTTACTGCATCCTTTTTTTAATAATTGCATACCAAAATCAAGATAAATGCAATTTATTACCTCAATGTATTGCATATTTAAACAGTGAGGTAATAAATGGCATTGTCTTGACTTTGGTATGCAATTATTTATAAATGATACAGTAAAACCACATGAAAACCACCAAAGTGATACTGGGGAGATGCAGAACAAGAATCTGGTGGAGTTTGCAAAAAACAATTTGATTTTATATTTGTATGAATTTTTAAAATATGTCTATATATAAATACCATTAAACAAGAAGTGCCTATAAAGTGTTTTTTAATTAGCCTATTATTATCATCGATTAATTGACCGTGGTTTCAGTTTGATAAGCGATCCGATCCTCTTTAAAAAAAAAAAAAAAGCTTCATGGCTATCACTGTCACGCAATACCATGTAGACATGCAACAACATCTCGGCTTGATGGCATGACCAGAGGAGCAGCGCTTTCAGTTAAACACAGATATTATGTTGCTTCTCTAATTTTACGTGCAAGTAGGCTATAGCCGAAATCACAGCACAGCTATTGTCATTATCATGTGTGTATTTGATTTCATCAGACGACGACTCGATTATCAGGATTTTTGTGCAGATTAACATCTTGGAAGGGAGAGCTGGTTATGTAGTCTTAATGGGTCGCGTTTCAGTCACAATTTCATATTCATTCCGTTGTCTGACAACAGAGACATTAAAATATATCAATGAAAACAGTTTTATTGAGAATTTAGGTATATCAAAATACAGTATGTGGGCACAGAGAGGTAAACAAATGTAATAATAAATAACAAATGTATATGTTGCATGTTCAGAAGAAGTGAGCTGCCCTGTCCTGTAAAAATGTAAACAGGTTTGTGTCAGTAAATTGTTCGGTGCAAAGAAAGAGAAGTAATGGGAACCTGGTATTTCTTTTTTCATGTGTCTAATAGACATGAACAAGTTATTTGACAAACATCCATGACCTTTGAAACATGTCTAGTCTTCATGCTCTGTTGACTATGGTTTCACTAATAATAAACCTATATTGCATAAAGCATGCATATTTGTCCATGCCCATGTTGATTAGAATATAAAAAAAAAAGTGTGATTAAGTTGCGATTAATCGCGATTAAATATTTTAATTGATTGACAGCCCTAATTTATATATATATATATATATATATATATATATATATATATATATATATATATATATATATATATATATATAATCTGGTGTTTTAATCCTTCACTGTAAAAATGTAAAACTAACTGTTTTTTAGTATTTTTTATACCGACGAATGGGAATCAATGAATGTTTAATAAAACTCTGTATTTAATCTACTGAAGTATAGCATGCTACTGTTTTTCTTGAGTGTTAGGTTTAATTTTGACAGGTCTCTCGATCTGTATGACCTTTTTTTTTTTTTTTAATGTTCAACACACAGCTCTTGAAATAGTTCCCTTTTACAGTAACCACTTCACGATAGCACTTTTTATCACTGTCCCGCAACTTGTTTCCCACCTGTCACTCGTAAAGCTTTAACGTATCCAAAATCTATGAATGCATAAAAGTTCCATTTATTAAAAAAAAAATATATATATATTATTTATTTTTATTTTTTGATGAATGGTACATCAAGTATTACTTTTGTTCGTGTATTACATCATGTGGTAACACTTTATTTTATGCCCTCTTAACTAGTTGTTTATTAGCATGCATATTACTAGAATATTAGCTATTTATTAGTACAACTTAAGCGCATATTAATGCCTTGTTCTACATGACCTTATTCTGCATCCCTAATCCTACCCAATACCTAAACTTAACAACTACCGCACAAACTATTAATAAGCAGCAAATTATGATTTTATTGACGGAAAAGTCGTAGTTAATAGTAAATAAGTGTTCCCTATTCTAAAATGTTACTCATCATATTACTTTTTTTCAATGAAGGGTACATCATGTATTTGTTAAAGAGCATTTTATAACATCCAGTGCACTCACACACACACACACACACACACACACACACACGCATGCACGCACGCACAGACAGAAAGAAAGAAAGAAAGAAAGAAAGAAAGAAAGAAAGAAAGAAAGAAAGAAAGAAAGAAAGAAAGAAAGAAAGAAAGAAAGCTATTTACAAACCAGTTATTTAGGAGTCGTCATTGGTTCATAAGATCATTTAGAAAGTGTAAGTAAATGATTAATAAATTATTTAAATGTACATTTATAAATTGTATTATTAGACACATGGTAATAGTTGCTCAGTGTGTTAATAAATGCTTTATTATTACATATTCCTGCGGTAATTCATGATTAATCAGGTAGTTATAAAACATTTAGTAGTTGCCAGCCATCTATTTTTGTGAGCTCATCTAAAGTGAGAACTATTTATACCTTGTAAAGCATTTACAAAGCAGATTTAAAGGCTCATTTATCTTCCAAACAGAAAAGTTAAACAAACACAACACAGAGGGATAAAGAACACAGAAATATATTTTTCAAGATGAAAAACATAAAACTGTACAATTGTACACTTGATAAAAAATAAAAAATAAACCTCTGCAATGTCATAGAAAAATAGATAGAAAAAGCAGTTGTACAGTTTCTTTTTTTTTTCTCTTTTTTTTGCATCTTGGAATAAATATTTCTGAGTTCTGTATCCCTCTGTGTTGTGTTTGTTTATTTTTTATGTTAGGAATATAACTGAGCCTTTAAGCCTCCTTTGTAATAGATATACTTCTAAATCAAGAACAAGGCATTTATAGCTGTATTTATAAACTGATTACTAATGACTATTAATGTTGGGACAATAGGCCCTTTCGCACCGCAGGAACCTTTTCATAGTACCGGAACTAATTGTGGAACTACCCTTTTTGGTGTGTTCGCACCGCGGGAACTAGGAACTGTTTTAGTTCCCGGAACTCGTTTGGAGGAACTAAATTAGCTCCTATTTCAGAGTAGGGTCTAAAACAGTTCCATAGGAACTATCGTGACGTACGTGTACGCTGATTGGCTAAACGCGTACGAAAACGCCCTCACCCGCCATGATTTAAAACGCCGTGTAAACATCGTGTAAATATCGCATCAACTTATATTTTGCAAGAATGGAGAACAGCGATAGATGGACGGACGCTTAAGTGCAGGCACTTTTGAACATTTTGGACTCCTTTCCGATCTTTCAATCGCTTGACGTATAGCCTAAGTTACGTCGACATTCCATGTCCATTATTGTGAACCCCGCGAGACACAACAAAAACACAGCTCCGATCACAGCGTCCTCCATCCTCCTGTTGTTAACGTTGTTCTTCTTTGTTTTCGTTGTTGAACGCCGCGCTCAAATGACGTCGCTGTCGACCGGCTTACGTCACTTCTTAGTACCCACTGTCGGTGCGAATGCGACCCTTTCAATGGTACTGGGAAATAGTTCGCGCAAAATCGTCCCAGTACTTTAGTACTGTACTTTTAGTTCTGGAACTAAAGTGGTGCGAAAGGGGCTAATGCTTTATAAAGGATGAACTGACTATTTACTAATGCTTACCTAATGATTCATAGGGTGCAGTTATTATAAAGTGTTACCCAAAATTGCTCTGTTTGCTGTGGAGTCATGAAATCTGTAAATATGATTAAAAGATGAATATGAGACAAAATTACAGAATGTCACATTTTATTATTGGGTGATTCGGCAGCTAAGAAGATCAGCACTCTTAGAGTTTCATCCCCCTATCTGATGTGAGCATAAGTTTTGGAACAGTTGTGTAGTGAATTTTGCTTTCACCAACCTAGGGAGGCGAAATAGTGTAGTGATGGGTACCCACGTCACAGATGACGGTATGATTTTGGATCACGTGTCACTTAAGGTGCGGTTATGAGTACATCACATAAGAAAGATTGGTGGGATATCTAACTTGTAGAACCTTTACTGCATTATCAACACAAGGAAGACACAAGTGTAATACAATTTATTTTATTAACAAAAGATAGACAAGAGTAATCAACAACTACTAAATGAATACCATGTATGGAAAAGGAATAAAGTGCATAAGTTGCATAAAATGCAAGTGATTATGTTGGGTGTTCATATCAGTTATATCGTTTCAGTTATATCCATTGCTTCTGCATTCTGAGTCTTGCATTCGATGACTACACACACAAACCAGGACGAAGATGATGGAGCTGACTTTGAGAGAAAAGCAAGCAATTTGGATGCTAAAAGAAAAGAGGAAGTCAATTAGAGCTTTAGCAAAAACAAAGGGCATGGAGAAATCAAGAGTTTGGAAACCACCGGCGATATCAGCAACCAACAACTACTTGATCGGCTGAGAAAAACAACAGCAGTTGATGACAGACAAATCATAAAAGCTGTGAAAATGAGCCCTAAAATATGTGTCTGTAAAATTACCAACAATCTCCAGAAAGCTGGGGTGATGCTCTGGCAATCTACTGTCTGCAAGAGATTTTTTGCAACAGAATTACAGAGGTTACAGCAAGGAGTCTTTTCGTCACTTCCTGTTTGTTGCTGCCGCATGTTTTGAGCTCCTTCAAGTTAATTCTTCATTTTTTTTTTTTTTATCTTAAAATCAATTTTATACACCATAATTTTCGTTTCTACAATCGCATTATACAACAAAAACAGTCAGAGAACCTTGTTATCATTAGTTTTATTTTGATTTCCAGAGTCCGCTATTAGCTTATAGCCCGTTTGCATCGGCAGCCGGGTTGCCGCTAATCTCACTTACACTGCTAATACTCTATTCACACACATTACCATCGTTTTACTCACTGCTACTTGCTTTAATGGCAGATTTGTGTCTACCTTTGAGTGCAGGTGAGGATGCGTTCGAGCTGCACCAAGCTGGAGGTCGTAGAGAAGCAGATCCGTGACCTGGTGGAGAAGCTGGCCCAGCTGAGAGAGCTGAGAGCCGCTGGAAACATCCCGGGCTGATGCTCACAAGTCCGGGGTAAGTATACAGCGCGCTGCTAACACTCCGACCACCTCTACTCCGTGTGTTTCTCTGCACAGGCCCTGTGCACCCAGGACGCGATCTTCCCAGGTGTCCTTCACTCCGGCGCCGGGACACCACGGACCCTGGGTGCACCAGCTGCGGAAGATGCAAGCCAGGCCCCAGGCGACCTCTCCCCGGTCTTTGAGATCTCCACCCAGAACCGCTTTGCTCCCCTCCGCGAGACGGAACGCGACGCTTTGATCATAGGAGACTCCATCGTCCGGCTTGTCCGTGCTACATTAGCTGAAGTTAAAGTGCACACTCAATGTTTCCCTGGCGCTCGTGTTCTCGATGTTTCTGAGCAGATACCCGCGATCCTGAGGGGCAACGAGAGCATTGCAGCTGTTGTGATCCACGCGGGGGTGAATAACATCAAGATGCAGCAGATGGAAACACTGAAGAGGGACTTCAGGAGCCTGATCGAGACAGTGCGCTGAACATCGCCTGCGACGATTTTGATCATGTCAAGACCGCTTCCCACATATCGACGAGGACACAAAAGTTTCAGTAGACTGTTTGCTTTAAATGAATGATTATTGTTATGGTGTAAAGAATAGAAACTGCTCTTTGTTAATAATTGGAATCTTTTCTGGGTGCGACTTAGGCTTTTTCGTGCTGATGGCCTGCACCCCAGCAGAGTCAGAGCGAAACTCCTGTCAGACAACATCTCCAGGACGCTACACTCCATATGACTAGTAAGCCAATTCTCAAATAACTGCTATGATGGCTTTTGTTCTACCCACGTAAACTATAGAGGTACTTGTGTTGCCCAACCTATAAAGACTTTGTCTGTTCCCCGAATAATGA
Source organism: Acrossocheilus fasciatus (assembly GCA_036784905.1). Classification (NCBI taxonomy): domain Eukaryota; kingdom Metazoa; phylum Chordata; class Actinopteri; order Cypriniformes; family Cyprinidae; genus Acrossocheilus; species Acrossocheilus fasciatus. Next base: position 5,134,929 of record CM071960.1, read on the forward strand.
GGCCAAAATATAAATTTAATGCAGGATCTAGAAAAAATATCTGGTTGTGATTAAACCAGAAAAATACAAAATAAATGAACAAAAACAATTTTTAAATCTTGGGCTCCTAAACATTAGGTCACTCACACCCAAAGCAGTTATTGTAAATGAAATGATCACAGATAATAGTTTTGATGTATTCTGCTTGACTGAAACCTGGCTTAATTATTATATTGGTCTAAATGAGTCTACTCCACCAAGCTGCTATTATAAGCATGATCCCACAGATTTACAGAAATACAGATTTCTTAAAAGAATTTGCAGATTTCCTCTCAGACCTATTGGTTAATGTTGATAAAGCACTAATTGTCGGAAATTTTAACATTCACGTTGATAATACAAATGATGCATTAGGACTTGCGTTTACTGACCTTATAAACTCTTTTGTAGTCAAGCAAAACGTCAACGGGCCCACTCATCGTTTTAATCCTACGCTAGATTTAATTATATTGCATGGAACTGATCTTACTGATATAGATATCGTACCTCAAAGTGATGATGTTACTGACCATTTCCTTGTATTGTGCATGCTGCGTATTACTGATATTAACTATATGCAGTGATGGGAATAACGGCGTTATAAATAAACGGCGTTATTTTTTTCAGTAACAAGTAATCAAACGAATTACTGTTTCCCCCGTTACAATGCTGTTACCGTTACTGACAATAAAATGTGGCGTTACTATATTATATTATTAGAATTTAATTTTTCAGTTCATCTGAATGGATGCGCAGTGTAGCTGTATTTGACGTACCATAAACTCTAGTGTGAAGGCGCACGACTCGCCATCGCTTTCTCTCACATACACGCACGCAAAGAAAGATAGAAGAGCAAGAGAGTCTTTCATAACATGCAGAATTGACGCGCTACATGTAAACGATATTCTGTGTTGTATTTTCCTGTCAAAATAACGGAGTTCCTTTGGAATTCTTCAGCTTTTAAGAACTGCCGCTTTCTCTGGTTGTGGGCGGAACTAATACGCAAACGACAATCTCATTGGCTGGCGCTCACCTATTATTTTGATTTCAGCAAATCAATTCGAGCGAACTCAGACAACGTGATTAATATTCATGAACCCAGCAGCTCATTAATCCTTAGTGCGTTTTATATTGATGACAAATATGCATTCATACTTGGTTATTCTAATTACTAAAGTTCTATCATCATATAATACAAAATTATCATAATATTATATTATAATGCTTGACTGACTGATAATAATTGTCAGTAGATAAATAGTGTAGATTAATGTACAATGTTTTATAATAATAATTTATTCTTTTTAGTGTCTATTTCATTAATTTAACATATTTAATATTGGGGGCATCCAAAGTTATTTGACATTTGAACATTTTGTAAAAAGTAACGCAATAATTACTTTCCCTGGTAATTAGTTACTTTTATAATGATGTAACGCAATTACTAACTCAGTTACTATCTGTGAGAAGTAATTAGTAACTATAACTAATTACTTTTTTAAAGTAACGTGCCCAACACTGACTATATGGCTCCACGTTATCGTCTGGGCAGAACTATTGTTCAAGCCACCAAAGACACAAATAACCTGCCTGATTTATCTCAACTGCTCTGTGTACCCATGAATACACATGAACTAGATGCAATGACTAGCAACATGGGCACTATCTTCTCAAATATATTAGAAGTTGTTCCCCCCATCAAATTGAAAAAGGTTAAAGAAAAACCGTACTGCGCCGTGGTACAACAGTAATACCCATTCTCTCAAGAAATAAACTCATAATCTTGAGCGCAAATGGTGAAAAACTAACTTGAAAGTTTTTAGAATTGCGAGGAAAAACAGTATATACAGCTATAGACAGGCTCTAAAATCTGCCAGGGCTGAGCATATCCGCAAACTCATCGAAAATAACCGAAACCATCCAAGGTTTTTATTTAGAACAGGGGCTAGATTAACAAATAACCAGACGCCACCCGATCTAAATATTTCCTCACAGTTAATAGTAATGACTTTATGAATTTCTTCACTGATAAAATAGATAACATCAGAAATACAATAATAATAAATGTACATTCTACAGCGTCTAGTACTTCAGCTTCATTCATCGCACCCAAAGAAAAAAATGCAATGCTTCACAATTATAGGACAGGAAGAGCTAAATAATCTTATCACTGCATCTAAACCAACAACATGTCTACTAGATCCTGTATCCACTATAATTACTGAAAGAGTTGTTACCTGTAGCAGAATAACCGCTTCTCAATATTAACTCATCGTTATCTTAAGGTCACGTCCCTAAACCATTAAAGCGGGCGGTTATTAAGCCTCTTATTAAGAAACCACAACTATATCCTAGTGAACTGGAAAATTACAGAGACATTTCAAATCATCCGTTTGTGTCTAATATTTTAGAAAAAGTTGTGTCTGCTAAGTTGTGCTCCTTCCTGCGAAAAAATTATTTCTATGAAGAATTTCAGGCCCCATCACAGCACAGAAACTGTACTTGTTAAAATTACAAATGACTTGCTCCTTGCGTCAGACCAAGGCTGCATCTCTTTGCTAGTTTTAGTTGATCTTAGTGCTGTGTTAGACACTATAGATCATGACATACTCATAGATCGATTACAAAACTATACGGGTATTCAAGGGCAGGCTTTAAGATGGTTTAGATCCTACCTGTCCGATTGATACCACTTTGTTTATTTAAATGGGGTGTTAAGAAGTTACAGCCAATAAGCTCTCTGGTTACTGGGTGATGTCATCCTGTGAGCGATCGCTAAAGAGAGAGGAGCAAGAAGTGTTCTGAGACTGGACAAGAACGATAATTTCCAAAGTGGGCATTTATATACGTGTGTCATTGAAACAATGTAAGTGTGCTTTGCTGTACTTGCCTAGGAGACGCTTTATTTATGTTTGGCATGTGATTGCATTACTACTAGTATATTACCGCTAGCGCCTGTATCCACTCAAGCAGGGATAGCAATTCACGTGTCCAAGTTCATCTGCCGTATTGCCTTCTTAAGTTCTAATATTTAATTCATAGTTTAAGTGATGTTTGTTAGTACTAGATTTGTAGTATTTAATATTGTATATTGTGTTGATTTGGCAGTTACATATTGTTCTTTGCATTTACCGTTCGACTTAATGACGCAGCAAAATATAATGACCTTCTACCTACTTTTCTCCGTGAGCTTCATGCGCCATCTAGAGGCACTACATAGTACTACAATAATGTTTACTGTCAGTATATGTTAAATACATGAAGAATATGACTGTTTATTTGTAATTAGGACGAGTTAATGTTATTACTGTTTACTCATTGTTATCTTTGTTATTTTCAGACCACATCTAGACAAATGTCCATTATCAAAGACTTCTGAGCAAGCAATGCCCTGTGGTCTGACTGTGTTGTCAATTCTTAAGTTTCTTATTAAAATCTGGAACTGAATCCTGCCTCAGATGTCCTTACCGACACACCAGTGCGAACACAACCCCAACTGAACTAGTGCACATACAGTCAAAATTAATCCTTTCCCACAAATTTTGGTCCTTCGAGCCGGATAGAGTGTCTACACTGGACCCAGGATGTCAGAACCCCAGAGCTCAGAATATCGGATCCAAGGTGCTCGGCCTAAACGTTCAGTTCACCAGCCAACATACCTCCAAGACTTCGAAGTTCAGTATCCAGGGAAACCTCAAGTAATGGTACCTTTCACACAGACAGCACAGCAGACACATGGGCGAGAAGATTACCAGCTGGATGACACCACAGGTGCTTGTTTGCAAGGTTCTAGAGATTACAGCTCAGAAGAGGGAACCGAAGGGGGAACACCTGATTCTTTAGAGGTAACGGGGCCACAAACAGAGCCATGGTACCTTGTTACAGATCAGTGGAGTGTGCAAGATGACTATACCCACTCTTTACCTCTGGATCTTCGCAAGACAATGCATGACCTTGAAAATGAGAACAGAGAGCTTCGTCAGTCTCAATTATCAATGAAAGAGGAGATCAGACGACTTACAGAAATCCAACAAGGTATGCAAGACATGTTAACAAGGAGCCAGTCAAGTCAAAGGTCATCTCCCACTTCCAAACAGCAGCACTTATCCCCAACACCTCCAGTGCCCTCACCTAGAACTATTTATAGGGAGTCACAAACATATGCACCTAAACTAGCACCCCGTACTCATCCAGTACCAGCACCACGCAGAATTCCCACTCCAAAGAGTACAAAGCCTCATGATAAAGATGATGATGCCCCTTATGCTCCTCCTCCAGTTCGAAGTCAGTGCGATGACATCTCTGCTACAGGGAGAGTATCAGCTCAAGTTCCTTCAAGCTCACCTGATCCCTACAGACCATACATAGGCCCACGGCATCCAGAGATGCAGAGGTCAGCCCTTACCCCTTCAGCGCATTATTCCGTTCAGCCCTACGGGTTACCAGCGAATCAACCTGGATGGCAGATGAATGTGAATAGACAGGAGACAACCTACAGAGGTCCTCAGCCAACTATACCGGACTTTACCCGTCGGGACCCAGGTGAATTCGCCCGCCTTAAATTGGCCTTGGGTAATCTGTTACCAGAGGACGCAACTGAGCTCTTTAAGTACCAGGTTTTGGTTGACCACTTGAAGCTGATGGAAGCCCGTCTGATAGCAGATTCATTCTTGAACTCTCTTACTCCTTATTCAGACACTATGGCAGCACTCACTGAGAGGTTTGGGCGACCTCACCAACTCGCTTTAAGTAGAATAGCTGCTGTTATGGACTCTCCGGACGTCCAATCCGGAGATACCAAGGCCTTTGAATGCTTTGCTCTCCAAATCCAGGCACTTGTAGGCCTTCTTAATACACTTGGCGCAGAAGGAGAAGTTGAATTGCGGTGTGGATCCCACGTTGCTCGACTTCTTACCAAACTACCTCCAGAGTTGCGTTCATCCTTCAGAAGGCACATGCGTTACGAACCAGGTGTAGTGTACACACTCCTTGATCTCGCTAAGTGGCTCAAGTTTGAATCGTGGTGTCAAGATCCTGAAAGCACTGGTGGAGACAGGGTTCGAAGAGACAGAGACAGAGCCAGACAGAGAACAGACTTCCGCAGAGATCTCACAGTCAAATCTCAACCAACCACCATCCTCCATGGAGCAGATCAACTAACATTACCAGTGTCTCCACAGCCAGCCAAGAGCATGAGTAAGGGCAACGCTTTCTGCCCTTACTGTGACAGCAAAGACCACTACCTGAGCCAGTGTACATCCTTCCAGGCACTTTCCAAAGACCAAGTGACTGACTGGATAAAGACGAACAATAGGTGTTGGAGGTGTGGACGTTCTCATCGAGCTGCACAGTGCACTTTGAAGAAGCCATGCCGTTTGTGTAACGGAAAGCACTTGCAAATTCTCCATCACGTGAATGATAGGTCACAGAAGGAAGGTACCTGCCTTGTCAGCTCTACCAGCACTCCACTGTATATGGATCATCCTGAAGGGTCTAGTCAAGTCCTTCTCAAGGTCATTAGAGTGATCCTGCAGCACAAGGGTAAGAGCTTAGACACATATGCCGTGCTCGATGACGGTTCGGAGCGCACAATCCTCCTGTCACCTGCAGCTCTAAGACTAGGTCTCACAGGACAGTCAGAGGACTTAGCTTTGAGGACCATAAGACAGGACATCACAAAGCTCCATGGTACCGCAGTTTCCTTTAAGATCTCAACACCCTCTCAACCTCATAAGAGCTATCTTATTGAGAGAGCTTTTACGGCAGAACCCTTGAGCCTAGCAGAACATTCCTACCCCGTTGCAGCCCTTCAACAGAAATACAGCCACCTGAGAGGTCTACCACTTCAGCCCATCCATAAAGCCAACCCACTGCTGTTGATTGGAGCAGACCATCCTCACTTAATAACCCCTATAGAACCAGTTCGCCTTGGTCCACCAGGGGGCCCTGCAGCCATTAAGACACGTTTGGGTTGGACTCTGCAAGGTCCAGCACGAGTCCTTGAAGATAAACTGGAGCCACAACAGTGTCTGCACATCACCATTAAACCTTCAATGGTTGAGCTTTTCCAGAATGTTGAAAGACTCTGGCAGGCTGATGTCCTTCCCATTAGATCAGAGGGAGTGGTCACACGCTCAAAACAAGATGAGGAAGCTCTTAACCTTCTACGGACTCATACCACCAGAGTACTAGTTGATGGAATCAATCGATATGCTACCCCACTCCTTCGCAAGAAAGACATGCCTCTTCTTCAAGCTCCGAAAGAGGCGGTTCTGCCCAACCTAAGGAGCACAGAGAAGCGTCTGGAAAGGGACCCCATTAAAGCCGCTGCATACAAGGAGGAAATAAGGAAACTAGAAGTCTCTGGTTATGCACGCAAACTTCCTCCTGGAGAAGTCGACACTGAGGATGAGTCATGGTTCATTCCGCACCATATTGTTCAACACAATGGAAAGAACCGTGTGGTCTTTAATTGTTCGTTTCAGTTTAGAGGTCACAGCTTGAATGAATACTTACTGCCTGGTCCAGCGTTAGGCCCTTCCTTACTGGGTGTCCTGTTACGTTTTCGTGAGCATACAGTGGCAGTGAGTGCTGATATTAGGGGGATGTTTCATCAAGTCCGCCTCCTCCCTGAAGACAGACATCTCCTTCGTTTTGTGTGGCGGGACCTGGACAGAACCAAACCTCCTGATGTCTATGAGTGGCAGGTGTTACCTTTTGGCACCACTTGTAGCCCCTGTTGTGCCATTTACGCTCTTCAGTGGCACATCATGGACCATAGTAATTTCGACGAAGATGTCAGAGTCACGGTAGAGAGAAACTTCTACGTGGACAACTGTTTGAAGAGCCTACCGTCCCCTAAAAAGATGAAACAACTTGCGGATAAACTCCGTGAACTCCTGGCCAGTGGTGGTTTCGATCTTCGGCAATGGGCATGTAATGTTGCCAGTGTGGTCGAGCATCTGCCAACAGAGGCGCGGTCCAACAGCACAGAGCTGTGGCTGTCACAAGACCGTACTGACATACAGGAATCTACCCTGGGTTTAAAATGGTACTGCCAATTAGACACACTTGGTTATAAGACCCGCCAATTGAAGCCTGGCCCCCGAACCCTTCGTCACATCTACAGAATACTTGCAACTCAGTATGACCCCCTTGGGTTTATCCTCCCATTTACCACACGAGCCAAAGTCTTAGTACAAAGGTTGTGGGATAAGCAGAGGGAATGGGATGATCCCAACCTACCAGATGACCTCTTGAAATCCTGGAATGACTGGGAAGAAGAACTCCCTGCCCTGGCTGACATTTCCCTGCCTCGTTGTTTCGTATCTTTAGACACTGACCAGTCCCAGGTTACCCAACAGATACACATCTTCTGTGATGCCTCTGAGCAGGCTTATGGGTCTGTCTCATATCTGCGCACAGAGAATGCCAGAGGTCAAGTCCAGCTCGCCTTTATCATGGCCAGGTTTAGAGTTGCTCCTAAACGGTGACATACCATCCCTCGGTTGGAGCTGTGTGCAGCTCTGAATAGTGCTCAGCTAGCAAAACTTCTGGAGACTGAGCTTACGATGGCAATCAGCAGAGTGGTCCTGTGGACAGATTCCACAACAGTACTTTCCTGGATAAAATCCGAATCATACAGATTCAAAGTATTTGTTGGAACAAGGATCGCTGAGATCCAAGACCTTACTGCAAGTTGTACCTGGCGGTACGTGGATTCTGATAGGAACCCAGCAGATGACCTCACCCGAGGCAAAACCCTCAAAGACCTGTCAGTAATCAACAGATGGAGCCAAGGACCATCATTCCTCCTCGAACCTGAGTCAGCATGGCCAATAACTCCTGCTATACAACCCCCTGAGGACAGAGCAGAGCATCGTAAGGGAATATTCTGTGGCATTTCAACCGAAGTTACAGTCCCGAGCCTTCCTGATCCTGTTGCTTACAGTTCCTGGAAAGAGCTAGTGGAGGCAACAGTCCAGAACATTAAAGGACAAGAACAGCCATCAGCTGCAGATTATGTAGCCGCAGAATCACTAATCTTCCAGAAATCCCAGATCGACAATTTCCCTGATGAGTACAGATTGCTCAAGGCTGGGAAGCCTGTACAGTCAACCAGTCGGCTTCTCACCCTTGCACCAGAATTTGACGAGTCCTGTCAGCTCATCAGGGTTGGTGGCCGTCTACGTCGGGCAGAAGGACTGGAGTCATCAGCAATCCACCCCATAGTTCTACATCCCCATCATTTAAGCACTAAATTACTAATCCAGGACTATGATAACAAGCTCTGCCATCCAGGACCAGAGAGAGTTTTTGCGGAGATGAGGAGGAACTTCTGGATAATAAGAGGACGTGAAGCTATCCGTAAGCAGCAGCATCTATGCAGAAACTGTCAAAAGTGGAAGAGCAAGCCAGCCATTCCTAAAATGGCAGATCTACCGCCTGCCCGCTTGAGACTCCATAAACCTCCATTCTTTAGTACAGGCATGGACTGTTTCGGGCCATTCCAGATTAAAATCGGCAGACGCAATGAGAAGAGGTGGGGGATCATCTTTAAGTGCCTTACCACAAGGAGTGTACATCTGGATCTCCTCACTTCAGTTGACACAGACTCATTCCTGATGGCCCTAAGGAGGTTTGTAGCTCGACGTGGTACACCATTTGAGTTGATCTCAGACCAGGGAACCAATTTCCGTGGTGGAGAAAGAGAACTGCAAGAAGCCTTTTCATCCCTCAGCCCTCAGCTACAACAAAAGCTAGCCAAACAGAAAATCTCCTTCCGCTTCAATCCACCGAATGCTCCACACTTTGGCGGGGCATGGGAAAGAGAGATCAGGTCAGTGAAGAATGCCCTACGCACCACCATTGGCTCACAGGTAGTAACTGAAGAGGTTCTCCTAACGGTCCTCATTGAAGTGGAGGGCATACTCAACAGTAAACCACTAGGATACACCTCAAGCAATGTAGCTGACATCGATCCTGTTACACCTAACTACCTGCTGATGGGGCGGCCAGATAATTCCTTGCCACCTGTGGTCTATCCGGCCACTGAGCTCACGGGGCGGCGGAGGTGGAGGCAAAGTCAAGTACTGGCTGATCAGTTTTGGTCAAGCTTCATTCGTAACTACTTACCTACGCTGCAGTCACGTTCCAAGTGGCATTCTGAGGTTGGGAACCTATCCTCTGGAGATATAGTGATGCTTGTAGACCCTCAGGTTCCTCGTGCCTTGTGGTTAGTGGGCAAGGTTATGAAAACCTTTCCTGGATCAGACGGCCGAATCAGAACTGCTGAGATCCAAATCAAGGATAAGACCTACACCCGGCCTGTTTCTCGTTTGATTCTCCTTCCTGCCCTCTCAGACGAGAATGTACTTGTCAATGACTCAGCCCCCACAAACTGATTAAGCCTACAAAGGGACAAATATGCTCAGCATATTTGGGGGCGGCAGTGTTAAGAAGTTACAGCCAATAAGCTCTCTGGTTACTGGGTGATGTCATCCTGTGAGCGATCGCTAAAGAGAGAGGAGCAAGAAGTGTTCTGAGACTGGACAAGAACGATAATTTCCAAAGTGGGCATTTATATACGTGTGTCATTGAAACAATGTAAGTGTGCTTTGCTGTACTTGCCTAGGAGACGCTTTATTTATGTTTGGCATGTGATTGCATTACTACTAGTATATTACCGCTAGCGCCTGTATCCACTCAAGCAGGGATAGCAATTCACGTGTCCAAGTTCATCTGCCGTATTGCCTTCTTAAGTTCTAATATTTAATTCATAGTTTAAGTGATGTTTGTTAGTACTAGATTTGTAGTATTTAATATTGTATATTGTGTTGATTTGGCAGTTACATATTGTTCTTTGCATTTACCGTTCGACTTAATGACGCAGCAAAATATAATGACCTTCTACCTACTTTTCTCCGTGAGCTTCACGCGCCATCTAGAGGCACTACATAGTACTACAATAATGTTTACTGTCAGTATATGTTAAATACATGAAGAATATGACTGTTTATTTGTAATTAGGACGAGTTAATGTTATTACTGTTTACTCATTGTTATCTTTGTTATTTTCAGACCACATCTAGACAAATGTCCATTATCAAAGACTTCTGAGCAAGCAATGCCCTGTGGTCTGACTGTGTTGTCAATTCTTAAGTTTCTTATTAAAATCTGGAACTGAATCCTGCCTCAGATGTCCTTACCGACACACCAGTGCGAACACAACCCCAACTGAACTAGTGCACATACAGTCAAAATTAATCCTTTCCCACATGGGGAGTCATCTTAGTTATCATCAGTAAAGTATGGAGTGCCACAAGGATCTTTCCTAGGTCCTCTACTATTTTCAGTATACATGTTGCCCCTTGGTAATATTATTAGAAAAAATGGGGTTAGTTTCCATTGTTATGCTGATGATACTCAAATATATATCTCAACAAGACCAGATGAAACTTCTAAATTATCTAAGCTAACAGACTGTGTTAAAAATGTAAAATATTGGATGATATTTTGATGAGATCGTTTTTCACGAGCTCATCAAACAACAGTGGTAAGTGGTAAGTTAAGTTGGTGTCATTCATCAATCACATGATGGTGAGTAATGTCTTCTTCTCCTGCTATTGTTGTTTGCACTGTTTGCCACATGTACAGTTTATATGTCTCTGTCAGCAGCGAGGGATTCACATGTGATAAATGCAGGGAAATAGTTAGGCTGACAGAGAAGGTTTTAGAACTAGAGACACGCATCCAAACTTTAGTTGAGGATAGTAAGAATGTGGGGGCTGTAGATACTGCTTTGGATGCGACTAGCTCAGGGAGTCCTGTACATTGTTCGGTTTCGGTTGAGCCCGTGCAGCAGGGCAGCTGGGTGACTGAGATTCATAGCAGACTGTCGTCACTCAATGGCTGGATGTCTAAGTGGTGCCCGCAAAATAACATAGGCTTTATAGACAATTGGAAGAATTTTTGGGGCAGACCTGACCTGTTGAAAAGAGATGGTGTTCATCCCTCATGGGGTGGTGCCGCTCTTCTCTCTAGAAATATGGCACATAGTCTTAGAATCCGTACTTGACTAACTGGAGCCCAGGTCAGGAAGCAGACAGACTGGCTAAACCGATCGTCTGCTAGCCGCCTCACGTCACAGAAGTCAGTTAACTCTCAGCAAATAGAAACTTTTTCACCTAGATATCACACTATAGAGACTGTGTAAATACAGTCTCTATAGTGTAAAGACTGTAGAACTAGTAAATACAGAAAACATCCAAACCAAAGTAATAGTAACAATTTAATTGATGTTCAACAAATAAAAAAATGATATAATACAGATAAACACATGATAAAGCTTGGCTTATTGAATATTAGATCCCTTTCTTCAAAAGCAGTTTTTGTAAATGAGATGTTCACTGACCATAAACTAGATGTGCTTTGTTTGACAGAAACCTGGCTAAAACCAGATGATTACATTACTTTAAACGAGTCTACACCCCAAGATTACTGTTACAAACATGAACCGCGTCCAAAAGGTAAAGGGGGAGGTGTTGCTACAATTTATAGCAATATTTTCAGTATCTCTCAGAGGTCGGGTTTCAAGTGTAATTCGTTCGCAGTAATGGTGTTATCCAATATAACGTTATCCAAAGAAACAAGTGTTAATGATAAATCCCCTGTGATGTTTGTACTGGCTACTGTATACAGGCCACCAGGGCACCATATAGACTTTATTAAAGAATTTGCTGATTTTCTATCGGAGTTAGTGCTGACTGCAGATAAAGTCCTAATTGTTGGTGATTTTAATATCCATGTTGATAATGAAAAAGATTAGTTGGGATCAGCATTTATAGACATTCTAAACTCTATTGGTGTTAAACAACATGTGTCAAGACCTACTCATTGTCGAAATCATACTCTAGATTTAATACTGTCACATGGAATTGATGTCAGTGGCATTGAAATTTGGCTGCAGAGCGATGATATCTCAGATCATTATCTAGTCTCCTGTATATTCCATATAGCTAAAGCTGTAAAGCCAACTCCTTGTTACAAATATGGTAGAACCATTACCTCCACCACAAAAGACTGCTTTATAAATAATCTTCCTGACTTATCTCAGTTCCTCAGCATATCCAATAACTCAGAACAACTTGTAACAACAAAAAACAGTCAGAGTATGATGTAACAGGAACTATGGACTCTCTCTTTTCTAGCACTTTAGATACGGTTGCTCCTTTACACTTAGGGAAGATTAAGGATAAGAGTCCAACACCATGGTATAATGAGCACACTCGCGCCCTAAAGAGAGCAGCCCGGAAAATGGAGCGCAGCTGGAGGAAAACTAAACTAGAGGTATTTCGTTTAGCTTGGTGGGAAAGTACCCTATCCTACAGAAAAGCATTAAAAACTGCTAGATCTGATTACTTTTCATCTCTTCTAGAAGAAAACAAACATAACCCTCGGTATTTATTCAATACAGTGACTAAACTTGTCACGGCCCTGCTGGTGTGCCCTGGTTGGCCACCAGATGTCACTGTGTGTGTTAGCACATGGCTTATTGTTTGTTGTTTGTGCCATGTGCTTTCCTGTCTATCGTCTGACCCCACCCTCCTTGTTATCTCATTATTGTTTCAGTGACTTCACCTGGGTCCTCCTCGTTTGGCTCCCCATATAGTCTCCTGGTGTCTGCTGTCCTGTGCGGTTTCGTTGTTTAATGTTGGAGATTTGGTGTCGTGTGTGTGTTTGCTTATGTGTGCTGTGGCGGTCTGCCTGCCTGCCTGTTTTCCCCCTCGGGGTGGTTTTTGTTCAGTTTTTGTTTCTTTTTATGATTAAAAAGACCCAGTTTCTCCTGCACTTGAGTCCTCGCCTCATCTCTTGACCGTTCCCGTGACAGAACGAAACCGCCAAATGAGGACTCAGCGGAGAATGGGCTCACACCATCCACCGGCCTCTAACGTCAGCAGCCCCCTCTACCAACGCATCCTCCAGTTCCAGGCCCTGAGCTCCCTCCGTCAGCAGGCCACTGACGTGAGGAAGTTTGCCCTGAGGTTCTGTGGTGCAGCAGAGGGTTTGGGGTACAATGATGCGGCCCTCAAGGACCTTTTCAATAGTGCCCTTGAGGAGCCCCTCAAATGGTGGAGGATGAGGGGGCTGGACCACCTGACGTTTGGGGAATTCGTGGAGTTCCTGGCACGTTCCCCAGCTAGGGTGGCTGGAGTGCCTCAGGCAGTGCTCGCCGAGGCTGCAGCACCTCCAGTGGTGGCCGACGAAGCTGCAGAAGCCGCAGTGCCCCCAGTGGCGGCCGACGAAGCTGCAGCGCCCCCAGCGGCAATCAAAGGGGTGTCAGAGACCTTGTCTGCCGCACCCAGTATCTCCAGCCCGCTCTCAGAGCGTCCCGGGCTGATACGAAGCGTGCAGGAACCCCCACTGATGTCTTTGCGAGCGGCATGGTCTGCTCGCGGTCCTCCCAAGGCAGCGATTCCCGCTCACAAAGCTCCCGTAGCGGCGGCGCCCGCTCACAGTTCCTCCGAGGCGGCGGTGCCCGCACACAAAGCTCCCGAAGCAGTGATGTCTGCTGAGCTGTTCTCCGAGGGGGCGGGGCTCATCTCAGGCCTTCCCGAAGAGGCGGCGCCCGCTCACAAAGCTCCCGAAGCGGCTCACAAAGCTCCCGAAGAGGCGGCGCCCGCTCACAAAGCTCCTGAAGCGGCTCACAAAGCTCCCAAAGCGGCAAAGGCCACTCACGATCCTCCCGAGGCGGCGGTGCCCACTCACGAACCTCTCGAGGCGGCGGTGCCCGCTCACAGTTCCTCCGAGGCGGGGGTACACGCTCACAGGGTTCCCGAGGCGGCGGTGTCCGCTCGCGGTCCTCCCGAGGCGGCGGTATCCGCACACAAGGTTCCCGAGGCGGCGGTGTCCGCACACAAGGTTCCCGAGGCGGCGGTGTCCGTTCGCGGTCCTCCCGAGCCGGCGGTGTCCGCACACAAGGCTCCCGAGGCGGCGGTGTCCGCACACAAGGCTCCCGAGGCGGCGGTGTCCGCACACAAGGTTCCCGAGGCGGCGGTGTCCGCTCGCGGTCCTCCCGAGCCGGCGGTGTCCGCACACAAGGCTCCCGAGGCGGCGGTGTCCGCACACAAGGCTCCCGAGGCGGCGGTGTCCGCACACAAGGTTCCCGAGGCGGCGGTGTCCGCACACAAGGTTCCCGAGGCGGCGGTGTCCGCACACAAGGTTCCCGAGGCGGCGGTAGCCGTTCACGATCGTCCCGAAACGGCGGTGGCCGTTCACGATCGTCCCGAAGCGGCGGTGGCCGCTCACGATTCTCACAGGATCCCCGAAGCGGCGGGGTCCGCTCACAAGATTCCCGAGGCGGCGGTGGCCGCTCACGATCTTTACAGGATCCCCGAAGCGGCGGTGCCCGCACACAAGGTTTCCGAGGCGGCGGTGGCCGTTCACGATCGTCCCGAAACGGCGGTGGCCGTTCACGATCGTCCCGAAGCGGCGGTGGCCGCTCACGATCCTCACAGGATCCCCAAAGCGGCGGTGTCCGCACACAAGGTTCCCGAGGAGGTGGAACCAGCCATTGCCCGCTACGGGGTGGCAGCTCCACACACACTGCTGGTGTGGCTGCGGGTTCTGCCCTGGGTCCCCATTCCGCCGGCGCTACCTCGGTCCCCAGATCCCCCTCTGCCGCTACATGGGCCCGGCCCACCATCTCTACCCCGGATCCGCCTCTGGCACACCTCCCTCCTAGACATTTTTTATTTAAGTTTGTGTGTGGAGCGTCTAGAATCCGCTCCTTAAAGGGGGGGTTGTGTCACGGCCCTGCTGGTGTGCCCTGGTTGGCCACCAGATGTCACTGTGTGTGTTAGCACATGGCTTATTGTTTGTTGTTTGTGCCATGTGCTTTCCTGTCTATCGTCTGACCCCACCCTCCTTGTTATCTCATTATTGTTTCAGTGACTTCACCTGGGTCCTCCTCGTTTGGCTCCCCATATAGTTTCCTGGTGTCTGCTGTCCTGTGCGGTTTCGTTGTTTAATGTTGGAGATTTGGTGTCGTGTGTGTGTTTGCTTATGTGTGCTGTGGCGGTCTGCCTGCCTGCCTGTTTTCCCCCTCGGGGTGGTTTTTGTTCAGTTTTTGTTTCTTTTTATGATTAAAAAGACCCAGTTTCTCCTGCACTTGAGTCCTCGCCTCATCTCTTGACCGTTCCCGTGACAAAACTAATGAAAAATAAAGCATCAACAGGTGTTGGCATTTCCCAAGAGCATAGCAGTAATGACTTTATGAACTATTTTACTTCCAAGATCGATACTATCAGAGATAAAATTGTATCCTTGCAGCCGTCAGCTACAGTATCACATCAGGTAGCGCACTATAGATCCCCTGAGGAACATTTCCATTCATTCTCTACTGTAGGAGAGGAAGAATTGTATAAACTTGTTAAATCATCTAAACCAACAACATGTATGTTAGACCCTATTCCATCTAAACTACTAAAAGAGCTGCTTCCAGAAGTCATAGATCCTCTTTTGGCTGTTATTAATTCATCATTGTCATTAGGATATGTCCCCAAAACCTTCAAATTGGCTGTTATTAAGCCTCTCATTAAAAAAACACAACTTGACCCCAAAATATAATAAAATACCTAACTACATAATACTATTATTGTTAGAAATTGCAACAAAATAAAAATAGAAATATAAACTTTTGAACTGCGGGTTTCGTCTGGTCAGAGGAGAACTGGCCCCCCGACTGAGCCTGGTTTCTCCCAAGGTTTTTTTCTCCATTCTGTCACAGAGGGAGTTTTGGTTCCTTGCCGCTGTCGCCTCTGGCTTGCTCAGTTGGGCAACTTAATTTCTAGCGATTATCGCCGATTTGATTGCACAGATACTATTTAAACTAAACTGAGCTAGACAATTACATCTCTGAATTCAATAATGAAATTGCCTTTAACTGAAAATTGAGTGTTTAATCTTATCATTATACATTACTGACACTCTATCTTTCAATTTGATACTGTTAAGTGCTTTGACACAATCTGTATTGTTAAAAGCGCCATATAAATTAAGGTGACTTGACTTGACTTGGATGACCAATAATTTTCTCCTATTAAATTCGGATAAGACACAGATATTACTTATTGGACCAAAAAACAGTAATCAGAATCTCTTGGATTACAATTTGCAACTACACGGATATACTGTTACTTCCTCTACAGTCAAAAATCTGGGTGTTATATTAGACAGCAACTTGTCTTTTGAAAACCATATTTCCAATGTTACAAAAACAGCATTCTTCCATCTTAGAAACATTACCAAGCTACGAAACATGTTACTTGTGTCTGATACAGAAAAGCTAGTTCATGCATTCATGACCTCTAGACTGGACTATTGTAATGCACTGCTAGGTGGTTGTCCTGCATCTTCAATAATCAAGCTAGAGATTATTACAAAATGCAGTGGCTAGAGTCCTTACCAGGTCAAGAAAATATGATCATATTACCCCAATTTTACGGTCTCTGCACTGGCTACCTATTAAGTTCTGTATCAGTTACAAAATATTACTACTTACCTATAGTGTACCTAACTAGTCTTCTATCATGCTACAATCCATACCGCTCCCTAAGGTTGCAAAACTCTTGACTTTTGGTAGTACCTAGGATAGCAAAGTCCACTAAAGGAGGTAGAGATTTTTTACAATTGGCTCCCAAACTCTGGAACAGCCTTCCTGATAACGTCCACGGTTCAGACACACTCTCTCTGTTTAAATCTGGATTAAAGACACATCTCTTTAGCCAAGCATTCACATAATGCATCTCATAATCTTGTGCTGAAGTTATATCTGATTAAATGCACATTATTATTCTTTAGCATGGGTTGAACAAATAATTTTTGCTTGGTTGGAACAGCAGCTACGCTAATTATGTCTCTATTTGTTTCTCTGTTTCTGCCAGAAATTGCACAAGTTTCAGTCTGGATCCAGAACACCTGAGAAGAGATGATGCCAACCCCTCAGAGGACCTCAGATGATGCCAACCCTGAAACAACATACAGAACTACCAAATTTTCCTATAAGTTTGATTGCAACATATAGTCATTGCTGTAAATAGTGTTCATTGTCTGTTTGATTACGTCAATAACTGATTTTACCGTACATTTCTGCCATATGTACATCAACTTGACATAGTCACCACTGAAAAACTACTACTAAATATATGGTAGAAACTGTAATTTTTTTTTTTTTTGTAGGACTGCTTTGCAACGATATGTATCATGAAAAGTGCTATACAAATAAACTTGAATTGAATTGAATTGAAAGATGCAAACCTCTGACCAGCACCAAAAATAGAAAGGCAAGAAAAGCAGAAAGGTGAGCCAGTAGAGTTTTGGAACTGGAGTTTTATGGACAGATAAGACAAAGATTAACCTGTACTGAAGTGATGAGAAAGCAAAAGTGTGGAGAAAAAAGGCAACTGCAAATGATCATAAGCATACAACCTCATTTGTAAAGCATGGTGAAGGTGGTGTCATTGCATGGGCATGCATGGCAGTCTCTGGAAAATAACCTCTCAATTTTAATGATGACTAAATTTATGATGACAGTAGCAGAATGAATTTGGAAGGGTACAAACCCTCTTGGCTACCAATGTTCAAGAAAATGTCACCAGACTCATCAGAAAGCGCTTCATATTGCATCAAGACAATGACCCAAAACACCCTGCCAGTTGAGTCAAGGAGTTTATCAGGGCAAAGAAATGAAAAGTCTAAGATTGCCCAAATCAATCTCCAGATTTAAATCCAATTGATCATGAATTTCACCAGCTGAAGAGGAAACTATAGGCAGAAACTCCCCCAAAACAAACAACAGCTGTATTAATGGCTTGGAAAAGCATTTCAAAGGATGAGACCGAGAGTCTGGTGATGTCTATGGGTCACAGATTCAATGCTCTGATTGCATGCAAGGGATCTGTAATTTAATAATAGCTTTTAATCTTTTACATCTGCCTTAAGTTTAACTGTCCCAATACTTATGCTCAATAGTGGGATGAACTCTGAAAGTGCTGTCCTTTTTATTTGGTAATAATTTAAAGATAATAGGCTAGGATCATTTTCTTTGGTAGCATTTTTTACACTAATTACATTGAAACGTTGAAATTTGTGGTTATGTTACTAATACATGAATATTTAAATTTATGTATTTACACAAAGATGCATTAGCAACACTGGCAAATACATCTTTTTTGAGGTTTTGAAGCTTTTAAAATTATCTTTAAACTTTAATCACACATAAAATGTAACAAGTAATTTGTAAGAAATCAAAAAGTATTTCAATACATAATGTCTATTGTTGGATTACAAATTTGTAAAATGTTAAATCTAGGTTCCAATGTAATAGTGTACAAACTGAAGAAGTTATATACATTGTATTTAGCATTTATGGTGAAGATGGTGACATCAGATGAACGACTGTGATATACAAAGTTTGTAGCAAGAGGTTGTCAGTTCCTGTTCTCTTATTGTATGTGAGACGACGGAGACTCTTGCCTTTTGTTTGTAATGGCTCTTGATGCCCCTGCCTCAATCTTTGGGCAGTTATGCTGATTGGATTAGGAGTGGTTAAATGGGGCAGGCTGCTATACCTCAATACTTCATTTGCGTGCTTTGTTTAAGGTCATCACCCAGGTGCTTTGTTTCCATTCCCAAGCACTGCCCCCTAAATGTATATAAACTACAGTACAATGTATCACTGCTTTAGAGAGATTTCGATGACTACAGCTACCAACAGCTTGTGTTCTCAATAAAAGAATCCTGCTGAAGATACAACCCGAAGTCTCCATGGTCTTCACTTCTGAGTTGCCTAAACTTTAGAAGATAAAAGTTCACAACACTATTTAATATGTATTTTGGGGGTAAATTGTTATTTTAAAAATTGTAAAAATAAAGATTAACATGTTTTCTTAGTGATCTCATATATTTCACATTTTTACTCTATTTACTTATTCAACAGATTATTTTTACTCTGTTTACCTGTAAGTCTTGATGAGGATCCTGATAGAATGATTTACAGCTTGGAAAAGAAAAGACATTTAGCTTTAAGAGATAAAAGGTTGGATGGCTGATAATTTTCTATAGTTAAACAAAAGCAAAAGTGAAATTTTGATTTTAGGTCACTCTAGAACTTCATCCGATTTTAATTTAGGGTCCCTTTCCGCTAGTGTTCAACCCCATGTAAGAAGCTGTGAGAAAACCGGTGTGGATGTCTGCACAAGCTCTGCAATCAGCACTCCAATAAAATCTTAAAAAGACTGCTTTAAAGCAAGCTTTACAGTATTAAACATGAAAAACATTGTCAGTGCACCTACATTTAGAATTACAACTTGATTTTCTGCTATAATATATATATATATATATATATATATATATATATAGCCTATATGAAACTCTGCTCCATAGGGTCTGCTCCAGTCAGAAGAGACCGTCCCCAGCCTGGTGGCCTGCAGGACGTTGTTGTGATATGGAATCTCCACCAGACGGCTCTCTAGTTCCTTACATAGAGTGTGATGGAGTTGTTTGCAGAGAATGCTGTGTATGTGCATGCGAGTTACCATGCTAGTGATTTTTTTTTGTTGTTTGTTTGTTTTTTGCAATTTTTAGAACAACGAACATACAAGGGCAATAACATAATAAGAAAATCACATAAACAAGTACAAACAACAGATTTAAGGCTTTAAAAGAATTTACAGGGGTTTTTGTTGTTGTTATTTCTTGTGTCTTTTAATGTATACAGGTAGTGACCTATTTCAATGTTAAGCACAGTTTTTAAAGCAAGAAAAGCCAAAAGAATCTATGATCAGATGAGACTGATGTTTGTGACCATCATGATCTAGACTAATTCACTGATCTTACCCAATGTTTAATCTCTTATTAAATGTGTGATATGTTAATAATGCACCACTGATACTACAGCAATCAAATGTTGTGAAACAGTTCTAAGCACAATACGCACAAATAAATGTACTGAGCTACGGCAGAACTTAAACACACACAGGTATCAGCAATCAGCGTTTGAATCTCAAAATAGGTGACAATCAAAAATGATTTTTTTTTTAAAAATCGGTTCCACTCTGAACATCACAAAACAGTCTGCTGAAAATTTACAACCAAAACAACACCAAAATAAAAGCAAATAAAGAAAATAGTAAGAACATTCAGCTGCATAATTTATTCATGCTGCAATACGTGCTGGGAGTTTTGTACTGGCACCTAGCATGCTTTGAGGCATGAATTGTTTTTTTGTTGTTGAGGTTCATGTGCTGATTCTTGATGTCTGTTTCTGTCTCTAAGGGTTTTGTGTATAAAATGTTTTTAAATTCCTTCATAATAGTTCAACAGCCAGAGAAAAACTGCAGTTGTAGTTTTGTTTCTTGCTATTTCCTTCAGTGATTGTTTTTGTTTTTGTTTTTTCAATTGAATGTAATTTTTTTTTTTTTTTTTTTTATGCAAGTATAGAATGTGACAATGTTTACATGTGCCAAAAACAGAATCCCATGGACCAAACATATAAGTAAAAAACATAGGCTAAGTAAAGAAAGTGACCATATTTACATGTGCCAAATATAGAATCACTTGGACAAACAAACATATATACTGATAGCCAACATTACAAGTTCATTCTGATTAGCTCCTGTATTTGCATTCGTTCGTTCGTGTGTGTGTGTGTGTGTGTGTGTGTGTGTGTGTGTGTGTGTGTGTGCGCGCGCATGCGTGCGTGCGTGCGTGTATCATCGTGTCTAGGGGTGTGGGAGGACGCATACAAATGAAATAGAATCTTAACAGATATAAGTAACTTTCAAAAAAAAAAGGACAACAAATGTTATTAGTAACACAATATTAATAATAAACATAATAATAATAATAATAATAATAATGATTTCATTAAGACTGAGAAAGGGTGGAGGGCAATGAAGAGGTTGAGTAATAGTAATAATAATAATATTAATAATAATAAAAGTATTAAATTATATATTAATAAATATTTAATAATTATTGGGGTTGCCTCTGATCTCACCATGACTACAACCGTAACTTAATCCGCAGCCCATGTCACGCCACAGCAGGAGTGCCAGGGAAGGATGGTGCGGGGCAACAGGGCCTAAAGCCCCCACCCCCCATCCCGCTATATAATAACTTTATAATATATAATAACGCAATAGCTTTATACACGGTGCACTTTCAGATTTAAAACTTTGCAGGATGTTTTCATTCACTTAGAGCTGTGTTACACACTCCATGAAAGGTAATTTAAAAAAATACATAATAGGGGCACTTTAAAACAGTGAGGCATGCAAGCCAGAGCCAGCCAGGGCAAGAGGTTTTGGAAGAGATAGCTCAGGGAGACGGTGAGGAGACACAACAAGCCCTAAGCCCCACCTTACATGCACCCATCCGTATTACATCTCCACCGCACTAGATACAGGATGTCACAGCCAACCGGGGACCAGAGGCCAAAGAAAAAAGAGAACTTCTTGCCGTCATCGCAGCACGGAAGGTTATCTCTCATTGTGTGATGAGGGTACAGCGAACAAGTGTTGCCAGGGTAGCAGCACAAGTGGACTATTTTGAAAATACAGTCGCGGGAAAAATTACAGAGCCATGGTTTGCGTTTTTTTGGGCTACTTTTATAATGTACCGCGGCTGCCCAAAGTGTATTTAGGCAAATAAAAATGAAAATAGATCCTTTTACTAATGTGTATTATACTCGGAATGTATACCTGGTGACTTAAGAACGGAGAGAGACGGTTATAACATCACAAACAACGTGAGTTTCAGCAGAGCACATGTTAAGGCTTTTACACAGCAGAAATAAACATGGCAGCAGCCACTATAGATTATATAAGATAATAAACACACGATTACGATAGGATATGGTCTGTATGTGATTTCTTTTAGAGAAATGTGTACATCTGAAATGCTAATTTGTGCAGCGATATAAAAGACTATAAATAGCATATTTTAACAACAGTAAACGACCAAATTCCACATGTGATCGCAAAAGGAAGTTATTACAAACTATCTAATCTATCTAGCTCTAATGCTATCTATCTAGCTCTAATCCACCTGCGGAACAGATCCAATTCTTCTTCATAATACATTTTGTCATAATACTTCACGTAAGGTCACAAGAAATGTTTTGTTGTTTTTATTTATAAATACTTTTGATAATAGTTGGGTAAATGTATACTGGGATTGAAGCGATGTGGCTTGGTAAACGTTTTATTGCTAGTATAAAGGCTGATAATGGCTGAATAAAAACAAAAGAATAATGATAAAAGAATAATAAGGATTATGTCTCATAGCTGGCGGAAGTGTGAAAGGTTCTGTTTCCTTAAACTAGTTTCATGCGTTTCTTTATTTCAGCACATTTACAAGTAAATCTTAGTATTTTAAATTTGTGATTAATCATGATTAATGCGATTAAATTTTTTAATCGATTGACAGCACTAATATATATATATATATATATATATATATATATATATATATATATATATACACACATATATATATATATACACATATATAGGTGCATCTCAATAAATTAGAATGTCGTGGAAAAATTCATTTATTTCAGTAATACAACTCAAACTGTGAAACTCGTGTATTAAATAAATTCAATGCACACAGACTGAAGTACTTTAAGTCTTTGGTTCTTTTAATTCTGATGATTTTGGCTCACATTTAACAAAAACCCACCAATTCACATCTCAACAAATTAGAATACTTCATAAGACCAATAAAAAATAAATTAATTAAAAAAAAAAAAAAAAATTTTAGTGAATTGTTGGCCTTCTAGAAATTATCTTCATTTACTGTATATGTACTCAATACTTGGTAGGGGCTCCTTTTGCTTTAATTACTGCCTCAATTCAGCGTGGCATGGAGGTGATCAGTTTGTGGCACTGCTGAGGTGGTCTGGAAGCCCAGGCTTCTTTGACAGTGGCTTTCAGCTCATCTGCAATTTTTTGGTCTCTTGTTTCTCATTTTCCTCTTGACAATACCCCATAGATTCTCTCTGGGGTTCAGGTCTGGTGAGTTTGCTGGCCAGTCAAGCACACCAACACCATGGTCATCTAACCAATAATTTTTGGTCCTTTTGGCAGTGTGGGCAGGTGCCAAATCCCGCAGGGAAATGAAATCAGCATCTTTAAAAAGCTGGTCAGCAGAAGGAAGCATGAAGTGCTCCAAAATTTCTTGGTAAACGGGTGCAGTGACTTTGGTTTTCAAAAAACACAATGGACCAACACCAGCAGATGACATTGCACCCCAAATCATCACAGACTGTGGAAACTTAACACTGGACTTCAAGCAACTTGGGCTATGAGCTTCTCCACCCTTCCTCCAGACTCTAGGACCTTGGTTTCCAAATGAAATACAAAACTTGCTCCCATCTGAAAAGAGGACTTTGGGCAACAGTCCAGTTCTTCTTCTCCTTAGCCCAGGTAAGACACCTCTGACGTTGTTTGTGGTTCAGGAGTGGCTTAACAAGAGGAATATGACAACTGTAGTCAAATTCCTTGAGTGTGTGGTGGCAATTGATGCCTTGACCCCAGCCTCAGTCCATTCCTTGTGAAGTTCACCCAAATTCTTGAATCGATTTTGCTTGACAATCCTCATAAGGCTGCAGTTCTCTCGGTTGGTTGTGCATCTTTTTCTTCCACACTTTTTCCTTCCACTCAACTTTCTGTTAACATGCTTGGATACAGCACTCTGTGAACAGCCAGCTTCTTTGGCAATGAATGTTTGTGGCTTACTCTCCTTGTGAAGGGTGTCAATGATTGTCTTCTGGACAACTGTCAGATCAGCAGTCTTCCCCATGATTGTGTAGCCTACTGAACCAAACTGAGAGACCTCAGTAAAGCCTCAGGAAAGCTTTTCAGGTGTTTTGAGTTGATTAGCTGATTGGCATGTCACCATATTCTAATTTGTTGAGATCACATTTAAAAGAACCAAAGACTTAAACTACTTCAGTCTGTGTGCACTGAATTTATTTAATACATAAGTTTCACAATTTGAGTTGAATTACTGAAATAAATGAACTTTTCCACGACATACTAATTTATTGAGATGCACCTGTATTATAGCTGGACAATTAGAAAGATTTGAAATGAAGGAAAAGAAGTTTTGAAAAAAAAAAGATGGGTCGTCTGTGTTTGGACCATATAGATTTCCAATTGTAACGGGGCTATTATCGATTGAAATGTTTATGATAATAAAACTTCCCTCGGGGTCTATAACAGTGGTATTATGAACAAATGACTTTTTTTTTACTTACTAAAATGAATACTCCTCTTTGTTTTGTATTGTATTGAGCTGAGAATAAATAATTGTACTTTGATGATTTAATTTTATTTTGATCTAAGTCTGATAGATGTGTTTCTTGCAAAAGGCAAATGTCAGCTTGTAGTTTATTTAAATGATTCAAGACTTTGACCTTCTTTGCATGAGAACCAATTCCACGAACATACCATGTTAGAAAATTAATAGAAGACATGTTATGGAAGAGAAATGTATATTACTGTATGAATGTATGAATGCCGTGTATGTATGGTGTGTGTATATATTTATGGAGTTATGACTATATATACATGTGTGCATAACATGTCAATGTTGTTGGCAGACGAACAAAACTGAAGAGATCCAAATGACAGTGTATGAAGCAAAACAACAATAACAATGGCAACAACAACAGCAACGACAATACAAGGACCATTAAATACTGACATTGTGTGAAATAAGGATATTATGTTGGGGGTGGGGGGGGGGACCTAGGTGCAACTATCTGTTCTTGGCTGAATTCTAAGCTGTGCCATAGTCCTTGAAAGTCCTTGTGTATTACTTCTATTAGAATGATCCTTGCATCAAGTCTGTAAAGTTTATTTTCATTAGAGAGTAGAATGTTGCTTACCTCTTTGCAGCACGACTACTAATGTAGGGACTAGTGAATGAGGGTGTAGTGTGTGGTTTCAGACACAGTCTATGAGTGTCGACTCTGAGGCTACTTTCTCGAAAACAAAGGTTAGATCTACTACAGTTATTCACTGTATATAGTACGGGAACTTACTGTTAATCATTTAACAGGTTTTTACTGTTCCATTTTTACAGTCTTTTACCATTAAAATCACAATCGTTTTTTCACTGATCAAAATGATTTTGTGGTGAAGTAAATACTACAGAAAAACAAATGTAATTTCTACATTAAATAATTTAGTTCAGGCAAGGATTTAAATAAATGAGTAAATTCAATATTAGTACTCAATTTAAGCTTGTAGAATTTAAAGTTTGAACTTATAAGTATATTTTACTTGGAATTGTTTGTTATTTTTACAAATATTGTTTAAGTAAATATCAACGTCATGATCCTGTTGTTCCCATCATGCACTTGGGCATGAATAATTAATAAGGTAATTTGTTTTTGCTGTTTTTGAGATGTATTTACACTGTTTTGTGGTTGCTTTTGTTAGGTTAAGTCACTTGCTGTTTTTTGACATCTGGAGTTCATTTTTTACTCAAAATGACCCATTCATACTCAAACACTAGTCACTGATTGTCACCATCATTGTGTATCATGTGCCAAGTATTCAGGTCTCTGTGTTCATTCTGTTATTAACTATACTGAGTCAACATATTACCTTAAAATGTATAATGAGCTGTCTACTTGCTTAAATACGTGCTTGTAACTTAACCATATGCTTTATAGACATTTTTTTTCAGTGCTATGTAGTTTGAGTGAAATGTACCTGAGTATTGTAGGGTAAACTTAAAATAATTAAGTAGAAATTACTCAGCAATTACTAATATTAGATAACTTAGTTAAGTAGATTTTACTTAATTCCGTATTTAAATTTTACTTAAAAAATATGCGTGCAAAAACTTGCAAAATAAAAATTAAGTAAATTTAACTTCTTTTTTTCAGTGAGTGCAGAAACCTGTGGTTCATGTGCAAGGGACCTAATAAGAATGTAAGTTTAACTTGCACAGTTATTTTGTGATGTTAGTGATGTGAAATCTAAACACACAAAAAAAGCCTATGGCATCTATTTCTACTGATTTATTATATAATTATTAAAGTAATTATTCTTTAGTGGGTAACTATTTCAGTACTGGTAGCCTGTTTCCTGAAATCTATAACAGATTCCTTAAAACTACAAACAAACATAAAGTATTTGCATATAGTAAAAGTGTTTTGACTAGTTTGTTGCTCTTTTTTTAGTTTAGATAGTTAATCAGATTCTGATTTGCATATTAAGGATTTCCTTTTAAGAGGACACATTCAGGTGCTGTTGGTTTAGCTGCATTAGTCATGCATAGTTTTAAATGTTAGCTTTTCTGCGTGAGATCCCATGACGCTGTCTGTGAAATTATAGCCCACCTTCTGTGGAAAAATAGGCGTGAATTACTCATTCTCTTTACATGGTAAAGTGTCTTGCTATTACATACATAGAACATTTATGCCAGCTTATGCCAACAAAGAAAAAATTCAAAAACTACTTTGAAACAGAAAATATTTTCACTTCTGGGATAGAATTTGATCTGCAGTCAAGTTCTGGATGTTAAATTACAGAGAGTTTGTTGTTGTTGTTTGTTTGCTCCTGAGTTTAGCCCACGGAGGGCCTCGGAGCCCGTAATTTCCCCCAAGGATTTTTTTAGGGGGGTTATAGGGTTATAGGGAGAGGCCGGGTCGAGGGCTGAGGCCACAGCCACGGAGGCCGCTCCGCCGTGGCCCCCTGATTCACACCCGCCATGTCACACTCATTGGAGTGCCGGTGTGTTTTCTGTCTATGTGCTCTCCATGACTTAGTTTTCCCTCGTGTTTCCTTATGCCCATATTTAGTTTCTGTTACTTAAAGGAATAGTTCACCCAAAAATGAACATTTACTCACCCTCAAGTAGTTCCAAACCTGTATGAATGTCTTTGTTCTGCTGAACACAAAGAAAGATATTCTGAAGAATGTGGGAGACAGAGCAGTTCTGGGGCACCATTGACTTCCATAGTATTTTTTTTTTCCTACTATGGAAGTCAATGGTGCCCCAGAACAGCCTGGTTACAAACTTTCTTCAAAATATCTTCCTTTGTGTTCAGCAGAACAAAGAAATGCATACAGGTTTGGAACTATTTGAGGGTCAGTAAATGATGACAGAATTTTAATTTTTGGGTGTACTATCCCTTTAAGCCCAGTGTTTTCCTGAGTCTAGCGTCCGGTATTTTACGTCGATGTTGTGTTCCTGTGTGTCTCTGCCTGCCTTGTGTTACCCCTTGGATTATCAGCATTAAAGATTTTAGTTTGAGTTTATTCCACGTCTCCTTGTTCTTCATTTCGCCACAGTGGGCAACCGTGACAAATGACCATGTACCATACTATAAATTCATACTTTTTGCTTTTTCTTTTTTTTTTTTCTTTTTTTCATACCAATATCCACTGGTGGGGATCAAAAAAGGACTGCTAAGGTCAAATGTATAGACAATGGACTAAAAGTATGCTTCCCCAGCATGTGCTAACTTGCCCAGCCTGTTCTGTGCTCAGGAACTGTGCAATGAGTAACGCTGGCAGGCAAACACTGATAACACCCTCTGATAACACCGCCTGTCATTATTGGAAATTAGGTGTGTCTTGAGTCAGAATATTTCTCATCATTTACTGTTCAACACTGTTTCCAGAGAATATAATTAATGTTGCATTACCTAATTTCTTATGCATCTCCTGTAGGCAGCAACTGGATGTTTTACTTAATTACTTTAATTAATTAATTAATTAATATACTACAGAATATTATAATATATAGCACTGAGCACATAAACATTAACAAAGTGTGAGAAAAACTATTATATATTTGGCTTTTTTGGCCAAAAGTATAATTTATTTATAATAATAATTTATATGTGGCAATTTGTTTTGGCCACAAATGAACAAAATTAGAACAAGGGAACAAATTAGTATAACATTGCCACAATTTAACTAAAATTGAGGAAAATAATCTTAATTTGTGGCCATGATTTTTTTACGTCTGCTTGTTGTAAATTCATGTAAGCTCTGTATAATTAATATTTTTCTACTATTTATTCTATTTAGTCATTATTCATGCCCAGGACACTCATCGTAAAAGAGTAGGGGTGTAATCCCGGTGTCCTGGCCCAATTGCCTCCACTGGCCTCTGTCTATCATGGCCTCCTAATAATCCCCATCCACTTGACTGGCTCTATGACACTCTCTCCTCTCCACCTGTAGCTGGTGTGTGGTGAGCGCACTGGCGCCGTTGTCCTGTGGCTGCCGTCGCGTTGTCCTGTGCTGCACACTGGCAGTGGTTGAGGAGAGACCCCCCCCCCCCCCCCCCATGATTGTAAAGCGCTTTGGGTGTATAGCAATACACAATAAAACGCTATATAAATGCTTCATTCATTCATTCATTCATTCATGCCTTTCTGAATAGTATAAAAAATGTAAAAGTCTTTAGAAGTTTTAACTTCTAAACAACTAGCTACATATTGCACCCCATCTATTGTTATTATTATTAACTAAAACAAAAACAATAAAAACATTATCATTACATGAAATAAAATACACATTAACAAAAGTAAATATATTTAAAAATATATATATTATTATTATTTTAAATATTTTATTTTAATTAGGTGCCAGGGCAGCTATTTTTCACAATGACTGAAACTAAATAAATTAAAACTAAAACTTAATTTAAAAAAATTATATACACATTTATTACAAAAACAAAATGTCAAAACATAACAAAATACTAAAGATTTCAATGAAGTTAAAATGACAACAGAATTATGCAAGTAAAATCTATTTCAAAATACTAACAAAAACTAGTAAACCCATTCATTTGAATATGCCCTCCCCTCTTCTCTCGTGTGTCATATGAGTATAGTCTGGATTACAGTAAGAGACGGAGGAAAGCTCAGTCGCAGTGATGATCTGTTTCAGCATGAGGACCCTTTCTGTCAGCTTTCTCCTGCTGCTGGTGAGTTAAAGCTCTGTGTGATGTGATACATTAGAGACGCTCACACCGCCTCATGTTTCTCTGCTCGTATTTCTAGACAACAGCCGTTTATGTTGCAGGAACTAAGTCTGTCAAACAGTATAAAGCCAGTTTTATGAACAATGGGCTACAGAAGGTTTGCTTTCCAATGAATGATTATAGCTGATGTGATTGTTTGTCATGTGTCAGATAGTAAGAACTGCAAAGGTTTATGTTACAGCCATTAGGGGTGTGGATTTCATTCCTCTAAATCTTCTGGGTCATGACACAAGAACATTAGTTTGCACTTTAAAAATGTTTTGCATTGTAAGCTCATGCCTTAAGGCTCCTGTCTACTCTCATATGCTTATTATTAAAAAATAATAAATAATTATGTGAATTGATTCAAAATGCATAGCAGTATCAAATTATTGTATATAGTATTCTTTACAATCTGCACCGTTGTGAGCTTCATTTTTCAAGGACTGACATGTCAATAAGAAAATGTGTGATGAGGTCTGCAAACGTATATGTCCTCAAGCATTCTAAGAAACATAAACATCACACAAATCACACTTGATTTATTGCTGTGAATGCTGGCCAGAAAATACATATCATGTTTTCGGAAAACGCCTAGAAATTGATTTGGCAGTGGTCCTAAACAAGTTTTGCCATCAGCAGTAATTAATTAGCTTTTGACATCATTAACCAATACTGACTATTCAACTTTTAAGGATACTCCTGAAACTCAACTTTTAAGGATTTTATTTTCAGCAGCTGTGCTGCAGATACAGTATATGGACTTCAATGGCCTGTCAATGTGGACTATAACCTCGGTGCTATCATTCCACAATCAAATAAAATTATGTTTTAGTTAATCATACCCAGAGTGGGATGAAGTATACAACTCCATTACTCAAGTGAATGTACTGTACAGATACTGCTGGTCAAATATTACTCCATTACAAGTGAAAGTTACAAAGACAGATTTTTACTTAGCATAGCATAGAAGCATAGAAGCATAAAAGCATAGAAGTGTTTGCTTTTAAAGGACTTAAGTACCAAAAGGACATTTCCTTTTAATGTCAATGCTTTATTGTTTTATTGTTGTATATAATACTTGCGATACCTTATGCCTCAGAATCAACTTACAGTACATTACACCTGAATACACTGACTAGCTTGTAGTATCTTTGGAATAAAGATATTTTAGAATGTTGAAAACCTACAGAAAAGAAACAAGTGAGTTGACAAAAAACTGTTTTATTTAACACCCCACCTCTGGCATTGTGTGCACACATCTACATGTAGCCAGTAATCCACATTTGAACTGAGTGCACAGTGAAATTGGTGTAAATACTGATAAGAAAGAAAGAAAAAACTGCCATAAAACAGTGCTGCTTCAAAGCACCTATTGTGCTTTGTTAGGAGGCACACAACAGTCCTCCCGTGGCTTTATTTTCCACAATTTTGCAAAATCAGACAATATTGTTGTAAATAAATATCACATTTGCAACTGGTCAGTGTTCAGGAAATACTGGGAAATCATCACTTCACGTAACCCAATGAGTGTTTACTGAAAAAAAGAAAAAGAAAAAACATCTACTGACTTTCAAAGCTGCGATACTGTAATGACTTTCTACTTCGAGGACCTTGATAGTTAAAATCATAATTTTCCAGAAAAAAATAATACTCAAGTAAAGTGCAGATACTCAAAAAGTGTAGGTACAGTAATCAAGTAAATTCATTACTGTCTACCTCTGATCATACCAAATTACACTGTGGGAAAACAAATGAGTTAATTAAAGTTAAATCATAAATAATATGCCTGTCAGACTAAATGACGGGACTTTCACGCTGGCTTTACGAATAAGGAATCTTTATGCAACATTATTTACTCTTTTGATGATAAAATCAAGTATAAACAATGTATGTCTATGCGGTGAAAACTATATTTAATTAACCTGATTATGCTGATAACTGAAAATTAACTTAATTGCTTTGTCAAAACCTTCTCGGCAAAATGTTTATGTTTAAAACCAATTTTCAAAGTAATTTAAGGATCTACATTTCAAATTAAAAAAAAAAAAAAGTTGTAAATAATAGTACATTATTGAAGTTTACAAGAAAATAAGTTTTTACTTCAAAATTTTACTTAATTCAATGCGTTACTTGCCCTTGTAATTTTTGGTCAAATTTACTAGTAATTTTAAAGTGCAAAATAAAAAAATAAAAAAATAAATAAATGGCTACCATCAACCAACATTCTTCAAAATTCTTTAATATTGCTTAGTATTGTTTTCATATTATTTTCATGAAAATGAAGTACAATTTCACAAGAATTATGAGTGCTGTATTTATTTATTTTTTTACATTAAACGCTATTTCTCATAGGCTTCTCTATGATATGGACATATTATGGCCAGATTCACACATTGACTTGACTTTTGTGACTTTTGTCATTTCAACTCAGTCTGTCTGGAGCGTGTGTGTCTGGGCTGACAGCGGGAGGATACGACAGAAGCGTGCATGGATCATTGATTCGTTTACTATTGAGGAAGAATACCCTGGTCCGTTTCCATATAAAATAGGCAAGGTGAGCGGCATCATAACAGTCACTGCTTTCAGCTATAGAGCTCATTCAATTCAGTTTTATCTGAATAGTATTTTTAATATTACAGTACATGTTAAATTGCTAGATAATAATGATCATGATTGTGCTAGATAAAATGAACATTTTAGTGTTTATGCTGTTTGTGTTTCAGGTTGAACTTGATAGGTCTTATTTAGTAAATTACGTATTACATGGTGATGGTGTGGATAATGATCCAAAGAATATTCTCAGCATTGATAAATCAGGTTATGTTTTAGTACACGGAAAGGTGGACTATGAAAGCGGCCCTAAAATTCTCCATGTAAGTAGGCCTACTCCTTAAGAGTGTGGTATCCATTGCATAACAGCATTGAAATTCATTTAAATAGATTGCAAGGAAGCCCTGTATATTAATATTCACTGGACTTAATTGCAGTCGACATTTGAAGCAAGAAATCAATCCAATAATGAAGTGGACACAAGACTTGGGCTTGAGATCAAAATATTGGACATAAATGACTATGCACCAAAATTTCAAAAGTCAGTCTATGAAGTGACTGTGGACGAGTCACATGATCAAGGTAATCCATACACTTCACTACTTCACTATTTCATTCATGAAACCAAACAACAGAACATTCTGTCATTATTTACTCACCCTCGTGTCATTGCAGTCCACAGTGTTGTTATTTTTCTCTTCATAAGTAAACATTTTTTTTGCAATTACCGTTGCTACTAAATAGATAATCAAAAATGAAAATTCTCTCATCATTCCAAAAGACTTTTGTTCATCTTCGAAACACCATTGATCACTGATCAGGGTTGTGTTTCCCAAAAGCTTCATAAGGCTAAGTAGATCGTAAAAATAGTTGTATGAATCATTTTAGACTTACAGAGTGTTTCCCAAAAGCATCGTAACTTGAAAATCTTCATAGATCTACGAGTGCTCTGAAGTCATCGTTACTCCCTAAGTGTGTCGTAAGGAGACAGATTTATAAGGTCACCTGCAGGACAACCGGCAAAGTGCACCTAAACTTTACTCCTTTCCAGTGTGACTTCAATATTATTTGTATGTATATTTCTTCATTTGTTTATAGCTTTGCTTGTGCATTTGTTTGTTTAAATTAATTTAACATAATTACACACACACACACACACACATATATTATATTATACCCGAGTTGTCTGGAACACAGCATTAGGTTAACATTTCAATAAACAAGCGTGTACCGACTCCAAAGTAGCACTTAAAGCACGGCTTTGTGCAATTGTGTTAAGTGCATTTTTGTGAAACGCACATGAAACAATAACGAACGTTAATAAAATGACTTGTAGAAAACGTTCTTAATTGCTAAGATCAATTGTTATCAAGAAACGCAGCCCAGTGCACAAACACAGAGCTTGTATGGCAAACAAAAGCTTAAACATGTTTGCTTGATGTGCGAGAACCAGTGAGCTTTGTTCTTAGTTGTGATGCAAATATGTTTGAGCTACTATTTTGCCATATTAGATGTGCTCTGTGTATGTGCCTTGATCAATGTTTAAATGAGAATAAAAGCCTAAACTAAACACGCTCATCGTGGGAAGTAATCACATCTCTCCAGAACTTCTGTATTAAATTACTTTTACAATGTCTTTATGTACTTTTTGAAATGTCAGTGTTTTGATGTAAACCGTTGTTGAACAGCAAGGGCCGCGTAATGATTCTTATTATTATTATTATTTTTTTTTTTTTAAATATATAAATATATATTTACATCATAATTTTCCACAGGAAGAATAACAGTATATAGGTTTGAAACAGCATTAGGGTTTATAAATAATGATGGACGTGTAAGTATTAACACTTCATTTTCTCAATATGTATCAAGGCAAGGATGTACTGACTGTACTGGCTTCTGATGAGGATGATTCAAGTACAAACAATGGAACATTCGTTTTCACAATCAAGTCTGTCACACCAACGACAGATAATGTTGAATTTTATATTCAGCAGCAAAAAGAATCTGGGACGATTTATATGAGGGGTTGTTTGGATTATGAGGTATGAACTTAATTTCTTTCATTGGTATTAATGCACTATTTTTGTACCTTTGATACGTCTGCTATTCCATTGAAACAACACGTTTTGCTTTCCGTGCTTTATGAATATTTCTCCTTTCCCATCTAAGAAATGTTCTGCTAAATGAATCTTTTCCAGAAAGCTCAGAAATACACACTCCTTGTTGAAGCAAAGGACAAAGGGGAAAAGATACAGCTCTCAAGTACATGTACACTGATAATCAATATTTCGGACAATAATAACAATCTTCCAGTGTTCTCTGGCAAAACAGTAAGTTTCATAGTGGACTGTTATTATGCTTGTGATATTCTTGATTATCGCTTTTACTGGCATACTTTCCAGTGAAACCCAATGAAATACTTGACTTATTTTAGGGACCAGGGAAGGTCAAGGAGAGAGAAACTGAGGTTGAAGTTCTGCGACTGCAAGTAACGGACAAAGACGTCCGTGGTTCAAAAGCTTGGAAAGCCAAATACACAATCAACGGAGATAAAAAAGAAATATTCAAAATAGAAACAGACCCTGTTACAAATGAAGGGATTTTAACAGTCGTTAAGGTAGGCAGATGGTTGATGTTTTGTTTTGTAAGCAACCTGCCCAAAGGTTGAGTCCGTGTGGTTATGATGCTCTAGAATCAGTGTTTACACAGAAATACCTTTAAAGTTGACTCTGCACAAAACACATTCCCACTCCCAACTCGTCACATATTGACTCTTGGTCAGGACCCTTTGGTGTCACTTTTTGATGCAAAGGGTCCTCCGTTGCTTTAAATTAGAAACCTTTAGCGTCAGTATGCCAATGCGAAAGGCATTTGGAATTTTATTATCATGATTAAATTATATACTGGGTAATAATTTTACCATTATTGTATATATGAAGAGTTAGTCTCTACATCTCAAAAGTCTCTATGTGCCATCTATGTGCCAAATTTTCATCTAAAATGAGCATTTTTATCAGGCTCCTATGTTTAGGTTCAGTAATTTTACTCTAATGGCAATGTGTAGGTCATTTTCTATGTGATTAAAGTGAAATAACTGAACATAAATATAGGAGTCTGATAAAAATGCTAATTTTAGAAGAAACTTTCAGATGGTACTTAGAGGCTTTTGCATCTGAACTCTTCATATTTTGGGTTGTGATTTTTCAATGTAAACAGTCACAGTTTTATTTGCATTACACTATTTTACACATTTATGAGCACATAACCCAACCCCTGCCCCTAAACCTACCATTTGTCAATAAAACACAGAATATAACAGGTAGATACAACTACAGTCACAATTTAATCAAAAAGTCTTCCGAGGCAAAATAAACAGGATGATGGCCTGCTCTTCAATCAACTGATTCCAGCACGTTTTTGACAGGTTTTGATTTCCCGCAGCCTTTTCATAGAGGTGGGGGAAACAAGACTGTGATCGACTGGAAACTGTTTTTGGTGTATCTGGGACTGTCCTAGATTGGTTCAGGTCATATTTTATGGGTCGCAATCAATTTGTTTTCATGGATGGTTCCAGGTCTGATGTGGATCCTGTTTGTACTGGTGTCCCACAGGGCTCAGTTCTTGGTCCCCTGTTTTTTAGCACTTATATCTATCCTCTTGGTCAGCTATTAAGATCCCTTAACCTCAGCTATTACTTCTATGCTGATGATACTCAGATTTATATACATTCTCAAGCTGGTCAATTTGTGGATGTTTCTCATCTTTCCAACTGTATTTCTGAGATTAAGTTGTGGATGTTTGGCAATTTTTTGTGTCTAAATAGCTCTAAAACTGAAGTCATGCTTCTTGGCTCTCCTCACCAACTGTGAAATGCTGCTTCTATAGATCTGTCAGTTGATGGTGTTGCCCTAGAGCTACAAAGTAAATTAAAAAATCTTGGTGTTATCTTTGATGCCACCCTGTCATTTGAGCCTTTTGTACAGAACACGGTAAAGACTTCCTTTTTTTTATCTTAGAAATATTGCACGTATTCGGCCTATGTTGCCCTTCTCTGTTGCTGAAAAATTTATTAACTCTTTTGTTTTTTCACGAAT
Organism: Acrossocheilus fasciatus; assembly: GCA_036784905.1. Taxonomy (NCBI): domain Eukaryota; kingdom Metazoa; phylum Chordata; class Actinopteri; order Cypriniformes; family Cyprinidae; genus Acrossocheilus; species Acrossocheilus fasciatus. The sequence continues at coordinate 5,170,658 of CM071960.1, forward strand.
TGATTATTGCAATGCTCTCCTTATTGGAGTGTCCAAATCTTCTCTTAACAAATTGCAATACTTCCATCCACCATAAAGGTCAGATCCTATGTGCAGTCTGTACACAAATTAAAAAATTGCTGCCAGAAGAAGCGTCACATCAGCTCTGGTTGTGAATGCCATAGGCTCTTGTGTGTCTCATGACTGATTGCAAGTATGGTAGCAGGCGTGTTTGAATTCATGCAGCGCTGCACAGACCAATAGAGTGGGGGAACTATGACGTAACTTTGTTGGCGGAACGGCTGTTAGCATGAAACTGGTTCCCTCGACAAAAAGCCAATAGGATTTTTCCATAGGCTTTTGGATTATCGCATAAAATAAGCTCTGTGTTCAATCATAGTTCATGAAACTTACACGTTTTGTCCAGCAGGATAATCTTCACAAAATAATATAACTTTAATGAATTTTGAAGCCTAAATAAAAGCGCCAGAACTGAAAAGCTAAACTTAGGCTATAAACGAACTACACCACCACGGTCGCTTGCCTTCAGCGTTTCGGGGCAAAGCAAAAAACATTGTCGAACAACAATATAAAATGCTGTAAACTATTCATTGGTTATCCTAAAATTAATTATCTTACAAATTATACTACAACTGGAAAATACTAAATTGATAAACTGTTTGGCGTGATGACGTTTAATGTCTCTGACAGCGCCTGTAGTCCCATTTAGCAACTTGTTAGCAACCGTCTTTTTTTAGAAACGAAACAGCTTTAAAAAAATTATAAGTGGGGTGTAACTGGTGTGTTTTATGTTGTAGAATAAAATGTGAAAGTATCTTGAGCTTGTGTGAACCACGGACCTTATTTAAGGGATTTAACGAAAATCCCATTCAAAAAACCCATTGACTCTGGGACGATGGAACCGGAAGTGCTAAAATGCTAACTCGCTTCCGGGTTTTCGCCTACAAAATGAGATCATAGTTCCCCCACTCTATAGGCGAGAGTTGCCGCTTGCAGTCAGGGGTGGAATTGAATGTGGAAATAGGATTGTTTGAGATGCGCCTCGCCTGAAATGTAGGTGTGAGTAGGCGGCTGCAGTGAGGGAGGAGTGAAATAAGTGCAGTCAAGACGGACAGTTCTGACCTCTCGAGTGGAACAGATACCAACGAGATCAAAGGCAGACATCGCATTATTCTCACTTATGTGCTGTGCTGCTGATAAACATGATATAATTTCAGTTCTGTTGCTTTTATATGAATATAAATATGATGAACAAGACACTCAAAGTGCTTGCTATTTAATTCCATACAAAAGGCGTATTTATCATCCATTTTTATTTTAATTCAAACATGTATTTTAGATTTTTATAGAAAATATGACAACAATCACATATCTCACACAGAGATCGCACTGTCATAGTGTTTGGAAATATTCATGCATAATTTAAATACATAATAGCATGAAATCAGATTAAAAAAATAAAACATTTTAGAAGAGAACGCAGCATCACGGTTGTCTGAACCAATGAGCATTAAGCTGTGTCGTCAGTCTATCGTTTCCCATCATGCTTTTGGTCAGCACAGTCGGTGGAGAGCAACTGCGCGCGACTGCTCAATCAACACAGCCGCCTCGCCGTCGCAAGAGTTTTTTGGCACACGTCAGCATGACATCAGAGCAAGGCGGAGGTAACTCGGACGCTTTTCTAACCGGCATGCATAGCGGTGATCACCGGTGATCAGTTCTGCACAGATTTTGCTCATCTCAAACAATCCTATTGTCAAGTCAGACACTTTTTGCTCCCGGTAGTGATGCTCTCACGGTGTTTGCATACTCGATCACAGATTAAGTGAATAAAATGCAATATTTGTCAAATGCACAGATGTTTCAGAAACATTTTCATGAGCAACAGAAACACTTTTTATATACTGCGTAATACAGCGCCATCAGTTCAAGAATAAAGTTCAACATACACATATACTATTTAAATGCCAATAAAGTAGGGGTATATATATGATTTCATCAGTGTTTTTTGATAAACGTGACTAAATTTAACATTGTGACTACAGTAAAAAAGCTTTTACTGTTCGAAAAACACAGATTTCTGAGCATTATTGGAATTATGTGGTCATGTGGTGAATTTGGCCAATCATGAGACAGCTGTGTCACAATAAAAAGCTGCGGCAGCTGAGTCAGCCAACTGCTCTCAAAACACTCTCGCGGTACTTTGAGGCTTTGTCACAGAGGCGTGCCATCGGCACTGTCTGAAGTCGGACAAAATTTCTAACCGGCATGCACTGCTTTAAGTCAGCCTCCGATCGGCCTTCGCAGCGCCACATGAAATCAAACACACCTAGGGCTAGATTTACTAAAAAGGACAAATTTTAGCGCAAGATCACAGTTTCAAAACAGCGCAGATGGGCGTGGAATTTTCTGTGGGAGATTTACTGACATTGTGCAAATTCTCAACATCTCATTTCCTTAATGACCAATGCAAGCACAAATTACCATAAGGATATGTTAGGATGCTTTTTTGGGGCGTAAAATAATGCCATAAATACCAGTAATTTGACAAGCGCAAATGTTTGTAAATCGCATTGCGTGATTCATTTCAACACTCTCCTCCCATGAATTTTGCATCTGAAAGGGAAACAAGTGTACATTAAATAAGGTCAGGCGTAAAAATAACTTTGTCCACCTTAATTCTTCACTGCACGTCTCTAGTAAATCCTGATAGTACTGTTTTAATGCCAAAAGATGGTTTGCGCTGGCGCAATCTGTTAGTAAATCTGGCCCCTGGTATCTTTCTGCATGAAATGTGAGCAATTTACTGGAGCGGGATCATTTTCAACAATTAAAACCTTATGTTTACTCTGTTCTGTGCATAAATATATCGTATGGCTTCAGACGACTTGTTTGTAATGATTTTATACTGCTTTTGTATGGCCAGTTTTTGCAATAAATATCTGTGACGTGTTTTGTATTGTTCAGAAGTGGGTAGGGGTGGTGTTAGGTGCTCCAAAATTTATATAAAATGATTTCTATTTTTACTAATGCATGCAAACCATGAAATGTGTCTTGGTATAACGCATAAGGCAAACAATTCAAAGCAATGGAGTACTCTGCACATCGAAAAGTGACCACATCTCGTGAATGTGCATTTCAATGGCACAAATTTCTGTTTCTATTTGGTGTACTATTTATATGCAAAAATCGACTTTGGGCTTGTATATGATAAGCAATTGGTAGGTTTAGGGGTGTGGGATAGGTGCGTATTATATGTACGCTAAAATGCATATTATATGCACACCAACAAAGTGTGTATCATATGCACTCAAAAACTGCGTATTATATGCAAGTCAAACATGTGCATATTGAATGCACACCAAAGTCAGTTTCTGCATATAAATAGCACGTAAAATACAAAAAAAATCAAATGTGCTCTTGATATGCATTTTCATGAGACTGGGCTCAAAGTGACTCTAAAGGGGTCCTGACCAAGCATCAGTATGTAACGGATTGCTGGGATAGGAGGTATTTTAAAACCGAACAAATAAAAAAACATCTCTATATACATTCATGTTGATTTTTCTCTGAACTCACTTTATTCATTTCAGCAAACGGACTACGAGGAGCAAACAAATCACAATCTATCCATCAGTGTCCAGAATGAAATTCCTTACTTTTCCTGTAAGATTAAAAAGAAAGTACCAAATGCCATGTGGGTGCTTGACAAAATACCCCAAAACTCTGATATGAGTGCTGCAAACTTCTATAACAGCATTGCAGTGACCATTTATGTAGAAGATGTCAATGACCCTCCGGTGTTTATACCCCCTGTTAAACACGTTGTGGTAATGGAGAACATAGGTGTAGGAACAAGTCTTACAACCTTCACCGCTAAAGACATGGATGGAAGCCACGTAAACACATTTAAGTAAGAGAAGCTAATATTACTGTATATGTTTCACTATTGGCACTGTATAGTTCATTGAAAGAAAAGTATCACAAATAAACAAAGGTGAATTCATCCGGTGTTTCTTCGAATCTCAGATTTGTTACAGGTGAAGATATTGATAAATGGATAACTATTGATGCAAAGACTGGAAAAGTATCCACGATTAAAATTCTGGATAGAGAGTCACCATTTGTGATAAACAGCACCTATACAGCAACCCTGTATGCTGTGGATGAAGGTAAGACATGAAATGTACTCATAACTATTACTGATATTATCATATTATACCAAGTATACTTATATAGACCATTCCTTTCCTTTTATTTTCAAATTAATTTCATTTGAGATACATGCATTTACTTATAGGGATGTGCCCGAATCCAAATACTGTATTCGTAAAGGTAAAGGTGTGTACTACGGCAACTGTAAAGGGAATAAATATGATACATACGAGATATATGAGAAAATATGCGTGTGTCATGAATTTGGTTCGTGATCTTTTGTACGACTGCCACAAGAGGTCGCCTCTCCATCAAATTGACTCTCACACCACACATCACACTGGACTGCATTTCCCATCATCCATTGCACAGCTGATTGCACAGCTGTCACCAATCACACACTCACCTAAGAGTTATTGCACACACTACATAAAACACACTCAGATCCCGAGTATTGTTTAGTACTCTCCTAGTGTTAGCTACTGTACCAAGCCATTCCGTGTTTGTTTTCTGTTTAGTCAGAGTATTGTTCTGCGATTAGCACTCTCCTAGTGTTAGCTGCCTTACTGAGCTATTCTGTGTTTTTGTTTAGTTCCAGTATTGTTCTGTGTTTATCATCTCTCCTAGTGTTAGCTGCAATACGGAACCTGTTTCTGGTTTGCCAGCCTGTGTTTCCTTGATCTACCGTTGTCTCGTTATTCTGACTCTGTTTGTACTTCTCTTGGACTGTTGCTCATGTTCCTGGATTGCCCCTCATGTCAAGCCCTCTGGATAACGTTTGCCGATCAAAGACCAACGCTTGCCCTGGGATTACTCTGTGTCTTGTCCATACCTGTTCGCTGGTGTTTTGACCACATCCCTGTTTAATAAAGCTTGCAAATGGATCCGCACGTCTGTCATCTCGTTTGCCCTGTTACTGTTTTATACTCTTAATTTCTGTTTCCTCCGTTCTCTGATCTGCAGGTGTTCCTCCGCTGACAGGCACTGGAACTCTAGTCATTCACCTGAATGATCAAAATGATAATGTACCAATACTGGAGAGGAATGCAGTCAGCATTTGCATAGATAAAGAGCCCACAATGGTCAACATTACAGCCATAGACCTGGACTTTCCTCCATTTGGATCACCTTTCTACTATGAGCTTTTGGGAGATGTTAAGGACAAATGGAGTGTTGAACCAGCTCATGGTAATGCCACCATCTACTTCACTCGGTCCAGACAACCCTACAGTTTCTGAACATCATATTTCACTTTGAAAACACATCACAGAAGTAAAATAGTTCATGAACACCGTTTTATGCTGACTTTAGGCAAATAATGTCTTGAGTGTTCTTCCATGACCTCCTTTCTGTGCCTACATTAACATTAACATTAACATTAAGAGTTTAGAGTTTAAAATTAAAATATTAATCAGCACAACTATTTTCAACATTGATGATAAATCTTTCTTGAGCAGCTTTGATCAGGAATAAATTACATTTTACAATATATTCAAATAAAAAAAATAGTTATTTTAAATTGTAGTAGTATTTCACAATATTACTGTATTATTGTCCAAAACATTTGGACTTTGGACTTATTTCAAAACATTTAAAACTCTTAATTATTCCAAACTTTTGACCCATTCTATATACTTACAAAAATACTAACCCTAATTTTATCATCACTATTTTTTTCCTAAAGGCACAACGGTGAGTCTTGTAAAAGAAAAACGTGTGTATTCAGGTCATCACCTCCTCCAGATCAAAATATCAGATCAGCAGGGATTTTACTCCATCCAGAACCTGACGGTCACGGTGTGTGACTGCTCTATCACTCCCAACTGCCATGTCAGGATGGTCTCGCAGGCTCGGATGGGGCCTGGTGCCGCCTGGATGGTTGTTCTTGCAATTCTGATTCTCACAGGTGAGATGGTGATTTCCAATGTTTGGATGAGTACTAATAGGAAAGATTTTGAAAACTGTTTCATAATACTGAAAACCCATCCTTCTGTACCAGTCAATCCAACCATTAAATGTGTGGAAAAAAACAACAAAAGACTTGTCATGGAAACCTGTAGAAACCTGTTTTTTGAATGACACATACAGTTTTGAAATGTTATTTAGTTTGTTTTGTTTTGCCACAAGGCACTTAGACTGCTTGTTTTTCTGCTTTTGGGGGAAAATCTGGGTAATTTATTCAGTTGCTTTAAAGGAGTAGAACTGAAACCCAAAACCCCCAAAAATCTGAACATTTCATCACTGGCTCACCAATGGATCCTCTGGAGTGAATGGGTGCCGTCAGAATGTGTTGGAGGAAGCAATGTTAAGGATTATGGACTCCTATTTTAGCTGAAAGCAACAGTTAAAACATGTTAATGATAGGTTTGTTTCTTACAAACATGCATCTTTTCACTTCACAAGACATTAACTGATGGACTGGAGTGGTGTGAATTGCTTGTGGATTATTGTGGTTTTTATCAGCTGTTTATACTCTCACTCTGACGGCACCCATTCACTGCAGAGGATCCATTGGTGAGCAAGTGATGTAATGCTACATTTCTCCAAATTCAATAAAGAAACAAACTCATCTACATCTTCAATGGCCTGAGTAAATTTTCATTCACTATTCATTTAAACACTTCAAAATGTTGTCAATGGAGCTGATAGGTTTGTGATAGTATCCAAGTTTAAAATAAATACTCTCTTTTTATATTTCAGCAATGTGCGTTATAAGTCTACTCATGTCCTGCAAGACAGAGAAAAAAATGATTATGATGGATGATGGCCTCGGTCATCTCATCACAACAAATACGGAAAATCCAGGAACAGACTGCATGGTAACTAGTAATGTTTGAATTTGTGCATTTTATTCAGTTTTAGGTACCACTTTACAACAAGGATTTATGTCAGCATTATCTCAAGTAATTAGTTTATGTAATAACATGAGAGAACAATGCACACAGCATTTCTTAATGTTAAAATATAATTATAAAATGTATAATTTGACACACACACTTGTTATTAGTGTTGTAATTAATTATTGTAATATAACAAATACTGTAAAATAACATTGCATTACATTTATAGATAAAAAGTAAATAAATAAAAAAATGCTGTAAACATTTTTAGCATGGTTAATACCTAATTCATTAATTAATACTAATAATAAACCAAACCTTAGTGTAAAGTATTGACAAGTTCAGCTCATATTTATATCAAACATTAAACAATTGTTGCCTTGAATAACTTTTAATGTAAATCATGATGTCTTGAAGGTGTCTTCCAGCGTAGGTATTCACAAAACTGAGCCTTCCAAAGCAAATGGTACAAATGCGACTAAAAATATAAACTCAGGCCAGAAGGTCACAACACAAACCGTGAGTAACAATAAAACTCTTTTCTTTTTTTTGTTCTTTTTTTTTAAGTGTTTAAATTGGAATTTTGCATCCTGTCTGTTACCATAAACAAGAGACATTTTCTTAAGATTATTTTGCTTCATGATGTCCAGGTAATGCATAAAGGACAGCAGGCCGTTTCACAGGCTCCATCATCTGTCTACAACGACCAGACGTTCAAACGCTCGACGTACAGGGTGAGTATTAACAGCTACAGCAAGATTTTTCAAAGTGTTGGTCATTTCCCTTGTTTTGTGATGGACTGTTTCTGTTTCTGTATGTTTTTCAGAATTCCACAAGACGTACATGCAAAGAAAATGTTCAGGTAAGAATAAAATGACAGTAATAACTCACATGATATGCTAACTGCAGCAAAGTTCAGCCTTTTTCACAACACTGTCTGTGCTTTTTTTTTCAACCAGCAATCAAGTATGAGATCAAGTTTTAGAAGCAATTACTCCTACAACACCAAAGCACCTTACTTTGATGAAAACCTTGCCATTCTCATCAACCAGGTGATGTTACATTTACATTTAGTCATTTAGCAGATGCTTTTATCAAAGCAACTTACAAATGAGGACAATAGAAGCAATCAAAACCAACAAAAGAGCAATAATATGTAAGTGCTGTGACAAGTCTCGGTTAGCCCTATATAGAGTTATATAGAGTTTTAAGAACGTTGTGTTAATTTTTACCATTAAGTTATAAAAACGTTAATTTTGAATGGCGTCCAATTTTTAAACATGTTAAAAACTTTATTTGTTTGTTTGTTTAGTGCTGTCAAATGATTAATCGTGATTAATCGCATCCAAAATAAAAGTTTTTGTTTACATTATATTTGTACTGTGTATATTACGTATATAAAAATACACACACATGCATGTATATATTTTGAAAATATTTACACGTTTATATATTTATTCATATTCTTATATTTTGTTATATATAAATATATTTAATATATACACATAACATATTTTTCTTAAATGTATACATGCATGTGTTTTTAGTGTGTGTATATATATATATATATATTAGTTTTATTTTGGATGATTAATCGTTTGACGGAACTAGTTTGAAGGGAACATTCCATTTTATAATTTTTAAAAAATTATGGGAAAGTAGCTTTTGTATGTTCTCTAAGCATTTTAAAAAAGTAGTAACATTTAAAAAACATTAGATTAACGTCCAGGTTAAATGTTTTGGTTCCACTTTATCTTGATGGTCTACTTCGTTAAATAGACATTTTACTAACTACAAATCTCAGAGTATTAGTTACAGAAAGTTAAGGTCAGGGTTAGTAGAATAAGTTGACATGTACTTGCAAAGTTACTTAGTAGAAAGTCTGTTGGGGGAGCATCAAAATAAAGTTTTAGCAGATACTATGTAGAAAGTCTACTAATACTTCAATGACTTCTAGTTGAGTTGCAAAGTTAAGTATAGTTCGTAGAACATCTAAAGTGGACATTCGAATAATAGTATAGAGCAAGTAACTCTAACATTTTATTAACATTACTGGAAGAAATTTTGTTCATAACTTTGAGAGAACCATTCTGAAAACGTTCCTTGTAAGCTGAGTAAGCATTAAGAGCTCTAGATCAACAGGTGTTTTAGATCATGAGAAATAAATTTGGTTAATTGTGTCCAAATGTTTGACTGGACATAAGTAAATCATTTTCATGGTACTTCTGTTTTTTTTCCTCCTCCTCCTCAGAAACTACTTGCTCTCCAAACCTGTGATGAGGAACGTGGTATTTACAAACCGCGCTGTTACGCAGATGAAGGACAGCCTACAACCAATGATGAACTGGATGCAATATCCATTCCAGAGGATGACTTTCATCCAGAGATGCTTAAAAATCTGGACAGCAGGTTCAGTCAGCTAGCAACAATCTCCAGACCCGACCTGATGAGAAGATGACAATTATCTCAGGAAGAGTAGCCTAAATATTAATATTTAGGGCAAAATGCAAAAAAAAGGTCTTCAAAAGTGTTACTACCCCATTTGCACTTCCTGAATGCAAAAATCCACAGTGCTTGCAAATCAACAAAGGAGTGGTATTAATCGTTTCGTGTGAGCTCAGGTTTTTGGCTTTTGTTCTGTTTATTTTTCATTCTGTATTTTTTGCACTTTGTTCATGGGGAATGATTTGATGACATTTAATGCAAAAATCATATGGTGGTGTAGTTACTTGATGAAACCTGTTCTAAGAGTACATGGGTGGGTGGGTAAATGACAGCGTTTTTAGTTGCTGATAAGCATGTTTGAAGATGTCTATTTTGACTGTGTCATGCAAACTCCTGTGACATATCTGGGTCTGTAGTTCCCCTGGGCGTCAAACCGCTCTGTTTCTGGTGATTTCAATCCTTCACTGTAAAAATGTGAAACTCTGACTCTTTTTTTTTAGTACTATTTGTACACTGACGTATGAGAATCGATGAATGTTTAATAAAACTGTTTAATCTACTGAAGCATGACATGCTACTGTTTAATTTTTATTTATTTATTTTTTTTGTAAGTTAGGCTTTATTTTGACAGGTCTCTCAACCTGTTCAACAGGTTTTTTTTTTTTTTTTTACATTTTTTCAACACACAGCTCTTGAAATAGTTCCCTTTTACATGCCACACAGTAACCACTTCACAATAGCACTTTTTATCACTGTCCCGCAACTTTTTTCCTGCCTGTCGCTCGTAAATCTTTAATGTTTCCAAAATCTATGAATGCATAAAAGTACCATTCATCAAAAAATATCAATGACATGCATATATGAGTTGCATCATGTATTTATTAAAGAGCATTATAACATCCAACACACACACACACACACACATATACAGTATATATTGATATATACAGTATTATAAATAAATTGATTTATTCTTGTTTTGAAGCTTTTTAAATTATCAGAAAAATCTCAACTTTAATTACACATATAAAATGTAGTATTTTTGTAAGTAATAATGTTTAAGTCATTTCAATAGTGTTCATTTATTATATGCATTTTGGGGGTAAATTGTGATTTAAAACATTTTTAAAAAGTAAGAGTAACAAGTTTTCTTAGTAATCTCGTATAGTTCACCTTTTTACTCTCTTCTCTTATTCAATAAATTATTTTTACTCTGTTTACCTGTTTAACTGCACATGCACCAAGTCGTGATGAGAAAAATGATTTACCGCTTTGAAAAAATAAAAAAAAAAGGAATTTTCTTGAGATGTTTACCAACTATATTTATTGTTCCTCTTTCCATAAAATGATGTGCACTGTAATGTCATCTACTTTTAAAAAAATATAAAGGACTTAATCGTGCCAAACCTGTCCTCTTTACACTAAAACCGTATATGGTTTAACCAAAATTCAGAAAAAAAGAGAACAAACATGAATGAATGGGAAAGAGGAGGAACATTTGAACACACATACTTTAAGGATGAAACCCATAAAGAGTTTTAAACACAAAGTCCCTTCACCATGTGATGTAGTTGGTTCATCTGGCTGGGCTTCATTTCTGCAGTGATCCAGTAACTGATCAGTCTTTGATAACTTCCAGATTTATGCTATAAATCTGACAGTGCAGCTGGATGGCATTGTGATATATTACCTTTACATAAAGATCTCAAAACTCGAGACAGTAACACTGTTGTATTTCTGTGCCACCCACAGACATGCACAAACTGTCATATCTTAAAACAACATGACTACTTCCTAAAAGAATGCAGTACTCTTAAAATAAAATAACTTGCAACCTAACAAGATAACTTGTCTTTAGTATCAGATGTTAAATATCAATGCTTTACTTTACATCAAATATGCGTTTATCATTAGTCATATCTTTACTTTTTTTTATTAAGTTATTATTTATATTATATAGTTATTATTTACTAACATATTTATGTCAGTGTCACAACCACTGCAAAGGACAAAAGGTTAACCACCTTTTAGATACATTCACAGATTAACAGAGCACAGTTAGATTTTACATGAGTTTAGATTCATACGAGGGCTTACATGGAAACTAATAGTTCATAACATGTTTCAGTCTCATTGTCCACTGTGTGAGACCTGATCATTGTAATTGCTAATCCATCAATGGGAAATTTCAGATCCCACATATTTTCACAGAAGGTTACACAAGGTCTGTCTCCTAACAACATGAGTCATTGTAAGATAATAAAACCGTTTTACATTTTACATTTTACATTTATGCATTTAGCAGACGCTTTTATCCAAAGCGACTTACATTGCATTCAAGTTACAGTTTTTACATTTTATCAGCTCTTGTTTTCCCTGGGAACCGAACCCATGATCTTAGCGTTGCTAGCGCCATGCTCTACTATTTGAGCTACAGGAAACAATTCTTCATCAATTGAAGAATTGATGTTGAGAAATGTTCCATTGCTACCCTAATGCCGTGGGGTGTGTTGTAATATTTTGGGAAAATAATGACAGTATGGAAGAGGCAAAAACTGAGCCTTTGTAGTACCGTTTCATTTTCATCAGCTTTAATGAGCAAACAGAAGAATGTGTGAATGTGTTACAGCGGTAAGTTGCGTCACTTGTGCTTAAGTTTCGTAATTACACTGAACAAAATTATAAACGCAACACTTTTGTTTTTGCCCCCATTTTTCATGAGCTGAACTCAAAGATCTAAGACTTTTTCTATGTACACAAAAGGCCTATTTCTCTCAAATATTGTTCACAAATCTGTCTAAATCTGTGTTAGTGAGCACTTCTCCTTTGCCGAGATACTCCATCCACCTCACAGGTGTGGCATATCAAGATGCTGATTAGACAGCATGATTATTGAACAGTTGCGCCTGAGGCTGGCCACAATAAAAGGCCACTCTAAAATGTGTAGTTTTATCACACAGCACAATGCCACAGATGTCGCAAGTTTTGAGGGAGCGTGTAATTGACCATATGCATGGAGTGCTTTTTATAACTTCCGGATAAAGATAAACCAGCGAGTAATCTTCCGGTGAAGCTCATTTTATATGTGCTATATATAGGTAGAGACTCTCACAGAAACCTCTCCTGCCTCATTCTTATCAGAATCTGAGAAAAAAAAATAATAATTGCAACACGCAACATATGCAGAGTCTTGTAATCCCAGGAAAGTACCCAGACGCGTAACTATACATTTAAATGCTGACAAATAAACATTATCGTAACTGTTTAGGCAGTTAGGCTAATCTCTTAAGCGACGTCTTAATGGTATTCTCGATAATCAATATCTTACCTTCATAGCCATGAACACATTTTTAAAATCTTATAAAATTTTAAAGCCTTTATTATTTCTCAACTCTGTGCAGTAAAATTCACATTATTAAAGGTTCACTTTTCATTCATGAAGACGAAATGAAGAAATGTGCCAAAAACGTGTCTCGGCGAAAAATAAAGACTTTTTAAGAAAAAAATGAAATTACCATTATAACCAGGAGATGGCAGCAGAGGATCAATCATCGGCTGCAGCTGCCATTTCAACTGCCTTTTCACGTCTTCTGATTTATTATAAAATAAATATTATAACAAATTTAGTACTTAATCGCACTGAAGTATGAAGTATAGCAAGTGCAGGAAGTCACAAAGTCACTTGTCATTTAAAGAAATGAATAAATAAGGACAGAGGACAGCCTATAATGCTGAATTATTTAAATACCTAAATACAAAATAAATAAGTTGGTATAACAATAATGTATTCAACATTTTGAAATGATTAGATTTAATTTAATGAATTTTTTTTTTTAAGTTTTATCCAACACAGACTTGCTGCTGTGGTTTTGTTAGTCTGAATTTAGTCTGAATCACTTAATGCACAGCTCTATTTTGACATCGGCTCGTCAGATGATTCATTACGTTGCTGCTGTCAATCATAGCAATGACTCGCGGCATGATTTAATGGATTCACTTCCGTAAATCTTCCCATTGTTGTGCCATTCATCCACGACCATCACCTCATGTTGCAGCATGAATATTATAATTTTGTTCAATGTATGTATGTTTCCTAACAGATTAGAATAAATCACCTGCAGAACATTATAAAATTAAATATGATTTAAAACAAAAATTAAAAAATAAAGTAAAATAAAAATAAGATAAGTGGCACAGCATGAGAGCTGAGCGATTGGGGAATATCTGTTCTGTATTATATTATTAGTAATGTTATTAGTATTACTATTACTATTAGTATTATAAGTATTATTGTTGTTGTTGTAAAAATGCATTTTCTGTTACAAACAGGGTTAGGATTAATTATAGCTGTGTTCATAGCTGTATATAAAAACGTGTGTGTGTCTTTTCCAGCTCAGTTCTTTCCACTACATTGTTGTATTTTATTGTTGGCTGTTGAATGATGGTGAAACTTTCGTGACAGTTATCAACATGTACTTTCCATGATATTCATGATAGTTATAAACATGCATGCTGTTTAAAATGCACAGTTGGTTAAAACAACTACACATTGCAAATAGGAGTATATGATATGAGGAGTTTATTGACTGTTAAAATTCAGGTGACACTGTCCTCTTGTGTTTAACAGGGAACATGACACTTATCACTGTATTCAACATTCGGAGATAAGAAATAAGAGAGATAAGAGTGACCATATGAGGACATGTGAGGGTTTTCCCCCTAGAAATATAATTTTAAAAAACACGCTGTGTAATGTAAATAATATAATGAAGTATACTTAAAATAACTGCATAAGTAGTAAAACAATACAAATGCAAACGGGACAAAAAAAGAAGTGTTTTGAGTCCCCCTCCCTTGCCTCACAGTGGTTTGGCCCACTGCCTGCTTTCCCCCTTTACCTCACTGATACACACACGAGTCCGGAGCAAGAGATGTGGAACTCAGGTAAGAAGGCTGTCGAGGCTATTTTATTCACTTTAAACATCGGATAAAGTTATTTTTTTTCTCTTTAATACAGATGATGCTCAGTCATGACAAAAAAAAAATGATATCCAATGTATTTTTCCATGAATCCACTATTTTAGCAATTGTAATGTTAGCTTGTTCGGCAGCTTGATTAATACCGTAGCTTACTGGATAGTAAGTAACTCGTTACAAATGTGTAAACTGATATTAGGCCAATATTGTAGGTCTACCACTGTGTTACGTTTTGCTCAGTATGATGTTAAGTGTTTGTGTTGTTGGCCAGATAAAATGACAGAGTAAAGATGGACATAATATAATGTTTCAGTGCAAAGTTCCCATTGTACAATTTTGGCTGTATTATTTGTGTCCCCTTTAAAAATTGCTCTTGAGAAATTGTATGTTTATTGTCCCCACCTCAGCCGTTAGATGACATTTACGCCCATGGCAGTGACTAATGTTAAAGCAGGACACTGCCTCTCTAACAGGAAATGAAAATAAGTAATCTGCTGTTTACTGCCAAGACTCAACAAAACAGCTGAGTACTGGTTTACATTGTAATTCGAATGTGATCAACTGACATTCATATTTAAGATGAACCATGCCAGATACGGAATAAAAAGATTGTTGTGTAGTTTATTGCTTGATTGTATTTATTATTCTGATTTAACCAATCTGACTTAAGCATGTTGAACTCTTAATATTTCAAATTTATACAAGTATTGTACAAGTAGGCCTACTTGATATTTCATTTTTGGCAAGCTTGAAATTATGTATATATCTTGCTATTAGTGCAGTAATTATTAATTATAATAATATAACAATACTGTTACCACGTTAGTTTTAAAGATTAAAAAATGCTTTATTTTAAGGTGTCCTTCACTGTCAAAAGTGATAAGCTGACTTAACTTAAAAAAAAATTGTGGAAACCCGTCACCTTAAAATTTTTAAGTAAATGATAATTAAAAAAATAAGTTATTTGAATTGTCAACTTTTTTATTATTATGTATTTAATAATTTTAAGGCAACAGGTTTCCTCCTTTTTAAGTTAAGTCAACTTTTTACAGTGTTGTATTAACTACAATAATTAATTAATTACCTACATGTATGGCTAAAGTTAGGATTAGGGTTTTGTTAAGGGTTACTTGTATGTAATTATGCATAATTTATTGTTATTTTAATAGTAAGTACATGTAACAAGGTCACCTTAAAATAGAGTGTTACCAAATTAATGCGAGTTAGTTGACATTTAGTTCTGCAATTATTTATAGTTAGTAGAATGCCTGAATTTAAGTGACTCAAAATAAAATGTTCGGTAGTCATCTAACATTACAATACACAGCATGTTTTTTTAAAATGATATTTTTAGGGGGAAACCCTCATATGTCCTCATAAGGTCACTCCAATTTCTTATCTCTGAATGTTGAATACTGTGATAAGTGTCATGTTCCCTGTTAAACACAAGAGGGCAGTGTCACGTGAATTTTAACAGTCAATGACCTCCTGATATCATGTACACCTATTTGCAATGTGTAATATAGGTGTTTTAACCAAGTGTGTATTTTAAATAGCATGCATGTTTATAACTATCATGAATATCATGGAAAGTACATGTTGATAACTGTCCCGAAAATTTCACCATCATTCAACAGCCAATAAAATACAACAATGTAGTGGAAAGAACTGAGCTGGAAAAACATTTGCTCGTAACTTTGAGAGGACCTTTTCAGAGCGTTAAGATCTGACAATGTTCCTTGTTAGTTGAGTAAACATTAAGAACTCTAGATCAACAGGTTTTATAGATCGTGAGAAATAAATTTGGTCAATTGTTTCCAAATGTTTGATTGAGGATGTTGAATAATATTCATGGTGCTTTTGTTTTTTGTTTTTTTTCTTCCTTCTTCTCTTCAGAAACTATTTGCTCTCCAAACCTGTGATGAGGAGCTTTGTATTAATGAACCAAACCAAAAAAATGGCATAGCATGGATGTTGAGCCATTGGGGAATATCTGTACTATTCACATTTCTGATGAAAATTTGTACAAAAAAAAAAAAAAAAAAATTACATGTGCATGGATCTGTTTAAATATAAAAATAAAATATTCATTAAATAAAAGTTTAACTTTCAAAATATTTCAAAGCAGCATTTTTATTTGTATTTATTACTTAATTTATTGTAAAAACCTATACAATTTTAGGAATAGGGTTAAGATGTTACTAGAGTTGAGTAATAATATTTATTTATGTATATAAAAACAGTAGTAGTCCATGTAATGTATTTGCGCGCGCGCACGCGCGCGTGTGTGTGTGTGTGTGTGTGCACGCATTTTTGTAACATATGAGGACACAAATTTGTATAATGACATGGGTATGACAGGTATTACAAGGAGAGGGTGATTTATGAGGACATTACCCCATGTCCCCATATATCAAAAGGCTTATAAATCATACAGAATGAGTTTTTTTTTTTTGAGAAATAAAAAATGCAGAAAGTTTCCTGTAAGGGGTTTAGGTGCGGGGTTGGTGTAGGGCAATAGAAAATCTGGTTTGTACAGTATAAAAACCATTACGCCTATGGGATGTCCCCACAATTCACAAAAACAAACGTGTGTGTGTGTGTGTGTGTCTATTACATCTCAGTTTTCTCCACTACATTGTTGCATTGTATTGTTGGATTTTGCATGTTGGTGATATTTTCATGATTGTTATCAATGTGTATTTTTCTTGATATTCAAGTGATATATATAAAACATGCATGCTATTTAAAATATACACTTGGTTAAGAACAACTGTGTTACATTACAAATAGGTAGCCTATAATATGAGGTAGTTATTGACTGTTACATGCCTTTAACTGAAAATTGAGTGTTTAATCTTATCATTATATATTACTGACACTCTGTCCTCCAATTTGATACTGTTAAGTGCTTTGACACAATCTGTATTGGTAAAAGCGCTATATAAATAAAGGTGACTTGACTTGACTTGTTGAAAATCAGGCTACACTGACCTCTTGTGTTGAACAGGTGACACTAGTGTATGTGACGGTATCAGAATGTCTTGTGTTTCCAGTCGGGAGATAAGAAATTTGAGAGGCTCATGATAAAGAAGTACACCGCCTCTCGAACAGGAAATCAGTAAATAGTTGTTTACAGCCAAGACTCAAAAAAACTGATTACTGATTTACAATGTAATTCCAATGTAATGGACTGACATTAATATTTACTGTAAGCTGAGCCATGCCAGGTATGGAATAAAAAGATTGTTGTGTGGTTTATTGCTTAATCATATTTATTACTCTGATTTAAACAATCTGGCTTTACCGTGTTTGAAGTCCTGTCTGCCTCTTACACGGTCTGATGACACAGAACGCATTTCTGCATTAAAAAGAGTAAGACGCGAGCAGTGGAAGGAACTTGAGCGACACATTTTTATGCCATGCGTGAGATGCTGCAAATAGTCAAACAAGTCTGTCTAGCTCATATTTACATGGAATGCAAAAAATGTGTGTGGTTATGTTTTCTACAGTGTGGTGGTGTGATGCGTCCGGTGCAGTATAGCGTATTTAAAGAAGACACATGGCAGATTATTGTTGAAATTAAAAAAAAAAAGTGTAAAAAGTGAAACCAAAACAAAAAAAAAGGGGTCACACTTTATATTAGGTGGCCTTAACTACTATGTACTTACATCAAAAAATAAGTACAATGTACTTATTGTGTTCATATTGTATTGCAAAACACTATTGCTGCTATTGAGGTGGGATACGGGTAAGGTTAGGGACAGGTTTGGTGGTATGGGTAGGTTTAAGGGTGGGTTAAGGTGTAAGGGACGGGTCAACAGTGTAATTATAAATGTAATTACAGAAATTAATTACAGATGTAACTACATACAGGTATTTTTAAAAATATAAGTAATATGTAAATACATGTATGTACACAATAAGTGCATTGTACCAAATTATTAATTTAAATGTAAGTATGTATTAGTTAAGGCCACCTAACATAAAGTGGGACCAAAAAAAGTTATAGAGGTTTAAGTTTATGAAAATGATTTATGAACAAAATTTATATAAAATATATATTTTATGAAAAATGTTGAACTCTAAACCTGCTTTTTTTATGTCACACACAAACCCCACTCTGACATCCATACCAACACACCCACACAATTATAGCTGCATTATTTATCCAACTGGCTCTATAATTTGCAGAAGCAGAAAACAGGAATAAAGCGAGTATTTGCTTTATAGGCCAAACCTGAAAAAATGGCACCATCTGGTAAAAAATAGCAAACATTTTAATTTTAAAGCCTTGCCAACGGAATGAAAGCCAATTAACAAAAATTGCACACCTGTGCCAAAATTTATGCAGCTGGCAATAACACAGGCAAAATGATAAAAAAATTCAATAAAAAAATTAAAAGGACAAATATGTCCAAAAGGTCACACAAGGATTAAATTTATCCCAAAGAATGAAATTTAAATTTATCCCATATAATTATATTTGTTTTTGACATATGTCTTATATATAATTATTAATACACAAAACATGTCTTTGTATGTGTAATATACAGATTAAACATGCATGCTACACACATTGTTTCCTTGTGGCATATATGTCATGTGTTAGAGTATGTATTTCATATATATAATATATAGTATCTAAAATGTGTTTTTGATAAATAAATTGGATATATACATGTAATTCATGGAAAACATTGTGTCTGTCACAGAATGTGGTTGTAGTAGCAGATTAAATAAAAAGCTATATTTAAGCACTTATGAAAATTAACCATGGTTTTACTACGAATTAAATAAATAAAAAATAAAAAACATTGTTACTATAGTTAAACCATGGTAACCACAAATTAACCATAGTTTTGCATCACTAACCAAAGATTAGCCATGGTATTTGTAGTAAAACTGTGGTTATACCTATGGAAATCAATAAGCCAAAAAAACATGATTACTACACTTTTACTATAATAAAACGTAAGGGAATGCAGCAGTCCTTTTATTATCAAATATATATATATATATATATATATATATTATACATTTTATTTATTTTTTTAATAAAAATATATTAGAAAAAAAACACTCTAGGATAATTTCCTCCAAAAGCTGAACAGAACAACCAGCAAAGTAATGATGGCAATGGACAAAGAACTGAACAAATCACTGGGTTAAAATACAGACCAAACTAATCAAACCAAAAAAAAAAAAAAATTATTAACCAATAACATTAATTTTCCTTAAACTTCCTTAAGCGTAAAGGAGCAACCGTATCTAAAGTCCATAGTTTCTGTTACATCATCGTTTTTCTGATCTAATGCTGAGGAATTTAGATAAGTCAGGAAGATTATTTACAAAGCCGTCTTTTGTGGTAGAAGTGACGGTTTCTGAATTTACGGTTACACTTTATTTCGATAGTCCACTTTAGACATTCGACTAACTATAAGTAACTTTTTAACTACATGTCAACTAATTCTCATTAATTTGCAACTATTTACTAACTATTTACTACATTTACTAACCCTCACGTCATTCCAAAACGGTATGACTTTCTGGTATGAAGATATTTTGTAGGATGCTGGTAACTAAAATATCCTGGTTACGCTTGACTTCTATTGTACTGTAAAAACAACACTTCCAAAGCAAATCAAATTACCTTATTTTATGTTCCACAGAAAATAATGCATACAGGAAAGACATTAGAGTGTGTAAATGATGAGATTTAGGTGTACAACAGTAACATATGTAAAGACTTAACAACTAATTTAAGTAAGACTGTTATTTATCTTTCTTATTTATCTTTTAAGTTCATAAAATATATTTGAAGAGAACAAAGTTTCATCATTAATGAATGCAGGTTGTAAAGCTGTTTATTATGCTAAAATTATGCTTTGTAATTGATATTTTGTAATTTACCATAATTCTTGTATAAAAGTCGCAGTTCAGCTGTAGTAGGCCTATTAGTAAGATCATGGTATGTATGGTTTCCAAAATAATGAATAATACATTTTTGTAGTTGTAGTAAAAAAGTGTAAAAACAGTAGCGTAGTAAACAGTTCTCTAAAAGTTATTTCTATTAACCAATATGTATTTTAAGTAATAATATGTACTGATTTTACAGAGATGCAAAGTTAGTGCTAATGTTTAACGTTAAGATGGTTAACCATGACCTGTATATTATTATTATTATTTTTTAATTGTGTACAATCATTCAAGCAGTATACTTTTTTTTCTGTGTATGACGAGTAATACCGTTAGTTATGCGTCAGGGAGTGATTTGTGGCGCCGATTTATTTGAGGTGGGGGAGGGTATGCTACAGATTGTTTAAATCTTATAAAATGCTTGCCAACACTCAAATTTTAGTAATGTATTTTAAATCCGTACCAAAATCCTACATGCTTTGTCTTAAAGATGTGGTGTCTTATGCTGAAATGGCATTAAGCTTCAGGTCGGCCCAGCCAAAGTGCTAGTGATGGGTCGTTCTTGAACGATTCGTTCATTTGAATGAATCTTTAATGTGACTCGCGAAGAACGAGTCGTCTCGGGGAGTGATTCGTTCAGTCGCACATGCGCAACATCCTATAGGTTCTGCACTGAATTAGTTCACCTGTTTCGAGTCTTCGGATTTTTCGAGTCGTTCGTTCATCACATGACAGCCTCTTACGTGTAACCTCTGCAGTCTGAGCCGGAAAGAAAATCGATTAGTTCATCTCTCGAGTCTTCAGGTTTGAGTCGTTCGTTCATCACGTGACAGCCCCATAAGCGTAATCGGCTGGCGACGAGGTCGCTGGTGGGCGTTCACACTACTGGTTGCCTTGACAGCGAGTCAGGTTTCTTGCCGCTAAGTTCAAACATTTTGGAGGCAAAAAACTAAATATAATATAAATAGAAATTATATCGTACATACAAACAAAAATGAATGAGAAACAGAGCCTGCTGAGAGGAGAACAATCACATGAGCTCTACCGTCGTCTTTCCTATTGGCTGTCGCTCCTGAAAGTCGCTCTTTATTTGCATGAAGTTGAAGGATTCGGAACTTTATTGCGTCGCTGGACACGCCCCGTCCGGTCACCAATGGTCGCTATATAGCACGCTGTCGCTCATGTCGCCGGAAATCGCCAGCTCTCCATTGAAATGAATGGGATCGTGTTGCTTTGTCGCTGAGTGTCGCTTGTAGTGTGAACAGGGCTTGAGCCGGAAAGAGAATTGATTAGTTCATCTCTTGAGTCTTGCAGGTTAGAGTCGTTCGTTCATCACGTGACAGCCTCATAAGCTAAACCTATGCAGTCAGCCCTGATAGCACACGTACATCTAGGAGACGTCTATTTGACATCTGCATTTACATCTGCAAGACGTATTTTTTAGGGTGTTTGCTCATCTGCAATACGTCTATTGGACGTCTCCTTTTAGATGTCAAATAGACGTCTATTAGATGTCTTTAAGATGTTTATGATTTAGAGTGTATGTAAAACTGACATCTGAAAGACGTCTGTCAGACGTTTGTAGACAGCAGATGCTTTCCAGATCAACAGATCTTTAACAGACATCTTGCAGACGTACGTGTGCTATCTGGGAGGGGAAAAAGACTTAATAATAATAACCAACTCTTTAGTTAATTACATTTGTTACCACATTCAGTGTTATGAAAAAGAACCATCATGACAGAAATTCACACATTTATAAACTGTAATAAATAAAAAGCTACAATTTGAGACCAGAAACGCATCACGGAACTGTAAGAGTAAATAATAATAATAATAATAATAACTATGCATGCATTTGTAAGGAAGGTTGTAAATTAATCAATTTATCTATCCAATGCTGTCACGTCACGTGACAAAAGAACAAAAGACTCGGGAGATGAACTAATCAATTCTCTTTCCGGCTCTGACTGCATAGGTTTAGCTTATGAGGCTGTCACGTGATGAACGAACAACTCAAACCAGAAGACTTGTCAGATAAGAGGTGAGATGAGCTAGACTAAAGACCCAGGTAAACAATGAATTAATCTTTGGAACAGCAGCGTACTTGATAACGTCAGTCAGCTGGCCTTATTATCTACACCGTATTACAATACGACGAAATACGAAAGACCACTGCCTCTTTTTGTTTTCATGTAATCATAGTAATAGCCGCAAAAATGTAGTTTCAGGAACACACATATTACAGTGAAACGAAATATTATATCAAACAGCGCTGCCTCTTTTCTGTTTCATTTAAAATATTAATAGCCACAAAAATGGTTCATGCAAGGCTTACACACATTACAATAAAACGAAATGATACCAAACACCACTGCCTTTTCGTTTTCTTCAAAATATAAAACACAACCCTCTTTTCGTTTTCATTTTAAAAATATAAAACATTAATTTGTGGTTTAGTTAATATGTGCACATATACTCTGATTGTTACGTGTGGTGGTGTCCAAGGAGTGCGAGGAGGCGACGGTTACACAAAAGGTAGTTTCTTTAATGAAGATAAGTAGATCACAAAAAATACATACATCATAACATACTCAATCACGGACAAACATCAAGGGAGAACTGAAGGCTTTTAAAGGAACAGGAACAAAAGAGCAAACAACATAATGAAACTCAAGTGGGGACAATCAAACGATAATTAACTAATGAGGGCAGGAACTAAACCAAATAAGGAAAACCAGGACTGAGACGGGCAGACATGTAACACTGATTCACTGTATGTATAATAAAATGAAATGTGAAACTCTGCCTTTTTTGTTAAATGTCAGTTTTAATGAACAATAATAGCCATCATAAAAGTGTAAAATATAAGAGACTTAATAGGAAATAAAGACAAAACAAACAATTCAGTCACGTTCACAAAGTAAGCGCTGTAATAAATAATTTAATTATGAAATATAACTTTGTGCTCAGCCGAAACGATATGACCTGGAAGAAATAATAGATTCGTGAGACCAAAGATTGTCTGTTAGATATACCCAAAACAAATTTTACCTCATGTCAGAAGGACTAGCCGCGGTGAGGCTGCTCTCGGCAGATAGATGAGCACTGAGCGCCATGTGATCGCTTGGATCTCACGTCTCCGAAATCGGCAAAACAAATTTTCAAATAGGCGCTATCTTTATAAATAAACTGCAGATTTGAGTTATAAACATCTACATTCTTGCCTGAAATACTCTAAGAACGGCATTTTATGACATAATAACAGTAATATTTTGAAAATTTTGCGGTTTTCCCCTCTGCCGTTAACGCTCGCTGATTGGTGCGAAATGCATTCTGGGATATCTGGCTGCCTCAAGTTCGCACAAGTCACCTCTGGATGCATCCTTGATAAAGGGGCGGAGCAAGAACACATCCGGGGATTTGAACTGTACTTGGCTCGATGTGAACTTTGAATTGGAACTGTAGCCTACTTGGGCGACGACTCATGACGTCCACAAGAACACAAGTACAGACAAGAACGCTTATTGAGAAATGGACAGGCAAATGGACTTCTTTGGCAAATGGAGGCTCTAGCTACCTTTTTATTTAGAAGGCGGATGTATAAATATAACATAACATTACAAACAAATGTCATAACTTATTAAAACATTTAATACTATTATCATTTTTATATAATTGTATCTCGTTTTATTTTACAGCGTTATATGTTTAACTACGAATATGTTAAGATTAATTTTTATATGCCAATAAAAATAATGCAGACGTTCTCCGGGTCTCAAAACTTTATTAAAATTAACCAAAACAAAACGATAAATGTTTATCTTCAAGAGCCGTAAAGTATTTGCGAGAGCGAGTTTAAAGCATACAGGCTTCCGTACTCCAGCCGCCGTCAGCGTCTTCTGGGATTTCTAATAGCTTGATTCTCTCAAGTCTGCACTTGATGCATTCTCGATATCAAGAACACATCCGGGAACTTTCATGCGTCCTCTGTACTTGCGTTCTTGAGAATTGGAACTGAACTTCGATGGTTGATGATGACGTACAATGAAAACACAAGAGCTGCGTCCCAAATGACACACTGTACACTATGCACTTACGCACTATGCACTCAACCATGTAGTGTATGAATTATATAAGGTTATTTTGTCATTAATAGTCAGAGTCTGATAGCCCCACCCCCTTCTCAACGTAATCAAAGCTGCGACAGTTGAGTGCATGAAGTGTTCAACATTCCACACTTAATTTTTTCGGTTATTTAAGTGCATCATCTGGGTATTTAAAGTGCACTTTTTATTTTGGGAATTTTCAGTGTGAACACACTACTCGCACTATGTATACTACAAAACGTCATATAATAGTGCATAAGTACGTGATTTTGGACGCACCTAAGGACGCGAGATCGCTGAAGAATGCATATATTGAGAAACAGCTATTCAATCTTCCATTCATTGTGTTAGTGCACAATGAATTTGAATAGTCTTGATTTACAGTCATTTTTACTATTGAAAGACCTGATAACTGGCTTATTTTTAATGTCTTTTATTTTATTACCTCCACTCAATGAAAAGTCATATTTGTAAACGTTAATGAACATCGAACTAACAAACAATAAATGACTTTTTTTAGCTTAATAAATACTGTAACAAAGGTGTGTGTGGTTTTTTTTGTTTGTTTGTTTTGTTTTTTTGCATTTTTAGTTCATGTTAGTTGATCCATTATTCTAATATTGTTCACTAATGAAAACATTCTTAAGTGTTACTAAAAGGGATTTAACAGTTTAATTTTAAAATTAAGAAGGAAATATGCTGAATTCTAGGGAGCCTTAACTACCTATGAGAAAATGTTATTGCTTTAAATTTCATTGAATTTAAGCTTTTTTTAACTTCACACAGAGAAAGCTTATTTTTTGTAGCCCATACTCTGTGAAAAATATTTTTTTCTGTTAAAAATAACACCGTGATTTGTCTTGCCTTACTGGGAAGGGGAGGGAAGCTTTGGACTACTTATTACTCATTTCTGTTCATCTTTTTCACTACACCTGTTTGATGGTGAATTGTTGCATTTTACTGTATCTGATCTGGTCTACTGACAGGAAATGTCATAGTTCATAGTTATCCATTCATCCCATACTCTGAAAAATTAACTGTACTGTTAAAATTATACAGTGATTTGACTTGTCTTACTGCTTTTAAAACTGAAAACAAAATCGCCAAGGGAAGCTTTGGACTACTTCATGCTCGTCATTACTGTTCGCCTACACCTGTTTGATGGTGTCTCATTTTGTACTCAATGACAGTGGATATGTTGTTATTGTTCATGAAATTTATGCTATTTTTAACTTCACACAGAGAAGGCTATATTTCTGTATCCAATACTCTGTGAAAAATTCATTGAAATGTTAAAAATACAGTGATTTAATTCAAGAAAGATTTTCCTTGTCTTATTACTTTTTTAAACTACAGTAGTAATGTTGTAGCCTATAGTATTATAAAACTTTAGAACCAGGTGAGTTTTACTGAAACCATTGCATATATGAATGAAAAACATAAAAATCATGTTTGTATAACAAATTATGTAGCTTTAACATGTATGGATCATGTTCATTTAACAAACCTAAATTATGTAGCTTGAACATATATAAATCACGTTGAGTAAACATAACTTTAATATGTGCAACCGATGTACATATTTATTTATTTTTTATGTTAATCCAACAAGTTTTATTTTCAGTGTATGGCACTTTTAAGTGCCAGCAGTGAAATTTTAGATTTATGTTTAAATTTGTCATATGATGCTTTATAAATATATTCATAGTGTCATTTCACACCTTGACAAAAAATATAATTAATGATTAATGTGATTTAATATAAAATTATGAAGCATTTATAGGTCACTACAACATGACCTATACAGTGGCACTATAACATCTCCACTGAGCCACCATGTTTACCAAGTTGGACCTCCACATTGCCTACAACCTCATCAGGATATGTGAGGGGGGCGAATGGATGACGGCATCTGTGACCCCTACAGGCTAGAGAAATGGACAGGCATATTCCAGGATTGCATGCATGAGGTGCTTCAGGAAGTCCTCCATCTGTTCATTCTCATCTACATTGATGCTATCCTTGTCTACTCCTGGAGGATGCCCAAACATCGCCAGCACGTAGCGGAGGTCCTGAAATGCCTGAGAGAGTTCCATCCATTCCTAAAGGCCAGAAAGGGTTCTTTTTATCAATCCTCAGAGCAGTTTCTTGATTATCACATCAGCAAACACAGTATCCAGATGGACAATGAGAAAGTTTCTTGACCAGTCCATTGACAAATCTGCTCCAAAACAAGCCCAAGTCTCTGCTGTGGACTCCAGCTTCCACAGAGGCCTTCCAGAAGCTCAAGACAGCCTTCACCAGTGCACTGCTCTTGGTACATTCAGACACCAGCAAGTCCTTCATTGTGGAGGTTGACGCTTCGACCACTAGTGTATGAACGGTGCTGTCTCAGCAGCAGGGGAACCCTCCCAAACTCTATCCATGTTCCTTCTTCTCCAAGAAACTCACCCCGGCAGAGAAGAATTACAATATCGGCAATAGACAACTCCTGGACATCAAGCTTGTGCTCAAAGAATGGAGGCATTGGTTGGATGGTGTCCAAGAACCATTTATGATGTTAACTGATCACAACAACCTAGTGTACCTCTGGGAAGCCAAAAGACTTCCCAGACAGGTAAGTTGGGCTTTATTTTTCACCCGTATTAACTTCCTATCATCCAGTCCCCAAGAATATCAAAGCAGACGCTCTTTCCCATCTCCACACTCCTGAAGAATTCACTGAAGAACCCAAGCCCATCTTGCCATTCACTGTGTTCGTGAACTGTATCCAGTGGTTTCAAGATCAACTCACCTCTTCCAATACCTCCAAAGCTGCTCTGTTGGGATGTCTCCAAGATCTCCAGTATGTACCACATTCCCACCACACTCCACTCTCAACATTCATCGGGCACTGGCCACCCAGGGGACAAACCCTCTTGCTTCTGGTGGCCCAACATGGCCAGGAATGTGAGAAGATTTGTAAGTGGTTGCTCTGAATGTGCCATCTCGAAGTGGTGGAGTGGTTAGCTTGGGTGGAACTTTCTATTCAGGTTTAAGTTCCTCCAACTCCTGATGAAGTGTTGCATTATCTTGCTTCATCTGCAGCAACAAGAATGTGAGCTCTGGCAGCTGCTTTACCTGACGTCAAAATGCACTCTTCTCTCTCTGAGTTTGTCTGATGTACCTTCTCACTGGTCTGTGAGGAGCCACTCTGGATTTACTGATGTTTGGCTGACGGGTGAGCTGGATCTGGAATGACCTACGGTGCTCTGTGACTCTTCTTCTGCTCTGATTTGCTTGGTGGACACCCATGAGACATTGGCCCACTGAGCTCATAGTCTGCTAAGCGAGCTGTGTGGTACAATGGGAGCGTCCTTCACTGGATGAGATATCCTTAGCTGCAGCCAATCACTCCTCTGGCTTGAAGGACTATGTAAAAAACTTGGGATGTAAACGGCTTGCAGACCCCTTGTTTTGTGGGCTTATAATAACAGTCCCTGTAATGTTAACGTTTCTGATGTGTAAGGAAAATAGTACCCCCGATGTTTTTATTTTATTTTATAGAGTTAAATTTGATAGTTATGTGTTCTAAATTCATGATGGGTTTAATGTATAAAATGTGATTTAAAGCTCAAGTAAGCAACTGTAGAAGGCTCTAGCAGAAGAAAGGTGCAAGCGAGGATTAGAAACAGAAAAATAACTGTTTGTGATGTTAGTGAATGTATGCAGAGTCTAGTGTGTGCTGTGAATAAGCACTTCTGTCATGTAGGCTGAGAAAAAGAAAATGATTAAATTAACCCCTAAAGCTACGCACACCTGGAACGTCATTCATTTTGGCATGCAACATTCTTATATGAGGAGTCAGCAAAGGAATAAACTAGAAAGCTGCGTAAGACAGTACACTGGAAAATCTACCTGGACTTTTGCACTAGTTTCCAATGTAATAGTCTAGAAAGTTTCCAAATATAATTTAACCCCTTAACTGTCACTCACAGTTTTGAACATAGACATTATAGTGCACTATCCAAACTTACATTTTTAAAATTCATGAATGAAAACATTTGTAACGTGATTTTGATGTACCATTTCCATGGTAATGCAATGTCTGATTTTAAAATGGGTTTCAAAGGATGAATTTTGAGATTTTAAGTTTTCAACTGATATATAATTTCTTATGATTTCTAAAGCGTGATGAGCACCTAAGAAGACTTTCTGTGACAAAGGTCAGAGCTCCTGTTATGATGTAGATTTTTCAGGTCCACTCTTGTCATAAATTAATCTATTACTTTTCCTATATAATTTTTTAACAAAAAAAGTGGTAAAATACCTATTTAAGAGTCTTAGACCTTTCCAACGATATATAGTTTGTCATGATTAGATTAGGATTTAATTGTAAAATAGTGAAGTAAACGTAGGCGTCCCACAGAGGGGACGGTGACAGTAAAGAGGATAAGATATACTAGAAAGTTTAGTAATGCAGCTAGGCTTAAAATTGATTATAGCATGCTAGTTACCTCTAAATAGCATTTGAATACAAATAAACCACCAATAAAACTGGGCCTTTTTTATAGAAGCAGTTCAAGTGCCTGAAATTCAGTTCCCACTGACTCCTGTCTATGGTGGAAACAGTAAAATCAGCATTATAGAAGTGATATTTATATATCTGTGGTTTCGGATATTACAGTGGGCAGTAATGGCCTAATGGTTAGATCAGGGGTGTCAAACTCAGTTCCTGGAGGGCCGGAGCTCTGCAGGGTTTAGACGCAACCCTAATTAAACACACCTGATCCAACTAATCAAGTCCTTCAGGCTTATTTGAAAACTACATGTTTTGTGTGTTGGAGCAGGGTTGCTGCCCTCCAGGAACTGAGTTTGACACCCCTGGGTTAGATGGTCAGACTTGTAACCTGAAGGTTGTGGGTTCGAGTCTCAGCATAGGAATTGTAGGTGGGGGAGTGAATGAACTGCTCTCTCTTTCCACCTTCAGTACCATGATTTGAGCAAGGAACCAAACCCTCAGTTGTTCCCCGGGCACTGCACCAATACAACAATAAGACTGAAATTCTGAAATTCAGTCTGCAAGGGCCATTAAAAACTTTTAATAATTCAGAATTTCATGTGACACTTACGCATGTACAGAATGGCATCATACAGTACATATTCAGTCACATAGGATAAATAAATAACTGTAAACTTAACAACTACTGGGTACAGCAGATACCATATCAAATTTGTTTTACTCGCTTACCAACTAAAGGTAGATAAACAAATTCTGACTTACAGCAAACATACTTGTAAATGCAATGAATGACATTATAATCATTGCAATTAATGTACTCAAAAACAATTACAATTAAGGGAAATAAGCAATGAGGAAACAGTTTTATTTCTCATTGTAAACAAAAGGTATGTGAAAAATTCTTACCTATTTTCTAGGGAACTAGTTAAAAATTATCAAAATAAACTCTTAATGCCATTTCCATTAAAGTCCTCAAGTGTTTTCACGTGAGCTGCAGGAAATTTAATAATGCACGTGCACACAATCATGTAAGGGATAATCAACGGCTAGCTGTGCATTAAACGAAGAACATCGTTTAATGCAACGCTAGCCGTTGATTATCCCGTTTATGCCATGGTCATTTCCCAGCATTCACATATTAAAGATGTTAATAATATTTGCGCTGCAATATTTGACCGGAACGATAAAAATGATGGTTATTTTCGTCTGTAGTACTATTCAACTGTAACTGTATGTTACTATGGTTACCGATGTTTATAGGAAGCGCATTAATATAGAACGTGATTAAACTGATCTGGAACTACCTGTGCGGTTAAACGAATTTAATCAACACCTGCCAGCCAATCAGAATCCAGTATTCAGACAGACCATGGCATAATGAAAAATAAACAGTGTGACTTGTGTCGCAGTCATTAAAGGGCTTCAAAGTAAAACTCAAATCCCTCACTTGCTCACTTGGAATTATAGGCTGTTTCTGACCTGTCATTCCCTGAATAACTTCTAACATAACATTTCTTCTGAAGCTTCACCTGGCTCTTAAAAAAAAAAAAAAAAAATTCTGATTAGAAAGTAGGACAGTGTGAATGTTGTGGAACAGAAGGGACTCAAAAGTGGTCTAGTCCATCAACAGATCATTAGAATAAGATAAGAACTGAATAAGATAAGAGACGGATAAGAACTCTGACTCTTTGGTCGCACTTTATTTTATGGTCCAATTCTCATTAACTAACTATTAACTATGACTTTTGCCTCAATAAACTCCTAATTTGCTGCTTATTTATAGTTAGTAAGGTTTGGGTGTATTTGGGTACAGGGTGAGATTCAGGGATCTAAAATATGGTCATGCAGAATAAGGCATTAATAAGTTTTATAAGTACTAAACAGCCAATGTGCTAGTAATATGCATGCTAGTTAATAATGAAAATTGGTCCTTAAAATGTATCCTTAAAATCTTATCTTAAATGTGTTACCTTTTTTCTTTTTTCAGTTGCAAAATCAAGCTTCCATATATTTGTTGTGCACTGATTCACAAAACAATGTTTATGTTATCAGTGTATATGTTTACTAATTACTACTTTGTTCTGTTCTGTTTAACACTTTATTTTAAGGTCTCTTAACTAGTTGCTTATTAGCATGCATATTACTAGAATATTAGCCATTTATTAGTAGTAATTAAGCGCATATTAATGTCTTATTCTACATGACCTTATTCTACATCCCTAATCCTACCCAATACCTAAACTTAACAACTACCTTACTAGCTATTAATAAGCAGCAAATTAGGAATTTATTGAGGGAAATTCGTAGTTAATAGTTAATAAGTGTTCCCTATTCTAAAGTGTTACGCATAAAGTTTATCTGTGTAACATCTGTATCTGTTTTAACTGTAGATCATGTAATCAGACCATCACAAAAAAAAGAAGAAAAAAAAAAAACAGAATTACGCTCAGTATTTTTAGATTTTCGCATGTTTGATTTAGGCATATATTTTTACAGTATTTTTATTCCATACCAGTGACACATTTCTAATTGGTTCAAATCAATCTTCCCTATCTGTTTTGATTAATTGATTTGTTCTAACAAAATGCTGTTGGTGTGACCTATGTGTATTTATGTTGTACAATTAAGACTCTTCAATAAAATAATGAAAGTGCACTTTAGGTCAAAGTCTTTTCAAAATGTCAAAGTCAAAGACATCTGATCATTTGATCATCTCCATTGGTGCCATTTTTCTTTTCACAGAAGACCTCTGATCTGACACTGTATAGAAAACAATAGCTGATCACAAAAAAACCAAATGCTGGCGTTATCTTAGTTGCATGTTGTTCGATTTAACAGATTAAAAATACAATGACATTTGCATTTGTTTTCCACTGGGCACAGTTCAAATGAAATCCTCCATGCAGATCACAGAGTATTATGATTTTAAAACTAGCTCTGGAAATACTGATACCTATTTACAGTACATCTGTTTTACAAACATTATTTATTGAGAGTGCAACTTTCATGCAGTATGTTGTGTTTAGTCAGAAATGGGAAGTGTGGTTTGTTTTCTTGGAAGGATATAAAGGTGTTAATAAAATATCTGACCAATAAAAGTTGTTATAGGGAAACAAGCTGAATTCATTCCATAGAACACAACAGTAAACACAACATCAACAGGTAAACACTCTTTGGACAGAAGGCCTATCTAGTTTGAATCTGTGTACAAGTTCATGCATATATCATTCATTTTAACATTTGAAATATGTTTCGATTGAATTGACACCAGAACCTGTTTTAGTAGCCTCTCATATTTCTTGTTTTCTGTTGTGTTTAAGAATGTCTGGACTCTTGCCAGACTCCTTCGTGCATCGTTCCTTAGAAAGCCCATCAGTCAATAGGGTGCTACAGCTGTTAAAAATTAATCTGATTCAGTGAGTTTCCAGAGAAATTTTGTCAAATCGTTTGGCTCTATTTAAAGGAGCAACACAGCCAGCTTGCTTCACATTCACTTTAAAGCAGAGCTAAAGCAAGAGACAACCAAGATCCTGAATCTGAGCGACCGATCCCTCTCACTGCTTAAAATGAAGACTGTTGTGATTGTTTTCCTTGTTGCAGTAAGTAACAGATTTCAGTTTTTTTAGCAGTTTAATATTACAGATTTCAATTTCATAAAAATTTTGTTGCACATTTTTTAAGGTGTCCGTCTTACAGTGTAATTATACAGTTACAAGTACTGAGCGATATTAATCAACACCATGCACTTTCATTAGCTGTAATTAATTAGTGCATCATTTATTGTTATTATACTATAATAAGATATAATATATAATTTGAATCGTTTTGTAAAAAACAACTATACATTAAAATCACTCATTCTGGTTTTATTATGTTAAGGTAGAGTTTTTGTGTGTGTGTGTGTGCACAAAGTAAATAATTTCCACTTTAATTACTGGATATTTACATATTTCGTCATTAAAAGCAATGACATTCACAAAAGATTAAGTGTGCAGATAATTTTTTATAAACTGGAAATAATAAATAGTGGCACACATCAAATATTGAATTTATATTAAGCACAATGGAATGGTGCAAAATGTACCTGTCAAAACGTTTTCAAATAATTCACATTAAAATACTGTAAAAACAAACGTATTATTGGTTACAAGTTACATCGGTTGCACTTTAGTTTGGGAACCAATTCTCACTACGAACTAACTATTAACTATGACTTTTGCCACTCCTTGCTGCTTATTAATAGTTAGTAGTTGTTAAGTTTAGGTACGGGGAAGGGATCGAAAATACAGTCATGCAGAATAAGGCATTACTATAAGTGCTAATAAACAGCCAATATGCTTGTAATATTCATACTACAGTAGTTAATAGTGAGAATTGGTCCTTAAAATAAAGTGTTACCATTGCATTATATCATCCAGAACATGATAGCCAACAGGTAAGAACTTGAAATGAACGGACTATTGAGTTTGTAAGTGATAAATTGCAATGTTTTGTGTAATAATTTCTTTTGCAGAGTGTCTGGATTCAGAGTGCAACCCCGTCAAAACTAAACATACGCAAAAAGCGAGCCTGGATTGTGGATTCACTGACTATGGAAGAGGAGCACACTGGTCCTTTCCCATATAAACTGGGAGATGTAGGTTATACCGAAACCTTTAATTGGCCACTTTATAGCAAAATATCAACTGATATGTCTTTGCATGAGCTTGTCCTCAATCAAATGAATCATTTTGATTGTTTCCATCCTTTTTTAGTTAAACATTGAGAAGAAAGTTATCGAAGAGTACTCTATTCACGGACAGGGCATCGACAAAGATCCCAAAGGAATTCTCTCTGTGGCCAGAAACGGATCAGTTTACGCTCATGGAAAAGTTGACTATGAGGAGTACCGGAAACTAAGAGTAAGTCCTACAATAAGCAGTGACTAAGTATTTTTTTAGTAGTTGATACTGACTGTTATTTTGTTGACTTGCAGATCACTTTTTCTAAAAAACACACAATAGTTGCTGTGGATATCGATATTCTGGATGTTAACGACCACACTCCTGTTTTTAATCGGGATGTGTATAACATCACAATAGATGAATCAACACAACAAGGTATGACTCAAATATACAAAACTGGTTTAAACCAGCTGGTTTCCAGGTGAAAGAGCAACAATTCACCCGATCCTCTTTGTATTGTTTTACTCAAAGGTAAGCCTCTGGTAACAGTGCTGGCAAACGACAACGACCAGTCTGGCACAGCGAACGCTCAGTTCACGCTGAGAATCGTCTCAGTGGCTCCCTCTGCCTCCAGTGCCGACTTCTTCATTCAGCAAAGAAAAGGAGAGCAGACAGGAACCATAACTTTCAAGGGATACCTTGATTATGAGGTAACATATACATGGTTTTTCCATCCTGAAGTCAATTTTATACTGCAGATGTCATTTATTATTTAACATTATAATTCCTAAATTTATCCAAATTTTTAAATTTAGCAATCTATGCATTCTTAGTAAATCAGGTACGCTGCCCAGTCAAACGCTTGTGCTCATCTCATTCTGCATTAAAACTATTTACCACATTTTAGCATAAACCCCAATCTCCCTTAGATCGTATAAGGGGTTTTTATGCATGCTTTCTAGCTTTTTCGATCAAAAGGTCAAAGATCATCTGACACCGATATAGTATTCAACTTTGCTGTGCCATTTTCAATGCAGGAGGCCCAAAAATACACTATTCTGGTTGAAGTGAAGGATCATGGGGAGAAGCTGCAGCTCTCCAGCACAAGCACAGTGATACTGAATATCATGGACAAACACGACCATCTGTCAGAATTCAGTAGGAAAACAGTAAGTAAACAGAGTGTAAACCTGTTTCCGTCTTCAGAGCTTTCAGTTGTTGCTATTTCAGTCGAGTCATGCGGATTGAATTGTTTTTGATAAGGGTTATACACCTCTATCACTGAGTTGAACACTAGAGGAAACTCCAGATGCACAGTAATGTCATTTCCACAGCTGTTTATCCAGAAAGGTGCTAGTGACTCCTCAGTATTGAAGACGATGAAACAAGTGGGTGTAATGGAAAGAATGGAGTCTGGACCGATGCTGGAGGACAACAAACTGACCATGTGTCTGTCTGAGGAGACGACTGACATTACAGCTCTCAACCCAGCCCTGTACAGCCCACCATTACACTACGAGCTGACTGGAGACGTCCAGGGGAAATGGAGGCTTCAGTCTGACTATGGTAATAGAAATAAATCATCTTTTTAGCACTGCAATAGCAAACAAATGTACCTGTTTCCACTGTAATTCCATTTTCTGTTTTTTTTTTTTTTTCTCGCAGGTACATCTGTGAGGCTGATCAAAGAGAGCGGCGTAGATGAGGGCGATCATCAACTCACCCTTGAGATCTCTGACAGCCAGGGCCAGTTTTCAGTCCAGACCCTCTCGCTGCGTGTGTGCGACTGTGATGTTTCTGCAAACTGCAAAGACTCAGCAACAAGGAGGAACGTCACTGCCATCGCTGTCATAATCATCAGCATCCCGGCGCTGCTGGGTAAGAGCACAAGCCTGGTTTCACATTCACTTTGAGGAGTTTGGTTCATCCAAATATTATATTCTGCAAGCTGCCTCTGCATTATATTACTGCATTTTAATATCAAGAGTATATCAAATTAATTGTAAATTGTATATGAATCAGTATACACTGCTATCCAAAAGTTTGGGTCGGTAAGATGTTTTTTTGTTTGTTTTTTAAAGAAATCAATGCTTTTATTCAGCAAGGCTGCATTAAATTAATTAAATTTGGTTTCAACAGAAATCAGAAATGTTTCTTGAGCAGCAAATCAGCATATTATTATGATTTCTAAAGGATCATGTGACACTGAAGACTGCTGAAAATTCATGATCACAGGAATAAATTACTTATCTAAATATATTCACATAATAATATTTCACAAGATTACTGTTTTTACTGTAATAATATATTTTACCGTAATGTATTTGATCAAATAAATGCAGCCTTGGTGAGTTTAAGAGACATCTTATCGACCTCAAACTTTTGAACCATAGTTTCTGAAGTTGTGTATCTAATCATTTTGTGTGTGTGTGTGTGTGTGTGTGTGTGTGTGTGTGTGTGTGTGTGTGTGTGTGTGTGTGTGTGTGTGACAAAAGGTATCATGTTGGCGGTGTGTTATCAGATCAGAGCAAAGAAACCTGCAAAGCACCACATGCTTTTAGTGGAGGCATCAGAGCAATCTCTTAGTCCTGACAGCGTTGAAACACGCTGAACGTGATTGCATGGTAAGTATTATTTTGCAGTTTTACTCGTTAGAATCAACTAGCACCAATTTCAGCTATTTTAGCAGTATTTGTTATTTTAACATCCGTTATGACAATATGATGTTTCGTTTTCCGATCATGCAAATTAAAGGGTCTATTAAAAAGCTAGATCTAGATCCAGTCACAATTTCTGCTGCAAATTATGCACCGTGTTAAACCCAGAGTCTCAGACTAATGTCCTCTATTATCCAGGCCGCAGTTTTACTTGATGAGCTCCTCGAGCCAGAGCTGGAACACAAACGCTGCCAGACTTCAGTATGTCACTGAATGTGCGGTGGATATATGAAAGACATCAGAAAATGATTTTGATGAATGCACCAAATGACAGACTGCTTGCTTTTATGCTGTGAATTAAAAGGAAGGGCTGCTTTGATTGTTTTAAATGTATAGTCCTACAATGTGAATGACTTTGGGAATAGACTGATGATTAATTCTGCTTTACGTGCACGGTGTGAATGAATATGTAAGTGCCATATGATTATACCTGCTCTTGCAAATGTGAAATCATTCATAAACAACCCTTACCTCTTGCTAAGACTGCGTAGGTGATACTGTACAGAGTTATGCTTACACTGGTATGTTTATAGTTTTTATATGAAGGAATTTCTTTTTATAAGTGAGAGACTGATCGTGTTTTGTGATGATGGTTTTATATATATATATATATGTTGTTAATTGTAATTTATTTATTGTGGTCAAATAAAAGGAAATAAAAAAATAATCTGTTGCTTATCTATTTTTACTTACAATCTGTGTGGCCTAAATTGTCCTTACTGGCCTTTGAAATTATTCATTGATTTCCACCTGATCACCTTGGGTCTTACACACCCAAAGGAAAAAAAAAATATTGTCTTGGTCTTTTAAAATTTGACAAGTGCAGTACAAGTGCACACATTCATAATGAGAATCATATCACCAGAAGACCATCGCACAATATAGGGCACATTCACATTTCTTCTGAGAGACGTGATTTGACAAATTAGACTGAAACCTGTTTTTTCTTTACTGTTAAAAATAACACAAGATAACACTGATACTTAGTTGATCAACAATGCATGCATGTCTGTGTAGTAGCCTACTTAGGCCAGTTTAAGACGCCTTTTTAGCAGAGCTGTTAAACTAGTGAGATATAAATAATAATAAATAATATAAAAACATTCTTCACAATTAGTCGCTTCTTCAACTTTGAGCATTTTAGCCCTGTGGTAGCTTTTATTGTCATTTAACCTTGTGTGTATATGAGGAAGCAAAATTGTGTTTCTCAACAGGTCCGCTGCTTATTTTACACAAGACTATTTGAAATTTATACAATTTATGCAATTCTTACAGAACCTCTGAAATCACCATTTATTCTGAGATGGAAATGACATTATAAACATTTGAGGAATGAATAAACTGACTAATTTAAAAGCTAGAATTGTATGCAGGCCTATGCTAAAACACATAAATATGATTTTAATACTTTATAGCGTAATTCCACAAATACGCACTATTGACAATACAAAATATTCAGGATCACAAGTGATATTTACCTTGATTATTTATAAATGTGTGCATTTATTTATTTATCTCAGTTTTATTAAGGGCAAAATTGTTGCTTGTGATGGAAATGGTGAATACATATTTTCATGAATAATTTGTACACAATGATCTTGTTCAAATGATCATGTTTTATTGGGATGGAATTTCATTTATGACTGAAAGTCTACAGGTCAAAGGTAACAAAATAAGTAATGAAGGAAGGCCTCTGGTGTCAAGTTTTTAAAGTGACTTTAATTTAATAAAAAGAAACAAGTTAAAATGAAACCCAGCCCCTGGGCCATAACTTGCAGTAGTTGAGTAATGAGAAAGCAGCAGTAGGCTGTGGGGTGTATGGGCGGGTGTTGTTTCGTGGCAGTGCTGAAGATGGGCGGACTTTAAAACCAGCCAGGAAAAGACAGGAAAGCCAATACTTCCCCTGAGCACAACAAAAAGAAAACGGTAAATGTTTTTAAATGTTTTGTGTAAATACATTTAAAGTTAAGGAGAATGGAAGATCGCGTCTGGTGATTAACTCGTGAGATCGTTTGCGTTTTTACTGATTTATTGTTTTATTTTCTGTTCAACGGCCTGAAACTCACTGTGACTGTAAATATATATTTTTATATATGGTTGCATCATTTATGCTGATGATTCATGACAGCTAGTTTGAACAAACGAGTTAAAATTATTAAGATGATCATGATTAAACTTAATATGAAGCCGAGCTGCTTTTTCTTTCAGCCTTTTATTTTTACATAAACTGAATTTACGAGAAAATATTAAACGATTTATGAAATCCACAGTTTAACCTCTTCAGGCATATGTTAAAAATTAATGTTTCAGTAAATTTAAAGCAAACATTATTCTTGTTTTACTTCGGTTTGATCTTTATAGCAAAGATTGTGCCATTTCGCTTATAACCGTTTTTCTAAAGGGTTACAATAAGATAAAATAATGTTGTACACTTTGTTTCTTAACGCCTTCGTAGCATTATGTAACGGGGTGTCGATCCTTTTTCTGTTTTAAGTGTATTTAAAATAGTTTCTTTCTGAAAAATGTCGGCTATCGGCTAACTTAACATTAACGTTAGCCCTTCCACTTCACCTTTATCACTTACAAGGCGAGTCTGTTTTTAAAGGGGGAAAAAAATGTTATTTTTCCATGCTAGTATATGTGTAAAGTGGTTGTTAATGTTTTATGTTGTATTATTGTGTTATTGGTGTGAATGTTTTGATTGTGGGGTGCGGTAACAGGCCTCGCGACATGACGGTTTCTTATCATCAATATAAAGATCTTTACACGCAATTATACACGTAGATAATATTTAATGTGGCGTTTTATGGTTATAGCCTTTATCGTTTGGTCAATATTTGTGGAAAGTTTTGTTTTTTTTTTCTTTCTTTTTTAACATAGCGATACAGATGCAGTGTAACTTCCGGTCAAATGATACTTCCGCAGCTGTGTTTCCGGTTCATGTTGAAAAGATTCACAGACCACATCTTACTTCAACATCTACCCATCTATCTATCTGTCTATCTATTTATCTATCTATATATCTATCTGACAGTAATAATGTAAACATAAAAATGTACAATATAAATTTGAATCTATCTATCATGTAAACTTTGCATTTCTCCACTTTTAAAGCTGCCTTTTCACTCCTAGACTCTTTCTTAAAATGCTTCAGATCTGTAAAGCTCTTTTTGCTTATCGTTTGTCTTATCTTTCTCCTCTTCAGATGGCTGCTATTCGTAAGAAACTCGTCATAGTGGGTGATGGAGCCTGTGGAAAGACCTGTTTGCTTATTGTTTTCAGTAAAGATCAGTTTCCTGAAGTCTACGTGCCTACAGTGTTTGAGAACTATGTTGCAGACATTGAGGTCGATGGAAAACAGGTATGAAAGCACACAGTTTGTAAACAATTGGGGAAATATATATATGTATATATATGTATGTTTATGTAATTATTTTCACTGATATGCACCAAGAAAACAGTGAATGCATTGTAATAAAGTGCGATATTTACTTAAATGTACAAATATTTTTTACAAAAATATTTTAATATGTGAAAAGTGGAACTGTGCTTTGGGTGACGATAAACAAAGCTTTAAATATAACACACATTTTCTACTGATTGAAATGAATTGATTGAATTTACCAAAATGCATCACCAGAAGAATATTCAGTATTCTGTCCTGCCCCGTTACATAGGTATGGATACATGTACATTTCTCTCTTATAAGTGAGACCACAATTGTTGTGTAGGAGGATTGTTGTTGTGTTATTTGTCTGGGATAGTTTAGCACATTGACCAACATCTCTGTTCTTCCAGGTAGAGCTTGCATTATGGGATACGGCTGGACAGGAGGACTATGATCGGTTAAGACCTCTCTCCTATCCGGACACAGATGTCATTCTTATGTGCTTTTCCATCGACAGTCCTGATAGCTTGGGTAAGACTTCCTCGTAAACAATTAGATATTACTAGCCCAATTATCAGACTTTAACTCTAAATGTTGAAAAACGATACCATATTTTCAAGATTAAAGTCAGCATGAGATGAAAATGAAATGAATCTATTTTCTAAATGCATGTTTGTAACTGGATGTAAGTCACAGTACGGAAGAAAAGATCTGCCAATATTTAAGTTTCATCTCAATTTTTAAGTCAACATGAAATAAAAATTCACCCGGTCTGTTTTCTTATACTTCACTATTTTATAATACTTCCGTTTTATCACCACCTTAAGTGTGTTTCTCATAGTGGTCAAACCAGTCAGCTAAGAATAAATCAAATTTTCTAATGAACTGAATCATGAAACCTTCATTTGTGGTCTAAATACAATGCTTTCACAAAGTTAAAGATGCAGCAGTTTAGCTACCAAGCAGAAGTCTTGCGTTTTCAAGAATGATCGGGTTTTCATCAGGTCTTTACATCAAAACCTAAACGGACATGCACACTGAATTTGTACAAACCTGAGGTAACAGGCATAGATTCAGGTGCTTTTATATATATATATATATATATATATAAAATTCAGTTTAAACAATATAAGATGATTTACTCTGTTAAGCCATGAAATACTTGTCATAATTTAAAAATTATTTGAAATATGGTTAATACAATTACCACTCTCTCCTTCAATCCATCACAGAGAATATTCCAGAAAAGTGGACACCAGAAGTGAAGCATTTCTGTCCGAATGTTCCCATCATCCTCGTTGGTAACAAAAAGGATCTCCGAAATGATGAGCACACACGAAGGGAACTTGCCAAAATGAAACAGGCAGGGCCTTTTTACTTTGTATAATTTATGATTCTTAAAGGAATAGGTCATCCAAAAATTAACATTGGCTGAAAATGTACTCACCCTCAGGCCGTCAAAGATGTAGATGAGTTTGTTTCTTCATCATAACAGATTTGGATAAATGTATTATTACATCACTTACTTACCAATGGATGCTCTGCAGTGAATGGGTGCCGTCAGAATGAGAGTCCAAACAGCTGATAAAAACATCAATAATCCACAAGTCTGTGCTTATATTGCTTTCAATTGAGAAATATTTTACTCTGAAGCAACGGTTTAAAGTTAAAAATGTCACTTTTCACTTCTTAAGATGTTAATTGATGGACTGGAGTGGTGTGGATTATTGTGATGTTTTATCAGCTGTTTGGACTCTCATTCTGACGGCACCCATTCACTGCAGAGCATCCATTGCTGAGCAAGTGATGTAATGCTAAATTTCTCTAAATTTGTTCTGATAAACATCCTCAGGCTAACCAAGATGCAGATGACTGTTTGAGTAAAATGTAGCAAATTTTCATTTCTGGATGAATTATTCCTTTAAACGCTGCCAAGCTGCTCTTTTCCATTTAAGTGGATGTAAATTTATACTGTCCAACTCCAGTCTGTTGATCAGCCTTTAAACTGTGGTTTACAACAAACAAAGTTATTTTATGATATTTGGAGGTGTTTTTTTAGAGCTGGACAGTATAAATAAAATCCATTTTCATTGTAAACTTAGGTATTCTGCATTACATTTTTGTCTTTTTAATGGAAGATCGAAAAAATGTGATGAATCAGTTTGAATAGTCCTTTGAGGTGAAGTATTCCTTTGATATTGGGTAGTCACTTAGACATGCTTGTAATATCTTTGAAATATTTCTTCACTCAGGAGCCTGTGAAGCCAGAGGAGGGGCGAGACATGGCCAACCGAATCAACGCCTTTGGTTATTTAGAATGCTCAGCCAAGACGAAAGATGGCGTGAGAGAGGTGTTTGAGATGGCCACCAGGGCTGCGCTGCAAGCGAGGAAACGGGGCAAAAAGACTGGCTGTCTGCTTTTATAGAAACCTGTAGAAGAGAGGATGTCAGTCAACAGCCCAGGAGACGTCAGAGCAGGGAGGGAGGGATGATGGGACGAGCCTAGCATTCATGTCCTAGTACAGTCGGCGTATCAGACTGATACTGGGACATCATGTCAGACAAACCACAAGAGACCAACGGAAAGACTCCAGAAACAAGTCGGGAACAAGATTTCCTGTCATCACAAAGTTTGGGCTTAAGAGTTTTCTGGCCACATCAAGCAAAAAAAAAAAAAAAAAAGAGAGAAAATTTCTAAACGGACTCTATACCTAGGATATTTGATGGATTCTTCTCCTCCCACTCTTTAGTCTTGAACAAAAAAGGTCTTTTAAAGGGTCATGAAACCCCCTGTTTCAGCACTGGTTAGTTCTTGCCACAGTTTTAAAAAATGCTAAAAAAGTGGGTCGTGGTGCACTGCGGAGGGGGAAGAGAGGAGACGGATGGACTACACACACACCGTTTCATTTCGCTCCCATCGTGTTAAAAACACCAATAAATGCACAGCTATTTGCACTCTTCATCGAAAACATATAACGTTATATGAACGCGCCGTTGCACCTCTGATAACGTTTAAAGGCTTATTCTGCGGCGTTTATATAAGCCTTTTGACGGGTTGTGTCACGGAGCTGTAAAAACGGTTACACTCACTAAGTGAATGAATCGCGTTTGTACCGAACTCTTATTACAAAGCAAAAACAAACGCTCTCCTTCGATCCATGAACGTTTCTCTCAGTTCATGTGCGCGATCTCATCTCACAGTCTGAAGCGTCTGTCATAGCAAATCAACACATGCTGTTGTGAATAATAAAGCGAAGGGTCTTCTTATAGGATAAGAACACGCCGTCTCATGAATAATTAAATAGACACTGACACATGTCATCGACGTACAAATTGTGACGTCAACACGATGTAGATTTTAAACCTGGAAGATGAAAATAGTGCAAAAAAGCTTAAAATTAACCAGTTTTCTCCAACAGTTAAAAATGATTGGATGCTAACATTGTCTCCTATGATGTGCAACACAAACACCTCTGCTAAAATCTCAGAAAAAGTAGTCTGGGGTTTCATGACCCTTTTTAATAAGCGTCCTGCCTTCAGCGACTGTTTTGTGCATTGGACAGATTGTATGTATGTATGTTTGTATATGTAAGAATATGAATGTTTGTGTCAAATGAGCGCATGTCCGTCTCCAGGTCGCCAACTCTTCATTGTATATGCGTGTATCTGCCCGGCTTTATTCTGTTTTATTATTCTGTGCTCAACTAAAGCACACACTGAACATTGAAGTGGGCTGTATTGTGTTTAACCTCCCACTTCAGGCTTTTTCCTTTTTTATAGCTGATGTCTCAAAGGATTCTGGGCTGTACATTAGGGATCTAAACCATTTAGTGATACTGATTTATTTAAAGCATACAGTTTTTTTAATCATTTGCATTTAGAAATAAAATTTCAAGAAAATCAGATTTGAAAAGTCGTTTTTTCATTTACTCACATTCCTTCTGCTTGTGCTTCCAAAAGGGGTACTACTTACTACAGTGTATAGTGAGTGAAACGGTAGTATGTTATATTGTTGTCATGTAATGCCACTATAGCTGCATATGAAATAAGAGTAGCATGTCCGAATTTGAAAATGTAAGTGAAAAGTACCCGGATGACCTACTACTTCCAGTAAGACTCTGAAATGCACATCTAATGGACACTTTACTGTCCCATGAGGCCACGGGAGAGGAGTTGGATGGCAGTGGATTGCCTTAACTGATGTTAGGTCACATGACAATGACAACATGAGGAAAGTAGTATGCCCGGATTATATTCATACTATATAGAACATACCTTTTAATGATCATAAAGTAATAATAATATTAAACATTTATATGTGTAGCACTAAAAAAGCTCAAAAAAACATTGACAATACAATTTTGCACACTAAGCAATCACTTGTTCACAAGTATGCGATTTTGGACGCAGCCTAACATGGTTCATTCTGTGCCGTGTGCTTTGTTGTATACTGCACCTTTT
Organism: Acrossocheilus fasciatus; assembly: GCA_036784905.1. Taxonomy (NCBI): domain Eukaryota; kingdom Metazoa; phylum Chordata; class Actinopteri; order Cypriniformes; family Cyprinidae; genus Acrossocheilus; species Acrossocheilus fasciatus. The sequence continues at coordinate 5,214,834 of CM071960.1, forward strand.
GGGAAATTTTGCATTTTGTAGGTCTTCAGCAGTTGGCATACAAAATATTGCATACTACTCAGAGTATATGAACATAGCCAAATGATTGTTTCAGTCCTCCAAGTCCACACTTTAGTGTTGAATGCTGTGAACCTCAGCACAAGGGGGCGCTTGTGAGCTCTCTTCTGGAACCTGAGATGATAAATGGGACACCCTACAGCAGAGCTGCCCAATCCTGTTCCTGGAGAAGAACCTACCTGCAGAGTTCAGTTCCAGCCCTGCTCCAGCTGTCTGTAATCAAGTGCTCCTGAAGATCTGACTTAGCTGGTCCAGGTGGGTTTGGTCAGAGTTGGAGCAGAGTTTTGTGGTAAGGTGGCCTGTCCAAATACCCACACTTACAGTCTTTGCACTTGTCTACTCACGTGACCTGTATTTGGTCCAAGCGTTCAAATGGGCAAGAAGACCATAAGTGTGTAGTAGAACTTGTATTTAGTGGGACACACTTCTAACATAGTGTTGCAAAACTGCAAGTAATCATATTTTTATCTATACATTTTGTACAAGTACTTTGCACTTTAATATAAACTTATTTTCAGTAGTCCTTATATATAGCACAGTTTATTAGTGTTTTTATGTGACAGAAATCAGTTGCAAACATCTCTGCAGTCTGGACCAATACAATGCACTTTATGATTTACCACCAGTTTATATGTAATCTCATAAATAATATTTAACTTGCACTGGAAAGTGTTTTCTTTTTAAGACTGGATTGGGGGAAAAAAGCAGTTGTGAGTTGAATTGAGTGACTTTTTCAGATTTCCATAAAGCAAATCATGGGAGCCCGTTTAGCTGGAGATTATGTAACCTTAGAAGAACAATGCTTTGGTGTTTTAAGAGCATGTCTTTACGATTATGACTTTGTAAAAAAAATTTTTAAAAAAAAGCATTGAAATATAGCACTTGATGTGTGAAGAAGAATAGTGGGCAAAAACCAAAAGTGAATTAAACACTAAGAAGTATTGTGTCCAAACTAAACAGGGAAAAAAGAGACTGGCGGCAAACCTCAGTATTCACCTCGAAGACTCTGTTTCCACAATAACTGACCACAGAGAACTTCACAAAGCCAACCTCAATGAAAGAGCTGCAGCCGCTAAAACTTTAATCAGAGACACCAGTGCTAAAATGTGAAAAAGATGGGAGTCATGCTCATAAAACCTGGACAGATGATCTTCAACATCTGTCTTTGCCAGACAAATCACTTGACTTGAATATTATCAAACCACTGTGGACACTTTTGGAGAAATGTGTGAGAATTCAGACATCTATGAAAGCAGTGGCAGATGTTTTGATAGAAAACTTTAAAAAATGTAGACTGTATGAGTCTATTCTAGGAAAGTAGAATAAACACCCAATGAAGAAATAGTGCCTATTTCCCAGGATGAAATGTTGCATCAGTTGTCTGTTTGCTACTTGTAATGGTTACCTTACCTAATACACATTTCTATGCGTTTGCATACCAGTGTGTTTTAAGCCAATCAGCTGGAGAGCTGTGTCCCCGCCTCCCGGACTGAGGCCATCTTACGCGGAGCTCTGCTGTGGGGCGTCATACATATACACTGTATCAGTTTCAACGCTCGTGACGCTGCTGGTGTAACAGAGGTAAGCGACTTCATGCTGTCATTATTATGCGATTAAAATACTATTTTTAAAAAGTTTGGCGTATCTGGATGTTTGTCACGGTGTTCTGTGGGCGGCTGCGCGCGCTGGGCTGGAGCTCGTGTCCTCTGAACTGATTCCAAGCTTGTCATGCGCGCAGCTTTATTAAACGTACCTTTTCCAAATGCTGTTTATTGGGGGCACACAGGGATAGAACTTTCATTGACGGTTGTTGTGTATGTATTTAGATATGGTTTTTTAATAGATTCGTGTCAGGCTCAGTTTAGCATCTGCAGGACTGAACAACCCTGCAGAAACTACTGTATATCATATCTGACAGCGCATTTTACACCCTTTTAGTTTTTTCCAAATGGCGTTTAAGAAATGATATGCAAATGAGTTTTTGGCTTGGACCAATCCATTGCATTGCATACAGCTCGGTACTTTCCGTCCTGCCCTTGCTTAAAAATATCATTTGAAGTCGAGTAAAAATCTCTTTATTTTTATGCATTTTTTTTAATTAATGTGAAGGTTGATCAATACATATTTTGTCAACAGTTGTAAATGAAGCAGGCAGAGAGAAAAGTGGGCGTTTCTGTCGACTTGCACTGAAGCATGGATTATGAGAGGAGGTAGGTCAAGAGTCCATCAGCCTGCAGTGTTACCTTCTCTTTTTAATATGAATTTGCATAACCGCTGGATGGATTTGTGCATTAATGTTTTGACCTTATTACATAACTTCATGCTGTTAAACCTGAATGTGTAAATGACAAATAACCAACATTAACTCTTTTAAATGTACTAAAGATATTAGGTGTGTAACTGCATGCAGAAAAGTATTTAAAGAGGTCATGACATGGATTTTTTAAAAATAATTTTAATATGTTCCTTGAGGTTTACTTATAATGTTAATAAAGTTTTTTTGCACAAAAAACTAATAAATATGTGGAAAAAATGATTATTTTAAACCCTCATTCTGACCATCTGTCTAAAACGACCTGTTTTAAGGGGAGGGTCCTTTTAAGGCTTCTCAATAATCGGCCACTGTTATGATTGGCTAACGTAATTGCATAGGAAACAGTATCAACGCCCCCTCGCTATTGCAATTGAGTAGTTTGACAACATGATAAAAAAAGCATAAAATCATTTACTTACGGTTTACTTGCGGTGACCTAGCCTAGCACCGCTTCATCTTTCAACAAATAATTCTTTAAAAAATAATTATTTCTGATCACTGACACTCCGATCGATCTTCTGACACGATCCGGGATGCCATTAAAAATAAACTAGGGCTGCACGATAAATCAAAATGAAATTGAAATTGCGATTATACAGAAGCTGCGATTGTCATGTGTATCTTCAGTGAAGCACGGTTCTGTGATCAGTAGTAAATCTCCATCCGAAGGCCAGAGGGCGCTCTTGCATGGAAAGTCCAAATACGCCTTGCAGAAGAAACCTAGGAAATCCCTAGAAACAAGATTTAATTGCTTTCATTGATTCAACGTGACTAATAAACACACGACTACGGCAATATATGTTTTACCTGAGTTCTTATTATTATAATTTTCATTATAATAAAGTGTATAACAATGCAATGCTAATCAACACAGCCTTTATCACTGCTTAGAATACCCTGAAATATGTTGCGTGCTTTATTCTGTGTAAGAAGCCACATCATTTCACAGAAGGATTTAATTTCTAACACTCGGCTGATGTCATGAAGTGAGTTTGGAGTAAAACATGTTATTAAATGTGGTATTTTCACCTGCTTTCAGATGGAGCAGCATTTACTACACAGAGCTGTAGTTCACTGAGAAGCTCTGCAAACAGCTGTTATTATCGCGAATGATTTCTTCGAGTTCATAATCATACGATTATATCATCTCCAAATTATTTTTTTTTTTTATTTTTTATTTTTTTGCATAGCTTGTACAGCTCTGTGTAGTAAATGCTGCTCCATCTGAAAGCAGGTGATGGAGATTTACTACTAATCACAGAACCGGCTTTACTGACAAGATGTGCATGACAATCGCATTCGATTAATCATGCAGCCCTAAAATATACTATCCACTTGTTTCTTTTTGCTGGGATCCTTCTGATATCTGTACAAAGACATGAATGAGCTGTTTAAACCAAACGCAAAAGCGAATATTCTTTCATTCCATTTGTACTGATGACAGACTCAAGCGTGTGGACTGTGTCAGAAAGTGAAGGTGCATCTGTATACTGTAGACAAGATAGCGGCAGTGATTATAATTTCTGTTTGCTTTTGACATGACACGATACTCGCATTCAGCATAATCAAGTGTCAGCCGTTAAGTGACTGAACGCCGGTGGGAGGGCCGTATGGTGAGAGGAAAACTATTTGTTGATGTCTTGCTCTGGAGGCAGTGTTTATGCAAATATTTGTGCCCGGGTGATGTCATCTTGCACCTCAGATCCAAATGAGCTGTTTTTGGAGCTTGATTAAATAAATGCTTTGTTTAAATGAGGGGGACATTTTAAGCTATGAAAATTTGCAGGATGTTTAAATGGTACATAGACCTCTTATATGCCAAAAGATCAAGACAAATTAGATTTTTCATGTCATGACCCCTTTAAGTTCCTGCAGCTGACCACTATATATATATATATATATATATATATATATATATATATATATATATATATATATATATATATATATATATATTTTAGTTTACCTAAATACTCCTCCTGTGTAATAGATGGATTTACAAATATGGGGAAGCACAAGTATTCCATGTTGTCTTTGAGTTAATAAGATGCCATAAAGCCGCATCTATAACAACTAAGAAGTAGACGGATGTTGATTGAATTAGTTTTAGATAAAATGCCACTTCACGCTGCAGGATGCTGCTGTCACTGCTTAGTTTAAATATGTTTTATCTACCACACTGACAGTACATGATTGCATATGCTTGGTTCTTGACTGGAGCAAGATTGTTGATTGTACTCGCCCTCAGATCATTCAAGATTGAGATGAGATTGTTTCTTCATGGGAACAGATTTAGAGAAATTTATCATTGCATCACTTGCTCACCAATGGATCCTCGGCAGTGAATGGGTGCCGTCAGAATGAGAGTATAAACAGCTGATAAAACATCACGATAATCCACACCACTCCAGTCCATCAGTTAACATCTTGTGAATTAAAAACCTGCATATTTGTACTAAACGAATCCATCATCAAGGCATTTTAATTTTATACCTTTGCTCCTGGCCAAAAACTCCATAATAACACTTCATCCAGTGAAAAAGTCCATCCTGTCCTCTCATATCAATATCCACCAATATATTCATTTAGGACTATTTTCTCTTGTAAACGGTGCTTGATCTGTGCTTATTTCTCTCCTGATTCAGACGAGATGTCTTTTTCACTGGAGAACGCAATATTATGGATGGAGGACTTGTATTTTAGTCAGAAGCAATGGTTTAAACCTATAAATATCTTAATAATGGATTTGTTTCTTACAAACACACAGTTTTTCACTTCACAAGATGTTAATTAATGGACTGGAGTGCTGTGGATTATTATGGTGTTTTCATCAGCTGTTTGGGCTCTCATTCTGACGGCACCCATTCACTGCAGAGCATCCATTGGTGAGCAAGTGATGTAATGCTACATTTCTCCAAATCTCATGAAGAAACCTAGTCATCTACATCTTGGATGGCCTGAGGATGAGTAAATTTTCAGTGAATTGAGTAAACAATTTGTTTTAAGCTACAGATTGCCTAAATCTTTCTCTTTCATTGTGTCATAGGGGCGGTCGTGGTGACCGCATGGGTCGCTATGGGAAAGAGTGTGATGATCATGACTATAGGGACATGGACTATCGTGGCTATGGGCAAGAAAATAGACTGAATAGCAGCTTGACAAACGTAAGACAGCACGAGCCTGATAGTAGTTTTGAAAGCATGAGAGACTTTGCCTCAGGTAATTTCTCGAATAACCGACCCGGATTCAGACAAAAGGGAAACCATGGATCTGAAAACAGCCAACTTGGAAAAAGTCTCCTCCAAAGTCCCCCAAATGAGAATATCCACTCAAGATTCCAGCAAGATGATAAGGATTATGAGTTTGACCCAGAGATTAACGCACACAGAAGAGATGTGCAGACATTTAGATCAGGACAGAAGGTCTATCTGGATGAACAAACCCCAGATGAAGGCGAGGAAAATGAGGACAACACCTGGGGCAGAGTTAGAGGGCGGCACAACTCTCAGGGCGAATACAGTGCAGAATGGAGAGCTGAGGAAGACAAACACATCAGACATTCTGCACAAAAACAAGTGAGTACATTTATCTCTCCAGAACGGTTTTTGTTTTCTATGAATCATGAGTGTACAATGATTAAATCTTAATTTCCTTTGCTTGCTTTACATTGTTTACTGTATAAACATTTTAGCATATCTAAACAGCTCTCTTTGTTATTAAGAACTTATAAGGGATCTAGGATGACTGTCTTCCTGATTTAGGGGTTTCCTGACCAATCCCAACCAGCTAGGGACAAAATAAGAGATGGAAGCTTTCATCATGCTCTGGAAATAAGCCATGAGGAGCCAGAACCACGTGACCAGGACTACAGGTCTGATACAGAGCAGGTCCAAAAACCCAGCAACATCGTCATGCTGAGAATGCTCCCTCCAAATGCAACTGTTAACGAGGTTTGTCTTACTTTTATTTCTTGATATGAATACAGTAACCATTTCAGTAAATATCTGTGGCATACTGTTACAGCAGAAAACAAAACAGAAATAGAACTGCATTTACTTTGCAGTAGAAATCTGTGTGGCAGTTGGTGTTTGTCTGCACTATAGACTTGCATTATACATAGTCAATAAAAACTGTGGGATAGGTGTAATACAAATCATGCTACAAATGACAGAATTTAAAGGAATAGTTCAGCCAAAATTAATTAAAAAAAGATGTTAATGAGGTTGTTTCTTCATGGGAACAGTTTTGGAGAAATGTAGCATTCCATCAATTGCTCACCATTGGATACGCTGCAGTGAATGGGTGCCGTCAGAATGAGAGTCCAAACAGCTGATAAAAACATCACATTAATCCACAAATATTCCACATCACTCCAGACCATCAGTTAACATCTTGTGAAGTGAAAAGCTGCATGTTTGTAAGAAACAGATACATCGACATTTTAACATCAAACCACTACTAAAATGCACGTCTTCTCCATAATTTTGCTTTCTCTCGTCAAAAAGTCACCTTTTCTGGATCAGGAGAGAAATATGCACAGATCAAGCACCATTCACAAGTGAAAGCAGTCCAAAACAGTTATAAACTAATATGTCAGTGGATGTTGATGTGAAAGGGGAAAAAAAAAAGGTGGCAGACTTTTTCACTGGAGGAAGCGTTATTATGGATTATGGACTCACATTTTGGCCCCAAGCGAATGTTTAAAGTTAAAACGCCTTAATGATGAATTATTTTTTTTATAAACAAGCAGTTTTCACTTCACGAGATGTTAACTGATGGACTGGAGTGGTGTGGATTACTGTAATGTTTTTATCAGCTGTTTGGACTCTTATTCTGATGGCACCCATTCACTGCAGAGCATCCATTGCTGAGCAAGTGATGTAATGCTACATTTCTCCAAATCTGTTCATATGAAGAAACAAACTCTCTATATCCTGGATGATCTGAGGGTGAGTAAAGTTTCAGTAAATTTCATCCATTATCATACTCATTTTGCCCAAATATTTTATTTGAGGTCCTGCTGTGAGGTTTGGTGTAGTTAAGCACTGGTGTTTGATCTTTAGATTCGGGCTCGACTGCAGGAGCAAGGGATCCAGCCCAGAGAGGTTCGCCTCATGAGGAACAAGTCTTCAGGTAAGAAAGCTCTACTACGGGGGCTTCTTTGTACCCCAGACTGACCTCCAAGTCTCTCTTCCACTGCCTTTTATAACAAGCCTTAACTCACTCTTGCGTCTGCCTAGTTCAGTGTGTTATTTCAGTGCAGCCTCTTCCTTCTTTCTCACTTTCCTCCTGGTGTAGTTGAGTTGAGTAAAGATGCTGTTTAGTACTGGTGCTTTGAAACCTTTAGGTGTATGTTTCTTTAACCCCCTGCACATCATTTTGTTTAAGCCATCACTGATTATTTCCTGTTCTCTATTGTGTGTCACTATTTTCTTACCATACCCCATACCCCTATTCTTAACCAGACAACATTCACATAAACACTCCCGATACATCCACAAGCATGGGAATAACAGAAACATGTTCTCTGGCACACAAGCACAAACACAACTACTCCAAGTGCCAAGCTTGTTTCACATGTCCTGCCAGCCTTATCCCTCATCTTACTTTGATTTCTCTTGTCCTGAAGTCTGGGGAAGATCTTGCACCGTACATTGTGTAAGTATTTTGCAATAGCTGTTTTGAGAAGACAAGTGTGGCTGACCATTACGTGAGCAACTTCTGGCTTTTTTTGATGGGTTTTGGAATTGTGTGTCCTCAGCTAAAAGGGTGGACAAAATAATGTAAACACCATTTAAAAGGTTTTTAGTTCCTTTCCGGTCATTTAATTGCACAGCTACAAAGGTGAGTCAGTGTAGGTTAATTAGTTTTAAGAGTAAGAGATGGTTTGAGGATTCATCTTTGGTCTATGTTCTAATGGACTTGCCTTTGAAGAAGCCAAAGAATGCCATTAAATCCGTGTTTTAGGAGGAAATTGTTCCTAATCCATAAAGGAATAGCTAAATCATGGGATGCATTATGTCTGATGATTGTAATACATAGTTTATGCAATTATAATTGCATTATTTTTTTTCAGAATCACATCAAATTAACGTGTTAAATCAACTACTCTAGTTACATAACAGGGTACCAGTCCCCCCTAAGGGGAAAACAATGTTCCCATATCCTGTGGTGAAAATGCCTGCAGCGATACAACTGAGAATGACTTTTTAAACAGCAGGATGAGGTTAAACACCTTCCATGATGCTGCTAATTGCCAGATGTAAATGTCATTGTAAAAATCTTCTGTACGAGTTGTTCTGCAAAATGTGTCCCCCTCCTTTACGCCTCAAAGAAGAGCAAGATTCTCCTCTTGAATGGTGCTGTTCCCCACACGGTTGTGGACTTGTATGACAGCATCCCAAGGGCTGAAGCTGTTCGAAGGCAAACAGTGTATGTAGATCCTTGATAACGATGTATTACCAGGTGTTTCCTTTATTTTTTCCACCCTGTTTATGTGTCAGTGGCATGAAAGTATTATGCTAGAAGATTAAAGTTCAGGGAAAACTACTGACTTTTAAGGCATGTGGAATAGCTATTGGTCAGAGTTTAAAGATTAGTCAGTTTAATTTGAATTAAAATGGTCCAAATGTAATGTCTTTTTTTAGCAATTAGATATCTTATATTTTGTTTGCAGTATGACTGCTTGGAATGCCTATTTCTAAGAGCTTTATTCTTAATCCAATGTGAGCAGATTGGCCAGAGACCTTTGTTTAAACACAGTTCTTTGGCATTTCAGGCCCACAGGTATCAATCTGTACTGTACAGACTGTTGTGATTTCAGACCAGTTTAAACCTATACTCAAAATGAGATTAGAGGTATTATAAGTTAGACTTGTATGCAAATTTTGTTTATCAGGCAGTGTCGAAACGTTTTAAAAACAAGGATCACAAAAGTTGTTTAAGTATCCGTATAATGTTGTGCGTGTGCACTAGGGGTGTCTCCGACTAAGGGTTTTCATCAATTTTCGAATCTTGCCGATAGTCGAATCATATATTTGGGGGCGGGGGGCAAAATACATTACCAAGAGTCAAGTCAGACATTCGACAGCCATAATTATTGACGTTAACACACAGGGAAAATGTGTAACGGATGCCTTGCAGATACAAAAATAATGTTTTATGTTTTGATTAAAAGATAAAGAATTCGCAACTTTTTTTACAAAGGTGCTCTCATATGAACGTAGTTATTATGTTCTGCATTGTTGCTTGCAGTGCTCGCGCTGCGCGCTGAAGAGATAATCATCGCGCTTTACTGCAGCCTAACTCGGATACATCATACTAGAGGTCGACCGATTCATCGGTTTTGCCGATTAATCGGCACCAATAGTTGATTTGCGGAACTATCGGTTATCGGCAAAAATCCATGCCGATAGATTTCCGTTTTGCATCTGTTGTTGGAGTGGCTGAGAATGGTCTGCTGTCATTATACAGTACGAGAGCGGCCCAAATCATTGTTAATTTACATAATGACTTCACCCTAGGCTATAAATTATGTATTGTGCATTTTTCAGCAAAACATTTGTCTTTCTGTGGCTCTAATACAGTCTGTATGCTTCATATAGAGAGCTGTAATACAGATCGTGCGGTCTCTTTCCGTTTGCTGTGTTTTTTTTTTAAACACCGAACTTCAAAATCATTTATGCCACACATTTCATTCTTGAAGCAAACTTATGTCCATTTGGTGATTTAAATAAACAGTTTTAGACCACTGCTTGAATTGAACGTGATGCGTCTGTTGTGTGTGACTTCTCCAAGACGCAGCGCTGCGCTTTTGTCCAGTGTGTCACACTTGCATATTTTTTTTAAATATTTTGATTAGATAATCATGCAGTGTTCTAAAATAGCAAATAAAATGTGAGAGTATACATACAATATCAATAACTTGTGCATGCAATTTTAATTGGCTATCTTTAAGCATGACTGTTGAAAGTAAATGGTAATACTGAACAAGAGTCCACGCATCCAACAATAATCCAAAGTTTGGTTCAATACTGTTACTGCTTTTTTAAAAATAGTAAAGTTCTATTTTAGTTTTCGTTCAGTATCCATTTTGAAAACTATCGGTTGATTTAATCGGTATTGACCAGTGTGGTCCAACCTAGCTATCGGTATCGGTAAAATCCACTATCGGTCGACCTCTACATCATACAAGATAAATAATATACATAGGATATATATAAACCGGCTGAAATATTTTGTAATCACTTATACCCTACCTGATCGAAACCCTACCTTTCACTCTGTGTTGTTAAAGATTTAAATCCTTGCTGCCAAGATGTTGGATTAAGTGAAATTTAAATCTATACGGGTGGTTGGATTTATTCACGCATGTTAAAAATATTTATTAAAAGCTTCTTTCTTTTCAGATTCTTATTTACAACATTATCTTTATAGGCTGTATATTAACTTATTGGGAGAAAACCGGTAGTTCTATGTGAAATCAGTCATTTGAGCACCCCCAAAATGGTATGATCATAACACCCCACAAATATTCGACTGTGAGTTGAATCAGGCTCCTCCTATCGAAGCATCGATTCGTCGACTATTCGGGGTCACCCCTTGTGTGTACACAAATTGAATGAATCACAAATGACAGTAAAAAAAATAAAATAAAATCTATTTCAAGTAAATGCTTTCCACAAAAATATTAATCAGCACAATACTGATAATAATAAATGTTTCTTGAGCAACAAGTCAGCATATTAGAATGATTTCTGAAGAATCATATGACGCTGAAGACTGGATTAGTGACGCTAAAAATTCAGCTTTGCATTTTAAAATGTTTTTTTTTTTTTTTTAAATTGTAATATTTTACGTATACACAAGACTACCCCAAACTTATGAACAGTACTGTATATGGTTCTCAGATGTTAGGTTTTGTTGGTGAAGCATCAGACATCTAATGGTTTCTAATAATTGTCTTGTGCAATTAGCCTAATGTTAAACTGACTGGTGTAAATAGCAGAGGGACAAAAAATCCCAACAGTTATAGCAGTTTAAAGGCAACAGTGTGATGATTGGTTAGAATACAGCTATATCTCTTTCTACCATCTCTCTCTCTCTCTCTCTTTATTTCTCCCTCTCTCTCGATATGAAAACACTAACCCCTCACTGCGTTGTTGTTGTTCTGTCATTGTGGCCCGGCGACGGCTGTGTCTCCAGGTCAGAGCAGAGGATTCGCCTTCGTCGAGTTTAATCACTTGCAGGAGGCCAGCCGCTGGATGGAGACCAACCAGGTCACTTCACACTGCACACACGCATACACACTACAAGTCCACACGTGTATGGATATAATATACCCTTTACGCCTGGATTCCTTATGATTTCACAGATTTCGCCATCTCTTAAGAATGAGGTCTGTCTGTTGTCTGTCTAGCACAAGTATTGAACACTGCTCCTAGTTGGGTATTTTCTGGAAATGCCTAAGTTCAATATATATTCAGCGGCGTTCCCCTGAAAGCTCAGTTTGTGTGCTATTATCTCCCTTTTTCAGGCATCTGCCGCAGTGTCTCTTGGCAGCCGTAAGATCCTAGCGTGAGACCTGCCCTATATTTTGTGTTTCTCTAGTTGAATCCACACGGCTTTGAAACGGGTTCCAAAATGAGTTGCAAAACAGCATGAGAATTTGGTGTTCCGCTAATGTATCTTCTAATTAAACAATTAAATTATTACCAGTGAGTCCATAGATTAGCTGACCTGTATACTGAATATCAAGTTATTAATAATGTGATACAATGGCAGACATATGTTTATGAATGCATTTATTATTTTTAAGCTTCCTTACGGTACACTTATTACAACATCATTCCCCTCAAAATACCTGAAGTAAACCTCTTTGCTGGAGAGCATCAGGTCCACATTGCAGCTTATTCTGACTAAGAACTGCCTGCTTAGACAGGAAGAGTTTGTTTGATTAGTCATGTAAACCACAGTTTAGTTTTTGTGCCGATGATGCCACAATAATAGACAGTGTGGAATAAAATCTGATCTAAATAATGATGCCTTTGTTTCCCCATACAATTGTACAGAAAACTCTGGAGAAAGCAGAAGAAAACTGTAGACTTTGACCAGATGTAATAATTACTTCACACACAAAACCATGTGGAATGAACATGGATATCTAGTGTTCTTGCTGCTAATGGGCTTATCCAATGATTTGTTCTTCCTTAAAGGGATAGTTCACAAAGGAACACCCCCACAAAATAATAAAAATAAATAAATAAAGCGCACACAGTTACAGAACATCTTGAGAGAGAGCAAATAACTGATTTCTTTAAAGTAGCAGACCAATACCTTTCTAAACCCCAATTTTTTTTCATGCTGTGCACCCCGGTTCCTGGTATTTGTGGTCTAGCAGACCGATAGTCGTATAGATAGATAGATTCGTAATTGGCTATTTCATCCAGTGCTTGGCTTTTTTGTGTGTAGCATAATGAAGACGGTTCGTGAATGGACTGTGGGTGGTCTGTAGTCTGAATGTGATTTGAAATGACAAACTTTGAGTTACTAGCCCAGATACTGATTTTAACAATGCTGGGAAAATGTTGTTTTTGTATTGGTTGAGTATGATGATGGGGTGCTATAGCAAGTAGTTGAACGTGAAACAATATCTAGGCATAAATGATGTTATGTACACAAGTACAGGCTCATGTTGTTTGTCGTATCTATCAGACCTCTGAAGTGCTCAAAATCAGGTAATTGGATAGTTGTTGGCTTCAGTTACATTTAAGGATGTTTTATTAAAGGGATACTTCCCCCAAAATGACAATTTGCTGTTAATGTATTCACCCTCAGGCTATCCGAGATGCAGGTGACTTTTTTTCTTCATTAGAAAAGAAAAGAAGATTTTTAGCTGAAACCGTGGACCTTTTGTGATGAAGTCAATGGCTAATGTCATTTTAAGAGTCAAGAAAACATATACAGGCAACACAAAATGAATACCCATGTCTTCTGCTGATATATTGAGGTCTTATGAAGTGAAACAATCAGTCTGTGCAAGAAACTGAATATTGTGTAATAAACTAAATTATTAACGTCATTATTATCTGTAATCCAGAGGCTCAGACAGATGGTCCGGAGTGATTTGTTCACAAACATATCATTCTCCTGAACTGGTTCTTTTTAGTGATTTCAGCTAAAAATCGTCTTTACTCTTTTACTGAAGAAAAAGTCACATACATCTTAGATGGCCTGAGGGTGAGTAAAGTAACAGCTATTTTTCATTTTTGGGTGAAGTATCTCTTTAATGCTAGTATGAAGTACAGCTTGAAGGAGGGAAGTTGTCGTTTATTTTTAAGCATTGAGCTTAAGGATTTATTTTTGGCTCAGGTTTAATAATACATTCAGGTCTTTATTCTACATGTCCTGTCATCGCTGTATGAGTTTGCTTTCGTGAAACTTCTGTCTTGATGTTTTATTTGTGGCTTACTGTGGGTTTCAGGGTGGGCAGGAGTGAGCGTGACCTGTTTTTGTTCCCCTGAATGGGGGAGGTTGAGGCTTCTGGCCGGAGAGGGTGTCCGCACACACTCTCTCACACGCAGGCCGGCACGTCTTTCTGAGTCCTCTCAAGCTGATGGTGATATCTGTCTTCCTCTCTCTCTTTTATCCAGTCTTCTCCTCCCCTCTTGTGTGAGATGAGGTCTCAAGTGTGCCAATTCCACCCTGAAAATGATATTTACCCCCTTTTATTCTTTTGTCCCTTCTCTTCCTGTGTCTCACTTTCAGAGAGTGCTCACTATATTGGGACAGCGTGTATCTATGCACTACAGTGACCCAAAGCCCCGTGCTAATGAAGACTGGCTCTGCAATAAGGTAACTTTCATAATGTTCTTTATTTCAGTTTAATTAGTTGTTGAATTGCCTTTTGAGTTCATTTAAAAATGAAAATTCTGTCATTTACCATCATGTTGTTCCAAACCCATATAGAGATATTTTTATTGAGAAACACGAGAGATTTTTGTCCTTAAACTTTCAAAAAAGTTAATTAAGATATTATAAAATTAATCCAAATTAATTGAGTTGAGTTTAATCCAAGTCTTCTGAAGTTACCCTTTCAGATAGCATTATATGATTGAACATATTTGATTTAGGCTTTTATTTACATATGAATTGATCAATACATATACTTGGAGCACAGATGTTTATTGCATTTACAATTATATTGATGATGTCACATAATAGATCAAGTGGAAAAACATAGGACTGGTCCGAATACCATTTTTTGAGCTTCGAAGCTTTGGTAGTAATCAACACAGAATATTCGAAGCTTCGGAGGGAGGGGGCTGAACATATTCTTCTCTCTAACAAAGGCAGGAATCTGTCTGTCTGATTGCATCTTATTATGTTGAGAACTGTTCATCCAGTCGACTTCACGCGTCGCGGGTGTGTTGCTGCGGACCCAAGAGAGTGCAGTGTCGCATTTTGGTGCAATACGTTCATTTTTAATAAACTACAGGACAGCGTGAGCCGGAAGCAGCGTGCCTCACGCGGGCAGGGCTTAAATGCTCCGAGAACGGACACTGCACCAGTGATACAAAACATACAGGTCTGTTAAGAGCAATACTTTTAATAAGGCATCCTAACGTTTTTCTAACAAACAAATCACTCCCAAATCAGAAATTAGCAGCACATGTAATCACTGACAGCGTAAAGGGTAGGCTATTTTAAATAAAAGAAGAACGAAAAATAAATCAACGAAGTTAAACGAACTGTTATAAATAAAGGACACGGTAGCATACTTTCATTAAAAGCATCACACTTTTTAATTAACGAACATTTTAAATAAAATTAAATGTATTCCCTTATATAGAATAAAACAAATTGTAATAGGCTAAATAGAACAAGGTAACGTTAGGCCGGCTAGACAGCTCACATTTAAATAAACTATTTCTTTACCAAATCAGACTTTCAAATAAATCACAATCCGGTTGCAAGCTCGTGAAGCTACCTACTAATGCTGCCACGATGCAGACGTGGACAGTTCTGCATCAATGCAGTAATGGACCATAATCGACTATAGCCCACTGACGTCATTCACATACACGCTTGTCACGACAGTATTAAAAACCATAATGCATCGTGATATCGAATTGAAGTAATAGAAGAAATAGAAGTGAGAATCGGCACTGGTTTCATGATTCAGTTTCAGTGGAGGGACAAAAAAAAAATTAAATATTTTATTAAAAATATCTTAATTTTTGTTTAAAATTAATTAAATAAAAAATAAATAAAAAATAAAAAGTCTTATGGGTTTGGAATGACATGAGGGTAAATAATGGTTGATGGCTGATATTTATTTATTTATTTATTTATTTATTTTTTTCCCTTTAAGTAAACAAAATGTTCTTGTTTTTTCCCAAACATCTGTTTTTATTGACAGTGTGGAGTACAGAACTTCAAACGAAGAGAAAAGTGTTTCAAATGCGGAGTTCCAAAATCAGGTGTGAATTCAAATTCATTTGTTGCAGTTATTTGTGACAGCATGGCAAAAACATGAATATAAATGTATATCCTTGTGCATATGGCCCTTTGTTTTCAGAGGCTGAGTTGAAACTGCCTCTGGTGCCAAAGAGTTTACCTCTGGGGCAATTAAAGGACTCAGCTCAGGGTTTACTGCCCCTTCCTGCCATATACCAGACAGCAGCTCCACTTATCAACTTAAGTTCCTCGTCCCCGGCTGTCGAGGTGGCCAATGACAGTAAGTTATACACACATTTACCGGGATAGTTCACCCCAAAAATTTAATTTGCTGCAAATTTACTCGGTCGGCGTGATTTTGCCAAGTAAGACGTTCCTGGATCAACATTACTGTCCAAAAATATAGACTTAACCCAATCCCTAAACCTAACCCTACCCATAATTTATACCTAAAATGATAGCTGATTAACCAGGGTGTAGAAGCACCTAACCCTGATTGTAAGCCTAAGACAGATATTTCCTGAAAAATTCTGATTGGATGATTGAAATGTTGTTCAAGTATCAATAAGGATGTTGATCCAGGAACATGTTGTACTTGGTGAAATCACGTTCATCTAATTGACTCGCTCTCAGGCCAGCCAAGATGTAGATGACTTTTTAATACCCATAATTAATACCCATGTCTCCTGATGATATATTGAGGTCTTATGAAGCGAAACGATCAGTCTGTGCAAGAAACTGAACATTATTTACAACATTATTACTGTAATCCAGAGTCACAGGCAAACGGTTCGGAGTGATGTTCGGTTCGTGAACGGATCATTCTTTTGAACCGGTTCTAGTTGGTGCACTAGACTGAACCAACTGTAGTTGTTCACGGCTTGAGCAACACAGATCTACAATTTACTTAATCAGAACTGTTTTTCTGACATGCCTGACAGTCATTATGACTCAAAGAGCTGAAGTACTGGCGTATCTGTTCCTATGATGCTGATTTTTGCTGACTCATTCAGCGCTCCAGTTACTCCAGCAGTCTCTGATCTGAGGAAACGGTTCGACTCGGACCAATGAGCCGGATGTGTGAACCGTGCAAATGAAAGTTTTCATGGTTTTTCATGGTTTATGTAAAAAGATGAGCTAATGAAGACCAGTTTTATGCACTTCATATGCTTTTATAAAAGTAAAACACCTGCTTTTTACATCATTATTGGCTGCTTTGTGTATACATGACGTCATTGCGTGATTACGTAAATGAATCAATGATTTGAACTAGTTGATTAAAACAAACAGTTCATGGAAAAGTCTGATTTCCCCATTGCCTGAGACTGCACAGATCATCTTTCTTCATAAGACCTCGATATATCATCAGAAGCCACAGGTATTAATTTTGTGTTTGACTCTCAAAGCGACGGTAGCCATTGACTTGCATTTTATGAATCACCAAGGACCACGGTTTCAGCTGAAATCTTCTTCACTATTCTGCTGAAGAAAAAAGGATGGTCTGGGGGTGAGTAAATGAACAGCAAATTTTCATTTTTGGGTGAACTATGCCTTTAACGCTTTCATCTGGGAAAAGACACTGTATTCACATCCATCCTCTTTAGCTCTGATTTTGAGGAATCTGGGACCCCATACAACACTGGAGGCCATTTTGTCCGCTCTGTCCCCGTTTGCTACTCTCTCACCTTCAAATGTACGGCTCATCAAAGACAAACAGACGCAGCTCAACCGAGGGTTTGCTTTCCTGCAGCTCACTACTATTGTAGTAAGACGATGACACTACTTCTGTCAGCGCTGTATCGTGGCTACAAAACACGTGTGAGACTAACACGTGTGTATTTTATGTTTTAGGAGGCTTCACAGCTGCTTCAGATCCTCCAGTCCCTACAGCCTCCTCTCTCTATCGATGGAAAGCTCATTTCTGTGGAGTTTGCCAAGGGCTCCAAACGGTATGAGTTCATGATGTTCAGATACTGATCCTGCAGCGTAACGCTGACGTCATAGTTGTGTAATAGGAAAATGCAGTGAAGCCACACATGTGAGAGAATATTTACAGAACACCTTATTACTGTAATAATGCTTTACATGAATGGGGTAGAGTTTTACGAGTTCTCTCTCTGTCTCTCAGTGATGTTTTTCTGACCGATGGGAATCGAGTGAGTGTGGCGACAGTAGCGAGTACAGCTATAGCTGCAGCTCAGTGGGCCGTCACTCAGGTACCCACAACACAGGAAAATTAGGCTTGATTAACAACAGAAATACTAATATGGATGAAAAGATTAACTTTAGGATGTTGAATGGTTTAAAATGAAAGTGCATGCAATGTTTAAATGTGGCAGCAGACTAAATTAATATCAGTTTATTCTGCTTATGCCATAGTTACCACATGTACATTTGTGTACCTGAAGATGTTTTTGGGCTGTGACTGTTACTAGTTAAAAACGCACAAAACAACTGCGAAAAAATATGGAACTGTTATATTCAAACTTGGTTGTATTTCATCTTTAGTTGTGTTTGTTGAATATTACCATAATGCTGTACTAGCCATTTCATGCAGTGATGCACTGACTTTATTTATTTATTTATTTATTTATTTATTTATTTATTTTTAAAAACACTGAAACCAAAATGTAAGTTTCAGTTTGCCAAATTCTGAAAATGAAAATAAATTGTATTTAATAATACATTTAAGGCAGTTTTAATATTTTAATATCAACTTTTTCATGATATAATTAGATTAGGTCATTTCTACATATTTATTGTTGAAATATGAATATTTTAATGTGGCTGTAATAAAAATGTGTCATGTCATACATTAAATAGTAAAGACAGGTAAAGTAAAAATAAGTGCTCTCAAATGATTAATCGCATCCAAAATAAAAGGTTTTGTTCACGTAATGTGTGTGTGTGTACTGTGTATATAAATACACACAGTATATATTTTGTGTATTTGTAATATTTATATGTAATATTTAAGTGTATTTGCATGTATATTTATATTCATATAATTTATATTTTTAATATATAAACGTAACACTCTTTTTCTTAAATGCATGCATGCATGTGTGTATTTATATATATATATATATATATATATATATATATATATATATATAAATGCACAGTGCTGTTTTTTATATTTATTTTATGTGTACATATATACATAATAAATATAAACAGTACACACGTTATTTGAACAAAAACTTTTATTTTGGATGATTAATCGCAGTTGATCGTTTGACAGCACTAGTAAAAATAGAATGAATATGTAATGTAGTGCAAAAATTGAGCAAAATACTCATTTATTTCCTTACTTAGTTATTTTTATAGCTGGCTAATGAGTTTATGGACATTGAACGCAATGTAATGTTACAAGACATTGTTTACAAGCTGTTTTATTGACGTCGTTCTGCAGTTGAAGCACTGAGCAATTACATGAAACACATTAAAGAGCACCAAAAACGAGAAATCAATGGTCAACCCAGACCAGTGCCTACACTGCTGACATGTTTACCTGTTGTAGTTTATCCATGTTGTGTGCATAAAATAGAGACACTGACTCAGTCAAAATGTGCCATTGGAGAAGCACAAATCAAAGGGATAGTCCACCCAAAAATGAACGACATGAGGGTGAGTGAGTAATGACATTTTATTTTTGGGTGAATTATCTCTATGGGTGTCACCATTTTGGTCGATGATTTTGACTCTCCCAAACAGTTGATATCACCAAAAAAAAAAAAAAAAAAAGAGATCACCATATATTTTTAGTTGTGGAAATTTTGGTGCATCACTATTTTCAGTGGTTTTCCTAATGAAAAATTACATATATTGTTGAGAGAGTCTTTAGTTCATTAGTTATTTAAAAAAAAAAATCAATGTTGAGATGTAAACTCCTGTTGAGATGCTGACCAGTGTGTGGTTTTTGTTCCAGACGGCCCAGCTCTCGGCAGCAGCTCAGAGCGGTGATATCGGTGTGCACCAGCAGGGGGCGGCAGCAGCTGTGTTTGGGCAGGAGGCTGTGCAGGTTGTCAGTGCAGAGGCGCAAGCCTTTAAAGGGCCAGTGTCTGCGCTACTGACCAGCCACACATTAGGTGCTCCTGACGGAGGAACAGCCTCTGCAGGTATAACCACGGCTCACTTACATCTGCTGTCACCACACAAGTCTTGTATTGTAGTAAGTGTGAATGTGTGTTTGATCACAGGGGAAACGGGTGCTACTTCCATATTGGCGCTTGTAGCATCCCAGACCCAACTTGTCACCACTACAACCTCCACACAAGCCCATCAGGTAGTGTTCTGGTATTCTTCTTCATTCAGAAGTTTGCTTTGTTACTATTAAGATTCAAGCTTTTGCTTTTCTGAAGCACTAATTGTTTTTCTTTATACTGTGTGTGTGTGTGTGTGTGTGTGTGTTTAAAGGCCCCGGTGGAAATCATTGGGAAACCTCAGCCTGCTACCCCAAACCAGCCTGCCACACCTGGAACCGCTCTGGAGTGCCAACAGTACCGTAAGCAAACCACCCACCCGTTCAAACCTGTAAGACCCATAGCAATAGATGGGACAAAATATGTGAAAATGTGCGTTAAGACTAGGGCACCCTCACTAATTTCATAAGCACCCTCAGTGATTATCTCTGGAACCTGGTTGATGCACTTTTATTGTCACTATATACAAAAACAACTAAATACAAATGCACTAAAGAAAATAATATAATAAATGCATATTTACAATTTACGCTCTTAACTAAAATAAGTATTAATAAAATAAATGACTAGAGAAGACTGACTATAATCAGCTTGCTTCCATTCAGTGAGAAGCCTACTCTTCACCTGAATTAGAAAAGACGAAAAAAGCTCCTCTGGTCCAACCAGTCCCAGTGGGTTCACATACTTTTTTTTCTAGCCACTGAATTTAGAGCTGTTGTTGTTTTTAAGCTGACCTGATGGATTCCTGTGCATATTCGGTTTCATGTGAATGAGGTGCATCAATTGTATTTCCTTTTTCCTGCAGCGGATCCTGACGTGTCCACGTACCAGTATGATGAGGGCTCTGGCTATTACTACGACCCTCTTACAGGCCTCTACTATGACCCAAATTCACAGGTAATGAAGTCCTCAGTGCAGTCTTCAGCCCGAAGCACACTGCATGATTTTCAGCTGTCCCAGATGAAAGATTGGCATCGTGAAACAAACGTGGTGATTTCTGTGATTGTGGCTCCTAATCGGTGGTCCTGTGTCGTACAGTGAGAGAGGTTCATAAGCATACGATACAGCACGATCATTGCACAGTGTGTTTGCTGCTACAATCCACATTTACTGACCAACCAATAAAAATGCAACATGAAATCAACTCGACATCCACTTTTTTTTTTTTTCAGCACACATAAAAATACAACTTCTAAAGTGTGATTTATCATGCTCTCTTTGTTTTATTAGATCCATGTCGCACAGTGTGACATGCAGTGATCTTATTGGATTGCTAAAATCGTGCGGTGTGTTTCAGGCTTCACATTAGCTTGCGCAGGAGTCGCAATCATTGATCGGTTTTGAGCAGAAGTATCCAATCCTTTTACTGGAGGGCCAATGTCCTGAAGTGTTCAACTTCAACATATTTGCCATGTTTAACATATATTAAGGTCTGCAAACTGGCAGCGACTCGAAAAAGTGAAATGAATGTCCGGTGAATTGAGTATTCACATCAACGGCGAAACGAATGTTCGCATCTTCAATTTGACGCCTGCACGGTAGACAGCGCTGACCGAAAATGTACTTGGCGCCTTATATGCTATAAGGATATCAAACTCGCCATCAATGCCAATTTTCTCCGCGATTCTTTGCCAAAAAACTTCGGTGTTTGACAAAAAAACTTTTGTCAAACCATTCTCCGTTCAGACACCAATAACAACAACATCTTGACATCCATATTCTTTGTATGTTTGTTGAAAGTCCTCTACTTCTGTGTTTTTATGCTCATGCTCAATACAGTCTTCTGAGCTTTTAGCGCCACCACGTCAACCTTTTGGGTAACAGCAGTTGCTCTGGCCATGTGATGTAATGCTCAAATCTTATTGGACGGTCCGTGTTTTCCCTTCGCGAAACTGAAAAGATTCATTGGACAGGTTCGAAAAATAAAGAAAAGGTTTGCGGTCTATGTGGAAGCATCCATAGGAATCTGTTGTTTTATTCCAGCGTCCGATAATTGTTTCGCTTTTTCGCGCTCCGTGTGGAAAGGCCATTACTATGATAACATTTTGTTTGGCTTGTCCAGGTGCGTTTAATTAGGGTTGAAGCTAAACTCAGACAGTGGTTAACGTTTAAGGAATCTTGGTAGTTGTCTTTATTTAATGACCAGTCCGTCATGCTTGTAGACTGTAACCCAAGCTTTTTACACAAGCTCACTGATGCTGATAATGTTGCTGTATGTTTTTGTGATGTTCTTCTAGTACTACTATAATCCCCATACGCAGCAGTACATGTACTGGGATGGGGAAAGACACACGTACGTTCCTGCCCCGTCACAGACGTCCGACGACACCACAGACGCTGCGGCCGCAGGAGCGATCTCGGACCTTACAGGTGCTCCCAACAGCAGCAAGGACAAGAAGGACAAGCCCAAGAATAAGACGGCACAGCAGGTACAGCCGCAGAAATCAGAAACCCTCACGGCTTGGGAATCATCTTGCTTGTGTAAAGTGTGAGGTTTTGAAGAGGTGTGATTTAAATCGAGTATCTCTTCCTGTTGCGTTTTTACTTTTCTCCAGATTGCCAAAGACATGGAGCGCTGGGCCAAAAGTCTGAACAGGCAGAAGGAGAATGGGCGAGTGGGCACTAGCTCTCGACTGATGGCGCAGGGGAGACCCGATGACAGACGGGAGTCTGCCAGCGCCGATGCAGGCTACGCCGTCCTGGAGATGAAGGTTGGGTTTCTACACGTCTGATTAATGCCAGGCTTTTAAAATGCCACCCTTTTCGTTTATATAACTGATAGTGGTTGAACGGATCGTTGATCTGTTGTATTTATCTATGCTTGTAATGTGTGTATTTTCACTTGTCTCTTTAATAATGTTTGAGCTTTCTTAGGCTGAGTTTTTGCTGTGGAATCGAAGAAGTACTTATCGAAAGCAAATTACATTGAAATGTTATTTTTTTTCTTGCTAATCCGAGGAGCAATCCGTCCTGTGGCTCATAAACTGTAATATGATCCGAACCGTGAGATTTGTGATCGGTTGAACCTGTAATAACTGCTGGTGTTTGTTTCTCCTCTCACAGGGTGCCTTGCTGGAGAGACCTCAGATTCTGATGGAGCAGATCAAACATCTCGAAGAAAGAGAAGTGCGCTTCGTCTTCCTTTTGCTGTTTTGTTTTTGCTTTGTTTTCATTGTTGTGGTATGGTGTTTGGTTTTAGATTTTGTTTAATCTTTTTGTTGTTTTGATGTGCTTCATTATTGTTTTTGTTTTTTGGATTTTGTTTAGCTTTTTGTTCTTTATTATATTTAAAGCAAGACATTTGAACAGAGCAAACATCCAGAAGAGAGAGAAGTGTGGTTTTGTTTTTTGCTATTATTTAGTTTTTTATTGTTACCTCATGTTATGGTGTTTGATTTTTCATTTTATTTTGGATTTTCTCATCTTGTTACATAATTTTTATTTATTTGTTGAATTACTTTTGTTTTGCTACAGTATGGCTGTATATATATATATATATATATATATATATATATATATATATATATATATATATATATATATATATATATATATATATATATATATATATATATATATATATATATATATATTTGACATTTTTATATTTGACTTTTATAACATCCAAAACAAGGAAGAGAGAATCCTCAGGTTCTGATGGAACACATCAAACATCCAGAACATCCTTTTTATTTTATTTTTTTTGTTTTTGTTTTGATTCGTTTTGGTCTGGTTTGGTTTATTACCTAATGTTATGATTTTTGACTTTACATTCTGGTTTTATTTGTGGAATTATGGCCTTTTGTTTTTATATTTTAAGTTTTTAACATTTATATACAAAACAGTAAATATAAACGGCAACAATAATAGCAAAACAAATAAAGAATCAATAAAACAAAGACCAAAAAAGTGTTTAGCACAAGTAAAGCTGAATCAGGGCTTTGTTTTTTACTTGTATTTAATTTTTTTGACTTGTTTCATGTGTTTGTCTTCTTTCTGTTTTGTGCAGTTTAACATGCGACTCGCCGCTTGCATCTTCCATGTTGTACTCTGCAGTGCCAATAATAGAAAAGGTTTTTCGAACAGTGTTATAAAAATAAATGTGTGTCTGCTGGTCTTGTCTGTCTGCAGAGTCCTCCTCAGGGTCTGGTGGCAGGGTACAGCGGAGAGACAGACAGTGAGGAGGAGGCCGGAGAGAGAGAGGAGAGGCTGACAGACTGGTCTAAATTGGCCTGTCTGCTGTGCAGGAGACAGTTCCCCAGTAAAGAGGCTCTGATCAGACATCAGCAGCTCTCTGAGCTACACCGGGTGAGTCATGCACGTCACACCATGCCTTGATATCTGCCAACATGAGCCATGTCGCTTCTGATTGCTCTTATAGAGACCTTATATAGAAATTTGTGTGAAGCTCCTCGATCACTTAAAAACTCCAGACATGAGCTGTGGAAAATTATGTCTACTAAGTTGCTTGGAAAGATATATTTTTGCAGTGTTTCATCAACAGAACAATCCAAAATCACATTAGATAACAGCACAACCCACTGAGTAGATGTATATCCATCCTCACAGCCTTGCTTTCATTCTAGTCTATTGTTCTCCATGAACTTTAACTTTTATTTTTTCTAAAAATTAAATCCATAAAATGAATAAAAACGATTTAGAAGTAATCAGACTTGGTTTTAGTTAACAGTAGTAACACTATTTAAAAACCTTGTTAATTAAAGATTAAATTTAAATATTAGACGAAAAACATGGAATTTTAATAATAATAAAAAAAAAAAAATGCCATGGCAAATTGCTGAAATAAGTTGTAAAATTAAGCCTAAAATAAAAATGAATAGAAATGATAAATATTTTTTTTTAATATTATTTCAAAAGCACATAGCAATGTTACAAAAACATTATTTTTATATATTGCAGTTTTCATTTTAGTAAAGCTAAATCGTGTTAATGATGATGATATATAAAAGTACTAAAAAATACTAAATATATTAAGACCAACTTTTATTAGCTTTGCATACAGCTCAGGGATTCGCCAGCCCGAATGCAAAATAACAACACTTGCACTAAATTGTTTGTCTGATTTTTAAAGTCTCAATTTGGTTATATTTTTAGAGGTACAAATTATAATTGGGGGTGCAGTAACTAACTCAAATCAATAGAATAATACAGTATTGTTGACTTTTGTTTATCAATGTTCAGCAAAATCTGGAGCAGAGGAGAGCCAGACAGGCTCAGTCCGAGACACAAGAGAGATCAGAAACAGAGGTAAATACTGCGGTCACCTTCTTCTGAAAGCCCTGATTACAGTTCCTCTGATATCAAACTACCATTTCAAATTATAACCGGTATGTCTTTCTCTGTAATTCATTGCTTTGACACTTTTGAAGTATTGACCTCTGGGTGGCGCTCTTCATTTCAGCTGAAATACAGGGACCGGGCAGCAGAAAGAAGAGAAAAAGGGGCCGTCCCACAAGCACCAGACGCAAAAAAGAGGAAATTCAGTCCTGTGTAAGTTAAATAAGTCAAGTCATACTACTTATATACTGTCTGTTAAACGCATAGCTGTCACAGTGGTTATACTGTGGTTATACCGTGGTGTTTTGAGGATAATGTCTTATTTTTGCTCTTGCTCGTGGTTGGCAGTGGCATGGGATCTCTGATGCTTCCTGGAAGGATGGAAAAAGGCTTTTTCAGTCGGAATCTGCCAGTGGAATAACGTCGGTCTTTGGACTTCCTTCAGTGCTAAACGAAATGCCTCGTGAGCAGTTTTTAATCATGTGGTGCAGAACACGTGCACAGTGCAGCTAAGAGACCATCATCAGGATGAGAATGATGTGCAGATGTCCAGATTTTTATATAAAATGTATATTACTTCATGGGATTCAGGTTGATTTTAAGAAAAACCCTCAGGACCCTGAGAAATACAAAGAAGCTCCTGTTGATAGCACGCTGTTACTGTAAATACAGTCCAACTATGTGACATTCTTGGACTTTAGCCCATTGTCGGCTTCCCAGAAAGCAATTTGGGAATATTTATAGAGGGCATGAATTTATGAAACGTTTTGCCTTTCTGGGAAGCTGTGAAAATGATGTCAGGGTGGAAAACTGGGATAATTCAGAAACCATTTCATGTCTTTTTGTCCCTTTAAGGATGATTTGAATAACAGCCATCAAGGGCCCTGAGGAGAAGCTTTGCTAGTAAGTGTGCTATGCATTTGCATGTCTTGTATGACATGACAGTCTATGCAGAAATGACAGACAGCAGCCGTCTGTTGACTTGCACAGTAGATTAGACTTTAGTGATTATCTTGACAAAAAGGCACAGCAGATGATTATTGTTTACCTATATGAATTTTTATCAACCTGATTTGCTGTGTATATGTATCATATTATATGACTTAGACTATATAAGCTGTATAAGATTATATAAGCTGGCATACTTTTTTTTTTTTTTTTTTTTAAATGTGAATTTAAGGTGGACTGAGTGAATTCGTGAGTGTATGTCCTTATGAGCACTAAGTGCCGTTATGTTTTTTTTTTTTTGTCGTGGTTTATGCAGACATAAAAATCATGTAAATGATTTTCAGATTTAAATTTTGCTTAAATGTCATCAGAAAAGGCTGAAAGCTCATTTTGGTTGATAATTTTGTTTAAAAAATGGTTTCTAATGAAAAATGAGTAGCAACTTTTTTTTCCTTCGTTATTTTATGTGAATATAGAACATAACTGTATGAATATTGAGAATGTGACATGTTGAAAGGATTTCAGAGGATTTTTTACATTCATGTCTAAATGCAATAAAAGAATGTCACAAAACCCGTCAAGAACATGTCTGGGTCTTATTTCCCCAAATCATAAGAAAATCTGATATACTAATTTACTCAATTAATTAAACAAAAAGAAAATTGAGCTTTTTTTTTTTGTTGTTGTTTATTTTATTTTTAAATTTTGCTTTGAAATATGACTGTGTGAGATTGACCCACACTGTAAAAAGAAAAAAGTTGAGCCAACTTAAAATTAAGGCAACCAGCTTCAGCATACAACAAAAAATTTGAGAATCTCTCACAAAAATAAGTTGAGCAAACTCACAAATCTGCTGAAGCTGATTGCCTTAATTTTAAGTTGGCTCAACTTTTTTTTTTTTTTTTTAAGAGTGCATACAGGTTATTGTGATACAGTGACCCCTTAACCTTCTGGGATTTTGCAATGAGTGAATTTGTCCCTCAGCCACCAATGTGTGTGTTGAAAGAATACATTTGCACAATACAGCTTCCTGTTTTGACATCAGTTCAGCTTGTTCTGTTATTTTATTTATAGGCCACAATATACACTAAGTTAGAGTCTCCATTCCCAAATGCATAAAATGTGTGTGTGTATATATATATATATATATATATATATACACACACACACATACATACATATATATATATATATATATAAACACTATTGTGAAATATAGAAATTTAAAAGAACTATTTTTTATTATAAAATATAATTTATAACGGTGATGAAA
The DNA here is from genome assembly GCA_036784905.1 of Acrossocheilus fasciatus. NCBI lineage: Eukaryota > Metazoa > Chordata > Actinopteri > Cypriniformes > Cyprinidae > Acrossocheilus > Acrossocheilus fasciatus. The sequence continues at coordinate 5,242,387 of CM071960.1, forward strand.
GCTGAATTTTCAGCATCACTACTCCAGTCTTCAGTTTCACATGATCCTTCAGAAATTACATTATAATATTCTGAACCATGATACTACTATTCAAATGTTTGGAGTACGTGTTTGTGTTTAATTGAAATTAATACTTTTATTCAAAAGTGACAGTAAAGACATATAATGTTACAAAACATTCTATTTTAAATAAATGCTGTTCTTTTGAACTTTGTTCATCAAAGAATCCTGAAAAATGTTTCCACAAAACACGAAGTAGCAAAAACTGTTTATAACATTGATAATAAGAACCATCATTAATAACTGAGCATCAAATCAGCATAGTATACTGATTTCTGAAGGATCATGTGACACTGAAGACTGGAGTAATGATGCTGAAAATTCAGCATATTAATATTCTTGAGACTTAAAAACATGAATTGAATCAGCTTCTTTCTTGGTGTCTCAGTGCGTCTCAGGCTGCATGTCTTAGCTATTTCCTTGAGTAATAAAACTAATCAACAGCTTCACCACAAAAATCTGTGTTGCATGGAAAGTCATGCATTTTTAAGCTGGGCCTTGTGCCACAACACAGGCTGAGTGTTCAGTGATCTAACATGGCAAAGATTCTTGTCAGGGCAAGGCTTCTGTAGCAAAGAGACTGTTGAGATAATTATAATGAACCTGCTACATACAAACATACGGTTGACATGGCAGCGTAACCTATTAGCAAGGGAAGTCTTGATGGCTGTCAAACTAGAATGAATCATAAAAAGGTTGTTGGATTAAGCGTCCTTGGAAAAGCATCTCAGATAATGTCCAACATAAGCAAATGCAGGAAACGCCTGTGAAGACTTGTCCGAACACTTCCTGTCAGCATTCTTCTTTATGAATCAACCGTGTCTGAGTCAGTTTTGCATCTGTAACTACAGAAGAGCAGTTTGAGAATGATGTTGTAATGTAAAAAAAGACGTAACAACTGAATACACACCTCGTTTTTTTATTCACATCCCGCTGGAAATGAGAGACTACGTTTTCAAGGAATGACTAGTTCATGGTTTCCAATGAAAGGTGTGCTGGGTCAGTGTTCACATTCAAACTGTACACTTTAAAAAAAAACACCAAACGACTTTCTAAAACGTGTGCTTTTACATCACATGCTTCTAAGCCACAAGTACAAGCTGTACATCAGATTGACACGTTCAAAGCGGGAGATCTGTGTGTTCCTACATGGCACATGGGCGTTTCGTTCACGAGGCTTAGAGGAATGTTTCAGACTCAGAAACAGGTTGAGTTTGATCTGTGACAGCTAAAAAAACAAACAAAAACTAATGCATTTACAATGGCTGTGTATGGAACAGGACACTGCACGGGGATACACACAAAAATACACAAAAGCACTTCATAATTTGAAGGTATAGCCACAAAACTTATACATCGACACAAGACTAGTGGGATAAAAATCGCAATAACACTTTACAATAATTAGTTAATATTAGATTAACTAACATTAACAAATATTAATAAATACAGTAATAAATGCATTGCTTATTGTTAATGTTAGGTTATCGTTCAATGTTAGTTCCATTATGGTAACACTTTATTTTGATGATCCCTTTTGAACATTCTGGTGACAATAAGTAATGTTGCAAATACATGTCAACAAGCTCTCATAAGAGTATTAGTGGACTGTCTGCTTCATATCTACTAACTCCTTATTGTGTTGGTCTCCCAACAGATATTCTACTGACTATAAGTAACTTTGCAAGAACATGTCAACTTAATCTAACCCTAACCCTACCAGTCAACTAATACACTACTAACACTCTAATGAGAGTCAGTATAAATGTAGGTGCAACATTACTTAGTCAATAGAATGTGTTAAAGGGACCATCAAAATAAAGTGAAACCAATAATATTAAATTAAATAATTATTCAGCTCCTAACCAGTGTTATTTTAGTATTACTATATTAGTATGATTTTAATGTTTTGAATTTATAGCTGTTTTTATTTTAATTTATTTTTTATTAATTTTGTCATCTGCTTTGTCATTTTAATTTACATTTATTTATATTTAATTTAGTTGTCACTGTCATTTATATACATATATAGGTTTGATTTATTTTAGTTTTTTGAGACTTTTTTTTTTGTCCAATTTTAGTGCTTTAAACTTATTTTAGGTAATCGTCAAGACAACATTTCAAATTTTCACTTAACGTTTTCAATTTAATATTTATATTTTATTACAGTTTCACAGCTCAAATAGCACATTTGTAAGAAAAAAATAAGTGCTTTAACAAAAGTACAAGTTTACACATTCTCTGTAACATCTTGCCTAGACCTCCATATTAAGTGTGTGTGTGTGTGTGTGTGTGTGTGTGTGTGTGTGTGTGTGTGTGTGTGTGTGTGTGTGTGCGTACTGGTTTTTGTGGTTTACGGAGACAAAATTTGTATAATAACATGGGTATGACAGAGGTATTACAATTTGAAGGTGGTTTATGAGGACACTGCCTATGTCCCCGTAATTCAAAAGGCTTAAAACACATACTAAATGCTGTTTTTTTTTTTTTAATCTAAAAATGCACAGTCTCCTGTAAGGGGTAGGTTTAGGTGTAGGGTTGGTGTAGGACAATAGCACATACAGTAAGGACAGTATAAAAACCATTACGCCTATGGAGAGTCCTCACAAGGATAGCAAACCAGACACGTACGTGTACGTACGTACGCGTGTGTGTGTGTGTGTGTGTGTGTGTGTGTGTGGACACGCAGAGCACTGACACAAACTGAGGAATGAGCAAATGATGTGCTAATCGACAGCATTCTTCAGATGCCGTTCTACAACCTGTGCTGAACTGGAACATTCCTTTAAGAACATTGACGACATTCTTACAGTATTCTTTAGGCTCAAAATGTGATTTTTTTTTTTTTTTTTTTTTTTTTTTTAAGAGCAGAACAATTAACGTCTGGATTTTGGATGGTCTTGTATTGACAGTCTTGCCAAGCTTTACTTAAATCAAGTGCTGTTCTTAGAATTTGTGCAGGACAAAATATATACAGTATCAAGCAAGCAAACCACTCACTTGCCATGTACTGATACACAATCAGAGTGCACATATGCACTTCTACAAGCACGGACAGCTCAATAAATTAAAAACACAGCCACTCAGTCACAATAATATTTACATTATTTTGTTCTTGCAGTGTTGAGATTTCAAAAAGAATGTTCAAATCTATCACTGACAACGTAAAAAAGGTCCAAAAGGTCATGTGATATGGCTAGTTTCTTCACTCTCAGAAACTCCTGTATGAAATGACATTCACTATATGTGTGCACATCTCGTTTGGTTGATTTATTTTTCTGGCCACAGTTCTAATGAACACTGGTGCTCTGACAGTTCTGGGGATTTTACGAGTCATTTGTTCAGCTAGACGTCCACTAGCATGGCCTCGGCGTTTCTCAGAAACACATCCCATTCCGAGGCACGAGAGAATTAGGTCCATGTTGTCCACATCCGTCCATAAGGTGCTTCTGTTTCCTTCTGCTTTCTGTTGTGCCGGTATGTCTTTTGGTCCTGCAGAAGTTGGTGTGTTGCTGTGGTATCAGCATGCGCTCTGTGACGGGACTATCACGTGGAATCAGCTATTCCAAAAAGACATTTAGTTCGTGGATAGTTCCCGTACTAGACGTCAAGGTCATCTTGTAAAAATCATACATTTATTTCATTGTTTCACTGGTTTATAAGTAAAGCTCAAGGTTTTGAGAGAGCATAACAAGAGCTTTAAATCGGTACTGTCAGTGCTGTCTCTGACATGTACAAAATAAAATCATATCAGTGAAAGATGACCTGTCCTCGTGTGCTCTTTAATGGTCTGCGTCAGAACAGCTGGCCATGGCACCGAACACCTCTGCTGGCTCTGATGTGTGAGAGGCGGCACTTTCCGATGGGAACCTGCCATAAGAAAATGCAAATATTAATTTGTCAACAGTTTGAATTTTTAGGTCGAGTTTGTCTTAATAATGTAGTTAGACTGAAAAGTACCATGGAAGGACCATAGTTATTGAGTAAAACCATTGTAAAAGGCATTAATACTGCCCTAAAAGTGTGTGCAAAGATTGAACTACAGTAGTTGACAGTGTAACTACATGTCCTTATAGTACAGTTATGCATGAATGATGTATTAATTAATGTATTAAATTAAAATATTTTACAAACATTGTAATTTGGTCTGATTTTCTTTGCATCCTAAAAATCTACAACAATGATGCTTGGGGGCTTTTTGTATGTATTTGTTTTGTTTGATCTCTTTTCGCTTTTGTTTTGTTTGTTTCATCTCTTTAGTTTTTATATGTTTTGTTTATTTGATCTGTTTTTACTTATTTTGTTTGTTTGATCTTTTGTTTGATATATATATATATATATATATATATATATATATATATATATTTATTTATCATTTTGTCTGCATTATTTGTTTGGTTTGTTCACTTCGTTTTTATTATTTGTTTGGTTTGTTTGATCTTTGTTTTTATTGTTCGTTAGCACCATTTGTTTGATTTTTTTTCTTTTTTCCTTCTTTTTTTTTTTTTTACAATTTGTTTGGTTACTTTATTTGTTTTTTTTTTATCTTAGGTGTGGTACTTGCATGTTTTTAAAACATTGCACTGCCACAAATCCTAACTGCAACCAAAGTACAACAACTGGAAATGTTTTGTGTTTGCTGGGTGGTTGCTAAATGTGGTTAAGATGCCCCAAAAGGGCTGCAACAGAATATCACTGAATTAGGTTATTATCCTAATACACAAAATTACTTCACTATGACCTAACATTGATACAACAGACCTTAGTTAAGGCAGAAGCCACATTTGACAGGACAAAGTAAAAATGCTTATTTCCATGAATGTCTAGAGTTCAGAACACAGAACATTAGCTGTTACCTAAGCCAGGGTGCCAAATCCTACTCCTGAAGGGCCACTATCCTGCACAGTTTAGCTCCAGCCCTAATTAAACACACCTGAACCAGTTAATCAAGGTCTTCAGAATCACTTGAAACTTCCAGGTGGGTGTGTTGAAGCTGAACACCCTCCAGGAGCACTCATTTTAATTTGAGATTCAGATTAAATTTGACATCCATAGTGAAGTTCCCTGCTACAGAACGCCAGTCAAAAGTCACAGAAAGGTTATCCTGGTCCTTCAATGTCCTGAAGAGCTTAGCTTCATCCCCAATTAAAAACTCCTGAACCTGCTGCTCAAGGTGCCAGAATTGCTAGAATCTTCCAGGCAGGTGCCTTTTAGCAGGTTAAAGTTAAACTAGAGATTGTCTTACTATAGGGCAGCGGTTCTCAATGCCTTGATTCCAGTTCGAAGCGAGCGTATATGTTCCATTTAAAGGTCATTAAAGTGTACAAGACATGAATTTAAATTGCATTTATTTACAGATGCATTTATGTCACACTAGTAAGTTTCGTCTGTGTGAAGACGCTGCAGGTGGTGGCGTATAGTGCAAATATGTGACTGAATGTTCAGAAGCGAAGTAAACTTCAACGGATTTCCCCTGGTCAGGGAGTTCATGCATGTAGCTCTCTTCTAACGAGCTGTTTATCTGAATCAGGTGTGTTAACTAAGAGAGACATGCAAAATATGCAGAGCGAAGGGGCGCGAGGACTGGAATAGAGAACCGCTGCTATAGGGAGATGAGAGGGTCTGTATTACTTACTATTGGAGAAAGCATATCGGTCAACTTGGATGACATATGCCTTAGTAACCAATCACATTATAGCCTTGACGTCATTGAGAGTCACACAGTTCTGACTGAAATCGTCGTTTACGGTTACCATAGGAATGAATGGGAAGTGCCGTAATTTGAATCCCACTTGTCGCAAAAAGTCTGTGACATCTCTTATAAAACAAAATTTTAACAGTAGCAGTTCAATCCAAAACTATTGTTTACTGTAAAACATGTTGAAGATTAGCCAATAGGCTGTGGATTCATTAAATGATAAGCTGTTTCCTCAAAAAAGCTGTTTATTCAGCGTAGTGAAGCCTTTCCTCCATTTACATCCATTAAAAAAAACTGCCTCTGCTCTCCTTTCCTGCGTACTGCCAAAGTGGAAAAGTTAGCATTAGCCATGACTTTTTTTGGCTAAAGGTTGCAGGCTTGCCTTTCAGTGTCTTTGGCTAAACTCTATACGAAGGTGGTCCTTCAGGAGCAGGACTGGACACAGCCGCACAAGATAGAGACTGAATTTGATAGTATTCACTGTGGAGAGCCTAAATTGAGAGCTGTTACTAAAATAAAGCTTCACATTGCAGCATCCATAAACATATATCCATACCAAACCTAGATGGACTGACGAATATACCTATTGTGAATACACCTAAATAGCTGGTTTGTGGGTCTTGTCCAAACAGTTTTCTGTCTCACCTGTTGTGTGTAGGACTGCGACTGTATGAAGGACTGTAAGCCCCAGCGCTCAAGGGACCATCTGGCAGCTCACCATCAGTCAGACCCACGGCTAAATGATTCTGCCAGTTTCCTCCTCCACTGGCAGTAGACGACACTAGTGAGGAAGAGAGGTGTGATATGGTAAAGCAACATTAACTTAAATTACATCAGAAGAAAAGTTTATGCATTATTTTGATAATGCACTTTTTGAATTCTACTAACTTTTATAAGGAACTTTGCAATTCCGTGTCAACTAATTTTCATTAGAGTATTAGTAGACTGATAGGGTTAGAAAAAAAGTTGACATGTACTTGCAAAGTTACTTATTGTCAGTAAAACGTCTATTGGGGACTGTATAATTAATTATTAGCAGATATTAAGCTGAGAGTCTAGTAATATTCTAATGACTGGTAGTTGACAGTTATTTACAGTCAGCAGAAAGACATGTTAAGGGTAAAAACTAGGGCTGTCAATCGATTAAGTTTTTTTGTTTTGTTTTTTTTTAAAATCGCGATTAATCGCATGATTGTCATGAGTTAACTCGTGATTAATCGCAATTTAATCGCACATTTTTATTTGTTCTAAATGTACTTTAAATGAATACTTTTCACGTTTTTAATATTCTAATCAACATGGGCATGGACAAATATGGATGCTTTATGCAAATGTTTGTTAATTATTAGTGAAACCATAGTCAACAGAGCATGAAGACTAGAAATGTTTCAAAGGTCATGGATGTTTTTTAAATAACTTGTTCATGTCTATTAGACACATGAAAAAAGAAATACCAGGTTCCCATTACTTCTCTTTCTTTGCACCGAACAATTTACTGACACAAACCTGTTTACATTTTTACAGGACAGGGCAGCTCACTTCTTCTGAACATGCAAAATGTACATTTATTATTTGTTATATTTGTTTACCTCTCTGTGCCCAAATACTGTATTTTGATGCAGCTAAATTCTAAATAAAACTGTTTTTATTGGTATATTTTACTGTTTCTGTTGTCATACAACGGAATGAATATGAAACACAACCCATTAAAACTAGACTACATAACCAGCTCTCCTTGCCAAGATGCTAATCTCCACAAAAATCCTGATAATCGAGCCGTCGTCTGATAAAATCAAATACACATAAGATAATGACAATTGATAGTTTTCACGTGACGTCACACCTTATAGGAACGCCCACCTGGCGGGCAAAACAAAGCTTTGCTCCACAGACCGCCAGCTATTTTTACGCAGTTTGTATCAAGTAATAATGTAGTAAAACGCAGATATTAAAAGGCGAGATTCAGTGTACACATTATTGATTTTGTGCAGGCAAGAGGATGAAGCCAGAATATAAACGCAATGTGCAAAGTTTCACATTAAATGGCTTCCCATAGAAAACCATTAGAAGGAAAACACTGAACCGTTAAGCGGGCTGCATTCATATTCCAGCCTCATCTGCTTGGCTGAGTTGCGTTTGATCAGGATTGGAGCTGAACTTTGCAGGAAGGTAGATCTCCAGGAACAAGATTGGGCCTGCTCTACAAGTCTTCAACCCCGCTACTTGAAGACCAATGTCCTGAAGAGTTTAGCTAAAACTCTAATCAAACACACTTAAACCAGCTAATCAAGGTCTTGAGGGTCACTTGAAAAATCACAGGCTATGTGAGCTGATTGTAAATAAACTTAGCAGGACATTGGGTGTCCAGGAACAGGGTATGCGACCTAGTCTCTACAGTATTCTGGTCTCCAGATGTGACTTGATTCCTGAAATGCACATTTACAGGATTTTCTGGCCATTTTATTGACTACCTGATGAAAGTTCAGTCGTAGTACTTGCACACTTTCCTCAGTATGCTGCATGATAAGGTATCACTCATTCCCATAACACAAGGGGTTTACTAGAATTTCAAATCGCTCTGGCAGTCGACAATAAATCAATATCTAACTTCTCGCTGGTCCATTTCCACTGTGCAATTTAATAAAAATCAATTCCTATAGTCCTTTTAAATTTGTTGACTACTGAGTTTGGAAGAAATCATTTTGGACATACCAGAGCAGGGATGCCAAAAAAGTGGGGACAACTGGACCTTTCGGCTTGAGGGTGGCCCAGACCACTTGGGAATGATAATTCAGCTATGGGGCCCATAATGAATGGTTTGAACAGGGCCCAACAATTACTTACTGCAGCCCTGCACCAGAACCTGGCATTTTGTCAGTAGTGTTGTTGAGATTGGAAGTAATAGTTTCAGTCATACTAAAACAGGACTGGATCGAGAAGGATCTAGATCAATTGGGAACATTATTTCAGCCAAGGAGCTAATGATGAACGGTTTGTCCCTGGCCAAACAATCGCTTATTGCAGCTCTGCACCAGAACCTGGCATTTTGTTGCCCAAATGATTGATTTTATTCATAGTTTGCAGTGTATGTTTGAGGAACCGTACTTACCTGAGGAGAACGAGTTGGTTCGGCTGGAGTGGCTGAAGGGTGCGGGCAGTGTCTGGTAACCCAAGCTGTGCTGGGAACCTCGGTCATATTTGTAGGTGTACACCAGCTGATATGTACCTGGGTCCCTGTGCCCAGCACTGCGATTGTACCATCCCTTCAAATGCTCCGCCACCAAAGCCTTGTACATGTTCTTTGTCAACACCTCGTTCAAGGGTCCCTGTCTTCCTCTAGGGGGCCTCACGGTGGCGTATGGATTCTGTGACAAATTATCCGACCCCTCTATTCCATAATGCCTATTCCGACTGCGACTCTGGTAACCATGTGCTGGGTAAGTGGGGTTGATGTTATAGTGACCCTCAAGTTCGCTCTCGTAGACGTAAGCTCCATTAGAACAAGGCTCATATTCGAAGCCGGGATACCCAGTCACGTAGTACGCCGTGGGGTTGTAGTGATTCTGCTGGTGGCCGTAACAGCTGGAATTTTGAGGGACCAAGTTGGGCATGCTACCCGTATTGCCATAGATCTCCACTTTGCGGTGGAGCCGGTAGTCGTGAGATTGTGAGTCCAGCGTGCGGTAGGGAGGAGTGGCCGAGCAGGGGAGACAGTAGTCCATGCTGGACATGCTGGTATAGGACGAGCAATCGTCCAGCACCTCAGTGCTGTTGCTACGACGGGACGGAGACAGCGGGAAGGCAGACTTGTTTGCGCAGTGAGAGTGGAGAAGTTGTGACTGGGACTCCAAACTGCCACTGCGGTGCCGGAAACCACGGATATGACTTTCCGACCTACAGGACACAATAAATATCAATTGTTTTGGTAAAAAAGAATGCACTGAATAAAATAAACTACTTGCATTAGAAACATAAAAGCCACAAAGCTATCAAGACTTTTATATTTTTTGAATCAATTGTGAGTTGTTTTTGAATTCTAGGGTGATGTATGTGGTTGTGAGAGATTTTTTTGTGTGTGCGTTTTACTGGACCAAGTCAGCTCACCTGAGTTGGCTGCTGCTGTAGGCGTTACGGGGCATGACGGGGGTTTGCGGTAAGCTTCGGGGGTTCTTCGGCATTCTGGGTAAAGTTTTGCAAGGACTGCTTTGGGCAGAGAACACCTCTCGGGGGATGTAATAATGTCCTGGGCCTTGGACCTCATGCTCTAATCTGAACTCAAACAGACAAAAGAATACCTTTGATGAAAGAGAAATGTCCAGTGATGGCTAAACCAAGAGCTCAGATGTTGAATCTTACTAAAACTGTCAAGAACATGTCAGTGTCAAAAAACAAAAAAATAAGAAATAATGTTTTTGCAAATGGAAAAGGTTACACTTTATTTCGATAGTCCACTTTAGACATTCTACTAACTATAAGTAACTTTGTAACTACGTGTCAGCTACATGTCAACTAATTCTCATTGATTTGCAACTACATGTCTACTAACTCTCAGTAGGGTAGGTTTAGGGTTAGTAGAATAAGTTGACATATACTTGCAAAGTTTCTGATAGTCAGTATGTTGTATGTTGTGGACCCATCAAAATAAAGTGTTAGAAGATATTAAGCAGACAGTCTACTAATACTCTACCGACTGCTAGTTGACATGTAGTTGCAAAGTTACTTACTGTTAGTAGAATGTCTAAAGTGGACTATCGAAATAAAGTGTTACCATGGAAAATTATTATTATTATTTTTAGCAGCAGCATTATTATTTTTATTTACATTATTTTCATGATGTTTTTATATGCTAGATTTGATGTCACATACTGTAGCTATTGAATAGGCCAGAAGGCTAGAAATATAGTATGGGAATTACATATACTTCTATGGTGCTTTTCTGTCTTTTTTGTACTACTACTACTACTACTACTCCTACTCCTACTACTACCACCACCACTACCACTACTCCTACTACTACTACCACCACCACCACTACCACTACTCCTACTCCTACTACTACTACCACCACTACCACTACTCCTACTCCTACTCCTACTCCTACTACTACTACTACCACCACCACCACCACTACCACTACTCCTACTACTACTACCACCACCACCACTACCACTACTCCTACTCCTACTACCACCACCACCACTACCACTACTCCTACTCCTACTACTACTACCACCACCACCACTACCACTACTCCTACTCCTACTACTACTACCACCACTACCACTACTCCTACTCCTACTACTACTACCACCACCACTACCACTACTCCTACTCCTACTACTACCACCACCACTACCACTACTCCTACTACTACTACCACCACTACCACTACTACTACTACTACCACCACTACCACTACTCCTACTACTACTACTACTACTACCACCACCACCACTACCACTACTCCTACTACCACCACTACCACTACTCCTACTCCTACTACTACTACCACCACTACCACTACTACTACTACTACTACCACCACTACCACTACTACTACTACTACTACTACCACCACTACCACTACTCCTACTACTACTACTACTACTACTACTACTACTACTACTACCACCACCACCACTACCACTACTCCTACTACCACCACTACCACTACCACTACTCCTACTACTACCACCACCACCACCACCACCACCACCACTACTACTACTACTACTACTACTACTACTACTACTACTACCATCACTACTACCACCACCACTACTCCTACTCCTACTCCTACTACCACCACCACCACCACTACTACTACTACTACTACTACCACCACCACCACTACCACCACTACCACTACTACTACTACTACTACTACTACTACTGCTAATATTTATTATTATTAAATGTGGTTTCACTTTATTTTGATGGTCCCTTTAACACATTCTATTGACTATAAGTAATGTTGCACCTACATTTCTACTAACTCTCATTAGAGTGTTAGTAGTGTATTAGTTGACTGGTAGGGTTAGGGTTAGATTAAGTTGACACGTTCTTGCAAAGTTACATATAGTCAGTAGAATATCTGTTGGGAGACCAACACAATAAGGAGTTAGTAGATATGAAGCAGACAGTCTACTAATACTCTTATGAGAGTTTGTTGACATGTAGTTGCAACATTACTTAGTGTCACCAGAATGTTCAAAAGAGACCATCAAAATAAAGTGTTACCTTAAATGTTATATAATTAATATTAATTACATCAAATCTATATAAAATCTTATTACAGTAATGCAATAATGAACGTTTCTTTTCCAACATATTTTTAAAAAAAAAATTTAAACTGCTACCATGACTGATAAATACTTTACAACTGAAATTTATATTTTTAACATTTCTATAATATAATAATAATTATTTTAATAATTATAATTTAAATAAAATTGAAATAATTGTTTTTTTTTCTGGAGTGACCCAGACATGATCTTGACGGTATTCGTGAGATTCAGCCCAGCCTGTCGTACTATGAGTATTCACACCTGTTAAGAGCTCTGTCGTGATGTGTGTCGCTGGATGAGGATCGTCTCTCGGTGTCGTATTCCAGGCCGGATGATGACAGAGGAGGACTGAGACACGGGGAGCACTGGACGGAGCGGGAACGCGGCCTCTGGCCATCATCTTCTGAAGATACAAACATGGTTTTTGACTGCTATGTTTTCTGCTCCGCAACATTTGGTTGCATCCGGTTCAAATAACACCATATAAATTCATTGTTGGTTCTGCATGATAAATGATCTATTATGAGTGTGTTAATGTGCATGACTCAGTGCCTACATTAGGGAACAATGCTGATGGAGAAACACTGGAAGTGAGGTAGTGAGTTGTAATAAATCTTAATTACATAAGCAGAGAGCTGATAGTGGTTTCATAATTGATGTCATTACCGTCATCTAGAGGAAGACTTTCACACAGGGAGCTGCACTCGGACTGAGCCAGTTCATCTATGGAAGAAAGAGAAATGATGTTATGTTAATGAAACACTACATAAATTAAATCAAACATTTCATTAAATTAACATGACATGATTAATCAAATTAATCAATCGAATATATTGTAATTTGATTTTTACATATAATTTATAACATTAAATCAACACAGAAAATTCACAGCCTGATAAATGTATATGTATATTCAGTATATTAAATATCAGATGAGCCACAATCAGAGTCGCAGTAAAATTGCAGTGATCATTTTTCTTTTTTTTTTCTATTCGTGTATATCTTGCTTTAATTCTTCCTTCGGATGGACTTGCATCATGTATTTAATTTGTAACACATTTGTAATGATAAAGTTGCAATTTCGTACATTTAAAATATATGATCTTTTCATGTAATATCAAATAACAAGCTATAATTAAAATTACTATAATAAAAATTAAGTACTTTACATGTGCTTTAGTTCTGTAAAACACTACAAAATATTATTAAAATGAAATAAAATGTACTTTTATGTAAAACACAATGACAGTATTACAAAATGCACTTTTTAATGCACTATATCTCTCTTTAAGTCACATTAAGTGGCCTTTTATGTAATTAATATTATATTATCTGCACATACAGTTTCTTAAAAATATACTTTTAAGATTTGAATATACTACACTTGAAGGCACTCGACGTGCACATTCAATACAATTAAGCACACTTCTTTTTGACAAGTGTTAAAACTATTCTAAATAAAGAATGATGATATGACTAAAGATTAGGTCAAGATTGTTCATGCATGCAAGTAAAAAATGTAAAAATCAAGTTGTTCTTTTTTGATTGACAGGGTGTTTTTTGATTGACGGGGTGTTTTATGATTGACGGGGTGTTTTATGATTGACGGGGTGTCCTGCGATGAGCCACTTCAGCAAACATCTGTCTGACATACCGGCTATGATCACAGAAGCTCTCTGTGTGGGTTTCTGCCCTTTCTTCAGTCTGTATTGGTTCATTTCATCTTCGATCTCTTGCAGCTTTTGCATGGCGTCCAGACAGTTCCTCCTCCTTTTTTTCCTCACTAATTTAGAGATGTCAGGCTCAGCAGCGAGCTTCTTGGCCGCCTCCACGATTTTCTGCTGTAACGCAAAGCGGCTCTCCAAATTTCTGAGGTATGGATCCTAGGAAGAAAGATTATCATTCAAAACAATGTTGATTATTTTGTATTCTATTCATAAATCTGTCCAAAACTTGAAATATGCCTGTCGGTACGAGTGAGAAGAGTCATTAATATTTGTGGTCCCTTTTCCAAAATGGAAAAATATGCTTTTTTTGTCAAGTTTTCTGAGTATACTAACATGTAAATCGCCTCAAAGCTAATACAGATTAATTATAACCCATAAAAAATAACCCATCATGATCTCATGGGGTCTTTAAAGCCGCAACCTAAAACAAATATATCCTAGGTTTGTTCTCAATCAACATCTGTGGTTGAAACCACCAATCAATAAACAGAATTCAAAAAGTGTCTTTTTTCCAAGCTTGATCTCCAATACAAGGCCACATCCTGGAAATATTTGGCAGTTAAAATCGTACAGGTGATAATGAGCAAACATGAGAGCAAGATCTGTCATTCCACATACTGTCACACGTGAGCTAAAACGACATGTTGGCATTTGACCAGCTCAGGACAGCCTCATAGCAATAGAGCCAAACCCCCAGTGTCTGATATATTATTCAGTCCTCTACTTGGCAACATTGTTGTGTGGCAGTGTTTCACACTAACCTCATTATATGGGAAAAGGTCATCCAATTTGAAGGCCGTCCCGACTCTCCTCCGAACATGAGGAGGGGTTTCGCCTTTGATGAGGGGATATTCTTTTGGGAGTTTGCCAGTGAGTTGCTGAAAGCAGATAAAACATACTGTAAATGGTTGAAAGTCACAAAGAACAAGCATGGGTCACATTTCAGGCAAAAATAATAAATAATTTGCATAAATAAAATGAAACCAATTAGGGAAACAAATATGATTTCATTTTCATTGGGGGAAAAAAAATTCCGTGAGCATAATAAGAATGTGAGATGAAAAATCATATTGTAAAAGTTTGGGGTCTTTATTATTTTTAAAATGTTTTTAATATAGTAAAAACAATAATATTGTGAAATATTATTACAATTTAAAAAGAACTGTTTTCTGTTGTACTTCATTTTGAAATGTAATTTATTCCTGCGATAGAAATCATTCAATTATTCTTATTTACTGTTTAAGGAACGTTTTTGTTTTTTTGTTTTTTAAATGGAAACTTCTTTGATCTAAGAAATGGAAAGAAAATGGAAAAAGCAATTTCCTATTCTTAGATGGACTGAAATATAGATCTTTTGTAACATTATACTGTAACTTTTGACCAATTTAATGCATTCCTGCTGAATAAAAAAATATTATTTAAAAAAATATAATCAAACTAATCGCGATTAATCGAGTCCAAAATAAAAGTTTTTGTTTACGTAATATGTGTGTGTATACTGTGTTTATTTATTATGTATATATAAATACAAACACATGCATGTATATATTTAAGAAAATATGTTATGTTTAAAAATATAAATATAAAATATAAGAACATGAATATCTAATTGCATAAACATGTAAATATTTTCAAAATATATACTGTATGTGTGTGTATTTATATAATATATATACACAATACACATACATGTATAATGTAAACAAAAACATTTATTTTGGATGCGATTAATCGCGATTAATCGTTCGACAGCACTAAATCAAACACAATTTGTCTAAAATATAAGTTCATTCTCAATATTCTCAACTATTATAATACATAGTATATCGGCAATTCTATGTTATTTATTAGACTTGCTATGTAATAATGTGATCACAACACAGTCAAAAAGGAAAAAAAATAATGGACTTGTTTGCTCTTACAGCCTCCCGCAGGCATATTTCCTTCAGCTCTGTCAGTTTTTGGCCAAGTATATCCTGGATCTCTCTCTCTTTCTTTCTCAGCTCGGCGAGTTTCTCTTTTTTCTGGTCGTCGTTCATTTCAGAGTCAGCTGAACCTGTGAAATAATGCATGAAATAATGCACGCGTTCATTATGACAGGCAATAAAATAAAAAAGATGACGTCAAGACTAAAGTACAATGAACTTCAATGACATTTCGCTAAGTCTACAATGAAAGAAAAGGTTTGAGAGGAAGCAACACAAATAAGAGGAAAAGTAGGCATCTGAGCAGCTCAATATGTGAACGGATATCTGTGGAAGCATGTTGGCACATGGATAAACAGAGGCTGACTCAACATCACATACTATTGAACTATCCTGAGGAACAGAACAGAGCTCATGTACCTGTTGAAACCAGACTCCCGTTACTGGCCATGATGAGCTGATTTTTCACTCCGGCACTCAGTTTGTTCATCTTTGATGCTCCGTTCTCTGTCAAGTCAGTCGCGATGTCTCCTAAACTCCTGGCTGTGGTGATTTTTGCCTGTAAATAGGATATATGATTTTAAATTAACCCTATAAATCTGCTATGCAAGTCCTCTCCATGATCAACATCAAAATTTGCTGACTTCCTCCTTGAGAATAAAATACATATTCTCACTGTACCATACTACATGAGCCAAAAAAAACCTTTTTTGTGTAGATTTTTAAACAAATGTTTAGTCTAAAAGTTCAATATAATGTTCCATTTCAAAAAACTGATTTATTTTTTCTGGCTATTATTTCACAGAGTTAAAAACACGATTTGTGATCTTTTCTTCCTATGGGTTGCACAAGCGTTTGTTTTTTTACAATTCCTAATTTTAGAAGTAAAAAGATCAAACCTGAAAACATGAATATTTATGAAACACACACACCTCTGCGCTGCCAGAAGACAGTGGGTGTAGAGCGACTATTATTAAGAACAGGAAATGTTTCATAATTCTGGAATGGTGTAATGCCTGATGTAACTTTTTGGATTTGAATCTCGTCGATCCATATGAACCTACTGTCTTTATATAGATATATGTATATATGAGCGGTCTGATAGATCAGACGTCATCGGTCATGTGTGTATGCTGACTTACTTTGCTCTGTTTTCTGTTCAGGTAGAACTGGTGTTGGCTGATGGCCATGACCCAGATGGTTTTGATCAATGAGTGACTGGCATACCAAGTGTGGATCACCAGTCCCGTCTGACCAAATGTGCGTTTAGTCACTGTTCGCCTGCATGCAGATACACACACACACACACACACACACACACACACACACACACACACACACACACACACACACACACACAGTATGGTCACTGGAACACATTCAGAGAAGAAACTGGAAAACACTTAAATTCATGCTCTGTAAAAATAGCAACTAACACATCGCATACTTTTTTTGCATAATTTTTTTAACATTTACTAATCTTTCAATAGCTTTTAATACCTCTTAATAATAAACTTGCATTTGCAACATTAAGAAGCATTATTATTTTACCTTGACAAAAAGTTTTCAAAATCTTCAAGGTTTTTATTTTCAACATTTTCTGTTTCTTGTTGCATAATATAAGGCTTAATGTGTCTTACACCTTTAAAGAATTACAATGCAAATTAAAATCTGATTCATATACTGTTATAAATATAATGAATATACATGCTTACTTAATGTTTATGGAATTTAAACTGCCGTTCTGAAAGTTTGGGGTCAGTAAGATTTTCTTTTTAATAAATTAATAATTTTAGTTAGCAAGGATTCATTCAATTAAATACAAAAGTAAATACATTTATATTTTCAGAAGATTTCTATTTGAAATAAATGTTTTTTGGGACTTTGAGGATCATGTGACACTGAAGACTGGAATAATGCTGCTGAAAATTCAGCTTTAATTCACTTTAAAGTTCATTTTTAAATATATTCAAATAGAAAAGAGGTATTTTAAATTGTAATATTATTTCTAAATATTACTGTAAGAGACTTCTTACAAAAAATATTTGAAAATCTTACCGACCGCAAAATTAGTAGTTTATATAATGGTGGAATCCAGCTCATGATCTCTTATTCAAACACACACAGATCCAAGATCAGTCTCCAAAACCTCTATTTCTCCTCACCTGTGAGGGTCATTCACCTCCACAGCAAACTTCTTCTCTCTGAAGTACAAGTTCTCCAACTGCTTCCACTGGAAGAGCTAAATCAGGAAAAACAACATGTGAGAGAGGGTTTCACGGGCTGGTCTCTCCAGCTCACAGTGAGTTCAGGTGCTTCACCGACTACACCTCACTGCAGAATGACTCAGTACATGTCAACCTGGCAACCGCTGCAGTACTACATGTAACCACAACAATCCTCAAATTATACTGCCTTATGATTATTAAAAATACATTCATATTCAAGTGGATTCAATCATACTGAGTGTACATTCACTGCCATACAAAAGTTTGGGGTTTGTAAGATTTTATACAGTCTCTTCTGCTCAACAAGGCTGCATTTATTAAAAAAATATATATATATACAGCAAAAACTAATATTGTGAAATATTATTACAATTTAAAATAGATGTTTTCTATTTGGATATATTTTAAAATGTAATTTATTCCCGTGATTAAAGCTGAATTTTCAGCTTCATTACTCCAATCTTCAGCGTCATATGATCCTTCAGAAATCATTCTAATGTGCTGATTTGATGGTTTCAAGAAATGTTTCTGATTATTATCAATGTTGAAAACAGTTTCATATTTTTGTGGAAACTGTAATACATTTTTCAGGATTCACTGATGAATAGAAATTATTAAAGCAAACATTTATTAGCATTTTTAAAAAATAGAAACCATTACAAAGTAAAAGTCTTTACCGTCACTTTTGATCAAATGCATCCTTGCTGAATAAAAAAGTATAAATTTCTTTTTTTTTTATTTAAAACTTTGACCCCAAACCTTTGAAAGGTGCTTTTTTTTAATTTAGACATTTAACAGTAACATAAAAAGTAGAAGGTGTAAGGTTGCAGCAAAAACATTTCTACCAATATTTATAACCCATATAAAATACAGTATAAACACTTTCTCCTTTACGGTTTTACACCATCACAACATTTCAGCAGAGGCGTCTGCAGGTTACCGACAAGAACAAACTCTCTCAAGACTTCACATGTGAAACTGAATTATCCAGCTTTTAGAGCCTCTTACCGGTGGTTCGGAAGGTTAAATGATGTTAATCAAATCCTGAGCTTCTTCATTATGTTACCGTCTACTCTGCTGAAGCTGTCTTTACTCGTGGTTCCTGACTTGTCTCATCAGGTTTCCTACAGGAGCTCAGGCACGCAGTCTTGGCCCAGCCTTGCAGCTCATGACATCAGTCAGATGCCAGAGCAGCTCCTCACAGGACTCGCACATCGCAGGCTCTCCTCCCTGCTGTGAAACTCAGCTCAAGCCCAGGGTGGATCACTCTCATTCAGGCTGGGTCACTGCTCCACCTGTTCTAGCCCAGCCGGAGAATCCTAAACCAGTTGTTCAGTTCATAATCCCAAGTGTTTGATGTGTTATATAATTCTGTGCATTATCTGTGCCATAATCTCTCTATGATGATTGTGGGGCCCTATGAGTTTCGTGAAGCACAAAACGCACACAGAACAGCAGAATCCAGTTTACTAGCTGTTTTCAGCCTCTGCAGTCCCACTATATAACAACATGAACCATGAACACACAAACTTCATCTCCAGAGCTGCTATTACTGTTTTACTGGAGAAACTACTGACAGATACACACTGAAACTCAAAGGTGTTCACTGCAGGGTTGCCAGGTCTGCAAAACTAAACCAGCACAACTGTCAATCAATACTAACTGAATCACGTTTGTTTGTTTGTTTGTTTGTTTGTTTGTGTGTTTGTTTGTTTTTTGGCTGTCTCTTTCTTCGAATTAATGCTTTAACCAGCAGACTAAATAACAATCCATGGCAACAGTGTAAAAGTCACCCAATTCTGGCAACGCTGCTTCACAGCATCCTGTCAAAATTAAAGTTTGGTTTAACTTGAAGAAATTATGACAGTAATATATTGCGATTGTACAGTAGAGTGTACTTCTCAACAATATAATAGAACTAATAAAATAATTATTGAAACCTTATTTTTAAGGAGTAATCACATTTCTTTTTCTTTTAATTTTAATAGTAAACCTGTTGTACAGCTTTGTTTACCAAAAGAGAAAGGGGTTGTTTATTTTTATTTGATTAAAAGATCAATTAAATTGTTAACATTTTATGACTTCCTTTGATTGCCAGAAAAAAATTAAATACACAACACAGAATTTCTGAAGAAATAGGACCCTATTGTTGTACTTATATATATATATATATATATATATGTGTGTGTGTGTGTGTGTGTGTATGTGTGTGTGTGTGTGTGTGTGTGTATGTGTGTGTGTGTGTGTGTGTGTGTGTGTGTGTGTGTGTGTGTGTGTGTGTGTGTGTGTGTGTGTGTAATTATAATTTTTGTATTAATTCTATTGATTAGATGTGCTTTTTGATTATTAAAATGAAATATAACCATTAATTAACCATGGAATCCAGAAAAATAAATAAATAAATAAAAATTGTATATATAAACAAAACAAAAAAACAATAATATATTTTAAAATATTCTAAAAGCAATTTAGCTATAAACATGATTAAATTGTTGTTAAATTGTGTTTAGACAATTTTTTATTAATAATATTTAATTTTACCATTAAAACTGAGTCAGAAAAATAAAGAAAGAAAGAAAGAAAGAAATTAATTTTCATAGGGTCCTATAATTACCTGTAATTTTGTACCTTTATATATGTATCTAATTAAATATTGGATATTTAATATATCAGTTATTCACAACACACACTGGTACAACAGTTGTTTTTCCTTCCCTTGTGTTTCATCAGCACACTCTTTTTTTTACGTAACACATGCTGTCTATACGTGTAACGAATGTTACACCTCATTTCTATATCATCATAGCCTCAAGTGCAAATAAACTATGAAAGCAAGTGCTGACAAGCTGTGAGTCTTATCTGGGGAAATCAAAGCCTAATTTCACAGGATATACTGAGCTCTGTACAATGACTCATGATTCTCTTTATATAACAAATATTCCTCCAATGCCGAGACAGGAAAACACAACATACCTTTCGAGGTTTTACTTTATCTTGGTGGTCATACTGTCCTATGCCTTTATAGCTGATGCCCAGCCACCAGGGAATTCCTTGCTTATCCTGCCAGACAAGACCTTTCCATTAATTACACATCAACAGCTTTAAAGACTGATACTATCTTTTGTTAGTAAATATTTAAATGTGCCAACAATTTATTTTATGGTGACGTAATTGCACATAGTACAGTGTAATGTGTACTTACTACAGTAATAACAGTAAAGTATGCATAATTACAAGCAACAAACCCTAAACCAAACCCTAAACCTAATTCCATATAAATGCGTAAATTAATATTACGCAATACTTATTTATATAATTACACTGTAACAACATCACCTTAAGATAAAATGTAACCTGAAATATGGATTTAGCCACAGCATAAAAAAAAAATATGTATAATCCTTTATCAGAAATTAACTAGGACTTGGGGCAAAATGCCACCAAAAGTGAAAAGAATTATTGTGGTAACAACAATGCAGCACAACAATACTGTGGTAACACACTGAAAAAAAATAGAAATAAATATAATATATAATAATTATATAATATTTAGTGCTGTCAATCGATTAAAAAATGTTAACAAATTAATCACATATTTTTCTGAAATTAATCATGATTAATCTCACCTAACATTAAATTTCCTAAATATACTTTTATATTGCAATAATTTCACATGCAATCTTCAAATTAATGTACAAACATAAATACAGTATAATTTTTTTTATATTCGTTTAGTGGCATATTTTTAGCAATTATCTCCGATACCAATACTACTGATGTCTCTATGAAATAGATCCCCCCCCCCCTAACATTTAACCATTGACTAGCCATTCAACATTACAGTATAATTAAGAGCTATCAATTTTAACATTTATTAGACTTCAAAAAATAACAACATTTAAATTTATCTTAAAACAATCTTCACATAAACCCATTATAATAAATGTCATATTTAGCTACCTGTGCCCTTCAGCAAGTAGGAAATATGCACAAATTGAAAAAGGTTATCAAACACTAAATTAAATAGAGATGAATCCTTAAAGCTACAAAAGTTAGTGATTTTCTCTTTTTTCTTTCGTTCTTTTATTAACAAACATCACAGCAGCTGGGTTTTTTGGTTTTTTAGCTGCTATTATTTTAAGAGCTGCCGCTGCTGAACATAACGCAGATCTGACACACCTTGTATTTTCTCGCAACCTTTTACATATAATTGCGCAATTGCGTAAAGACGTTCTGCGTCTAAATAAACACGATTTTGTCAAGAAAAAGAGACAGAAGCAGCGGTTGTGAGTGGGGTGGCCAACCCTAGCTCCGCCCCTAAATATTTTTAACCACGTTAAACTTTAAAAATTAATTGCATATGTTAACATGCTAATTTTGATTATATATTATATTAAAATATATTATATTATATTATATTTTATATTAATAAGTTCAATTGTGACACATAAAGGGGAATGGCAACTGGTCCGATACACTATGGATAGTTTTTACCTTCACTTCATAATAATGCACTCCATATGTGGGCAGTGACTCCACCAGGGTCAAATACCTGAAACAGACGTAATGATCAGTTACACATTTGCTTAAGATTGATGTTTAACAGCATCTTAAGTATCCATCAGCACACATCAGTCCTGAGGTGTGGGCGTGAAGGATTTACGCAGCCAATCATAAATCAGGTCTCCGCTGATGGCCCGCCCCCCGAGGCTAATCATTGTTTTTCCGATACTCACTGCACAATGGCCTGTCCTCTGGAGAGTCCTTTCAACAGCTTGTAGTGCTCAATCACACGCTCCTCGCTGCAAAAGAGAAGGATGATGAAACCCACTCCACAGAGGATATATTTCCTCAGCCTCCCCCAAAGCTCAGCGCGTCAGCATAAAGACAGCAGAGCACAGATCATCAGCCATAAAGCTCTCATATAGGGCAATAAATGCAGCTTCAGCATCACTGACTGATCGGCTCTCAATGTAAATCTCTGTCTGTGCTGTTGCCATAAGTGACACATCAGCACTGGCAGTGATTAAACAGCTTTAAACTATGAGAACAACATACCAGACGAGGCACTTCATTCAGTTTTTTTGTAAGATATCATATGTGACCCTGGACCACAAAACCAGTCTTAAGTGTCAATTTTTCAAAATTGAGATTTATACATCATCTGAAACAGAATGAATTAGCTTTCCATTGATGTATGGTTTGTTAGGATCGGACAATATTTGGCCGAGATACAACTATTTGAAAATCTGGAACCTGAGGGTGCAAAAAAAAATCTAAATATTGAGAAAAATGCCTTTAAATTTGTCCAAATGAAGTTCTTAGCAATGCATATTACTAATCAAAAATGACGTTTTGATACATTTACGGTAAGAAATTTACAAAATATCTTCATGGAACATGATCTTTACTTAATACACTAATGATTTTTGGCATAAAAGAAAAATGGATAATTTTGACCCATACAATGTATGTTTGGCTATTGCTACAAATATACCCCAGCGACTTAAGACTGGTTTTGTGCTCCAGGGTCACATATACATATACAATAATATAGTAATCACATTTTAATCAGTATTTTGTCTTGTTGTTCAGTTAATATTAGTGCTGTCAAACGATTACTCGCGATTAATCACATCCAAAATAAAAGTTTTTATTTACATAATATATGTGTGTGTACTGTGTATATTTATTATGTATATATAAATACAAACACATGCATTTATATATTAAATATATTTATTTATAATATCAATTATATGAATATAAATATAAATTTTCAAAATATATACTGTATGTGTGTGTATTTATATTTACATAATAAATATACACAGTACACACACATATATTATGCAAACAAAAACGTTTATTTTGGATGAGATTAATCGGGATTAATCATTTGACAGCAAAAGTTAATATATTTAAAAATCCTAAAAACAAGACACATTTTCACTCGAAGCAAAATGTGTAAGATATTAATACTCGTATTCAAACAATATACACTACTGTTCAAAAATTTGGTGTAAGGTTGCAGTAAAAAATCTTCTGCTCACCAAGGCTGCATTTATTTGATCAAAAATACAGTAAATTGTAATATTGTGAAATATTATTACAATTTAAAATAGCTGATAGTGATACCTTTTATTTTTCAGGCTTCTAGGATAAATACAATTTTATTTACTGTCATCTTTCATCAATTTAATGCATCCTTGCCGAATAAAAATGCATATAATAATTATAATCATTTCTTTTATAATAAAAGTATTAATCCCATTGACTCTCATCGACAAAAAATATTGGAATTTTATGTAAAGCCAACTAAATTTGCTGATGTCTATCTGAATCTTATTATCTTTCACAGGAGTTTTCCATTCGAATAGTTGTATGAAATCTATTTTACCAGTATGCTAGAGACGGATGCTCCTTCAGGACTTTAGTGGGCAGTGCTGGAAGCTTCTTCAGATCTGCTCTGGTGTTTTCATCACTAAAATCAACACAAATACACTTCAACATGCAGCCAACATTTTTACAGTAGCATAATGATTCATGTTACATAACTGCATTATCACGTTAACCACATTGTCACATTATGTACTGTAACATACACTGAATCATAATTGGACAAGTAGTAAGGTGTAACGACTTAATCATTATTTTTCACAAAATGATTAATTAGACAATAAACAAACACATCTGCATATAGATATATTTTGGTAACCAAAAAATGTTAGAGCTAAAGTTTGCTATATCTAAGTGAAAAACAGCTCAAATGAAAAGCTACTGTATCATGTGACTTGAGAAGACTTCAATATAGCACACAAATCACAACTTGCATGGTGCTTTATAGTCCTTTAGATAGATTGAAAGTCAGAATCAGCCTGCTTTTCCTCCGTTTTTATAAAACAGCAGCTTGAACATGCCACTAAATAACTCCTTCTGTGTTCGGTGGCAAAAATAAAGCCATGTAATTTTGGAAAGATGTGATTCTGAGTAAATGATGAGAGGATATTTTTTGGGTGAACTATTCCTTTAAAAAGTCAAACTTTTTTGATCCTATTATAAAAAATGGACTTTCATTATTACATGACTCTAATCTCATGCTGACCTTGTTTCTCAATTAACAACCCTTAATGTATTTTGCCATATCTTAGATTCACTGAGTCACTGTACTGCCTGACAGAGAGAGATTTACTTTAATAGTAATTTTACTCTCTTCAGAAAACAACCAATTCATTTCGAGATTAATTATATATGTACGAGTGTGTGTGTGTGTGTGTGTGTGTGTGTGTGTGTGTGTGTGTGTGTGTGTGTGTGTGTGTGTGTGTGTGTTTTATATATCAGTACACAGACCTCCTGCAGTACCTTGACATACCCCTGGGTAAAAACTTTAAAAATCCAAGTTTTATCTCAACACTTGACAGTACAAATTGACATTAAAGTCTTAAAATAGGCATTTTCAAGTTCACAAACTTTATGGTAAATAGGTATGGTAAAACACACCTTGTATAGTCTCCTTTAGATTCCTGTAAAACAAAACACTTTCAGTATGCGCATTTAATACATAACACTGACTAAAACATGAATGCATCTCGTGTCTTAAAGCTCTGATAGGCTTACCTGCAGTGCATGAGCAGCTAATTTAAAAACCAGCTCGCTCTCCACCTCAATGTCACCCTGTGCACAAACAAGCAAACCTTCACTTCACGAACCGAATCTCTTTCAAATCCGTTCTGTGAATAACAACGCTTTGAAATCATACTCATCGTGTCTATTTATTAACGTCATGAGAAAATGGGCATCAATTTGTTTTAGTGAAATGGTTTGGCTCATGAATAATAATTAGATTATACACAAACAATTTAAATGGATCTGCCACTATTTTCATCAATAGTCTGTCATGTATATGAAATATTCAGTCAACCAACTGTCCTAATATAACCTTTCATTATAATAAAGGAAAATTGCCACTGTACATTGGAGACGCATGTAAGGGATAATCAACGGCTAGCTGTGCATTAAACGATTTGAATGCACGACGTGGAGGCGAAGAACTGCCAGACGCGCAGCGAAGTGCATTCAGATCGTTTAATGCACAGCTAGCCGCTGATTATCCCGTTTACGCCATGGTCATTTCCCAGCATTCACATATTAAAGATGTTAATAATATTTGCGCTGCAATATTTGAACGGAACAATAAAAATGACGGTTATTTTCGTCTGTAGTACTATTCAACTGTAACTGTATGTTACTATGGTTACCGATGTTTATAGGAAGCGCATTAATATAGAACGTGATTAAACTGACCTGGAACTACCTGTGCAGTTCAACGAATTTAATCAACACCTGCCAGCCAATCAGAATCCAGTACTCAGACAGACTATGGCATAAATATATATGATGTATGTGAAAATAAATAAATAAATAAGGTAAAGTGAAGTGACATACGGCCAAGTATGGTGACCCATACTCAGAATTTGTGCTCAGAATTTAACCCATCCAACGTGCACACACACAGCAGTGAACACACACCCGGAGCAGTGGGCAGCCATTTATGCTGCGGCGCCCGGGGAGCAGTTGGGGGTTCGGTGCCTTGCTCAAGAGCACCTCAGTCGTGGTATTGAGGGTGGAGAGAGCGCTGGACAGTCACTCCCCCCACCTACAATCCCTGCCGGCCCGAGACTCGAACTTGCAACCTTTGGATTACAAGTCTGACTCTCTAACCATTAGGCCACGACTTCCCGTGATTTAATTGTAACAGACTGAAAGCTGCAAATAAGCAAAACAGATTTGAGGGTGTGTCTGATAGATGTGTGTGCACTCTATGGGACAATTTTACTAACAGCTTGCGCCAGCGCAAACCGTTAAAATTGTACCGTCAGGTTTTACTAAAGACCTGCAGTGAAGAATTAGCGCCGAAAAGGCATGGACACAGTTATTTTTGAGTCTGACCTTATTGAATATGTATTTATAGGAGTTTCCCTTTCAGACGCAAAATTTATGGGAGGAGAGAATTCAAATGAATCATGCAACGCATTTTACTAATGTTTGCGCTCGTCAAATTACTGGCATTTGCGCTATTATTTAACGCCCAACAAAGCATGTCTTAAACTATTTTGCGCTTGAAATGGAAAAGAGAGCGCGTGGTAGAAGGTACAGGATTTTTCCACACATATTAATTTATTTAGAAAGCAAGAAGAACACATTATCCAAACATATTGTTTGGCATGTTATTTTTAATTTGTTTCGGGAAATAAAAGACGAATTTGTACCCTCATCTAGGAGTCACGCAATACCAGCTCTATCAAAACTTCAAGCAAACCTTCATTTTTTGGCTTCCGATTCTTTTCAATGTACTGTGGCTTCTTTATTTCTTTATTCGTGACTGCGCTAATTTGCGCTGCACTCGTTATATTGCGTTGGCCGATATGTAAATGAGATGTTGAGATCTTTAATTTGGACATTGTTCGTAAATCACCCGTAGAAATTTCCACGATTATCGGCGCTGTTTTGGAATTGCGTTCTCGCCCTAATTTGCCCTGTTTAGTAAAACTGTCCCTATATTTACGCACAAATTTATGATTTATGTATTTGAATTACATACATAATATCTAACTAATAAACTTAATGTAATGCATATGTTTCGGTCTTATATATGTGAACTATTTGCATCTATTTGATTATATTTAAATTATCATACTTTCAAAATGGTTGCCTTTGAATTGCTTTGAATCAGCATAAATGTTACTTTTGAAATCAATTACATTTATTCATGTAAAAAGTATGAACATGGTTACAATACAACTAGCTGTAGAACAATCAATATTCAGATCAAATGGATGAGACTGACATAAATTGGATATATTAATGATAAATATATAAACCTGGTTATTGTGTATTTAAAACACATTCAGTTTATTAGTATTTTTACAGAAATCTGACCCCTTTCATTTATGAATTACTGACAAATATAAATCACATTAATACAACACATTAAGTTTATTAGTTTATATTAAAGCTATGTAATCCAAATAGATGGATTTTTTTTATATGCAATTCAAATATTTGATTTATTTAAACAATCATATTTTCAAAATGTATTAATTGAAATTAGAATCTGTTCATTGTGAAAACTAAAAATTATGACAATTATTAAAAAGCAATATTCAATTAGCTAAAATGAAACAAACTGGATTTATTTATGATAAATAAATAAGTCTGGTAACTGAGTATTAAAACAGTTTATTAGTAATATTACATAAATATTTCCTGTTTCATTAAGTTTATTAGTTTATGTTAAAACGGTTTAATCCAAATAAATGGAAATTTTATATACAGTTCAAGTACATAAATCTTAAATTCATAGGAGAAAACATATACCCGCTGTCACTTTCTGCCACTGATGACAATCTTAATAACCAGCTGCGACAAATTAAAAATAAAAGATTTCAGAGCAAACACTAATAAAATGTTGCCTCTGTATTAGATACAATTCTGCCCCAAGCTCATAAAGTTGTGGGGGAAACCCAGGCCATAATGAACAGTGAAAAAATTATGCCCAAAATAATGCTTATGTTCATCTTGATGGTTATGAGGAGTCTTGCAAGAATTTCTCTTTTCTTGATTCACAAGCCAATCAGTGACACATTCCCTTCCTGTGGCCCTGGGATGCAATAACTCATATTAACTGTCTGAGGTCTGTGGCTTTCTAATTGTTTATAGAGGCGAGAAATGAGACAGTGAATCACTTCGTTGGGTAAACAGACACAAATGTACTCACATTATAGATGGCCGCCTTGGCATTCAGAAAGAATAACTCCACAGTTGTGTGCTCCTTCAGAAGTGAAATACTCTCAATATAGAACCTGCAAATGACATTTCACAATTCTGCAGCGTTAAACACGGCGAGTCGTAGCCAAAAGACAAAAAAACCTCACTTCAGATCTAAAACAAGGTGTTTCTTTGGAGCAGCAGCAGCAGCAGCAGCAGCACAGTGATTCAGTTCAGGAATGTGCTGCATTCTGTGGTCGCTGTGGTCATGTGACTTCAGACATCAGGAGGCAGAGATCACATACCTCACCAGGAACTGAAGCGCAATAGGCCCGGATTTCTTGGAGAAGTCGTGTTCCAGCACTCTGCGGTCCAGCTGCAGCCATTTGCACTGACCACTGGAAGATAAAAGGTCATCTGGCTGAAATGTGCAAGCCCACATTCATATTCAACACAGTGAACGCTCTGCAATTTAACACTAATAGATGAAAATCATCTGCACAGAAATGACTTCAGCAGGACTGAGTGAGATTTTGCCTTATAGTGATGCTTGAATCACTGTTATATAAATAGTTACATATTTTTTGAACCAGTTTCTTTTTTTAATGGTTCACTCAAACAAATTTGTAAAGTAAGCACTTGACTCTAAAAGAGTAAAACTTAAGGTCATTGCACACTGAGTCCAAAATTTTCGCACGTTAAAAAATAAATATGACCTCAATCATGTTTACACACTGCCTCCGAAACTTTCGTCCGTCATAAAAAAATTCGTATCAGGTTCGATTTTCTGCGTTTTATACAAAAAAAAAAGAACAAAAAAAACGCATACAAAAATTTCGGACTCAGTGTGCAAGGACCTTAAGTTTG
The DNA here is from genome assembly GCA_036784905.1 of Acrossocheilus fasciatus. NCBI lineage: Eukaryota > Metazoa > Chordata > Actinopteri > Cypriniformes > Cyprinidae > Acrossocheilus > Acrossocheilus fasciatus. Next base: position 5,271,946 of record CM071960.1, read on the forward strand.
GGAGTAAAACAGAGAGATGCATGGGAATAATAACAGTAACAAAATGTGGCATGGTATTAATATGCTTTTTTTTAACATAGCACCTTGACAATACCATGTTTTTACATATGTACAATGTATAATTTTACATATGTATAAAGGTACTGTGTATGAATATGGTCATTATTTAGTGTCATGGTATATATCAAAGTAATAATAATAATTAAAAATGAATTATAATAATTAAAATTATTATTATTATTATTAAAGTAAAATAATATTACCATGTGAAACAATATTATGGTACCACATTATTTATTTATTTTTTGTAAGGGAAACGATATATATGCAGTCTACATAAGTTATTTAAAACCATAGTGATGAACAGCGGTATTTAACAAATGTACTATTAACACTGAAATTTATATGGACACTTGTTTCCGCTGCTGAATAAAAATAAATAAATAAAAAGGTAATTAAGATCAAATTAAAACTCTCGGTCCCACTTTATATTAGGTGGCCTTAACTACTATGTACTTACATCTAAATTAATCATTTGGTACAATGCACTTATTGTGTACATACATGTTTTTACATTGTATTTATATATTTAAAAATACCTATATGTAGTTACATCTGTAATTAATTTCTGTAATTACATTTATAATTACACTGTTGATCCACCCCTTAAACCGACCCAGACCACCAAACCTGTCCCTAACCTTACCCGTATCCCCCCTCAATAGCAGAAAATGTGTTTTGCAATACAATATGACCACAATAAGTACATTGTACTTATTTTTTTGATGCATTTACATAGTAGTTAAGGCCACCTAATATAAAGTGTGACCAAACTCTCAATTGTAAGAAATTAGTTTTTTTTAATAAAATTAAAAATGTCAGAATTGTGCGATAAAAAGTTGCGATTACCTTTTTTATTTTTTTTCAGTGCAGAAAAGGGCTTTCATAATTTTAAGTGTTCTTCAGGGACTTTGAAAAACACCTTGGATTCAATGAATCAACGAATCATTCAAATAAACCATCTGAACCGACTACAACATTCTGATTCTGATGATCTTAAAGGGATAGTTCACTCAATGATGAAAATTGTGTCATCATCTACTCACCCTCATGTCACTCCAAACCTTTCAATCAGTTTCAAAAAACACAAATGAAGATCATTTTAATGAAATCTAAGAGATTTGTGTCCCTCCACTGAAGGACTACTCCACCAAAACCTTGAAATGCTTCAACAAGTACACGTATCAGAAAAGTAATCTATATGATTCGAGCAGTGAGTTAATTAATGACAGAATTTTCATTTTTGCATGAACTATCCCTTTAAATTCAAGTTCGCCGTGTTTTTCATCCTTTATGTTTTCAGAAGCTAGATTTGTACAAATGATCCATGGGAATGAGGAACCTCTACAGACACCATTATCACAAAGGCACTCACGTGTCATCCACATAGGTGAATCCAAAGTATTCCTTCTCTTTCAGGTTAAAATGGGATGAGACCAAATCCAAGAGTTCACGAGACAACAGCTTTGGCTGCGAGAGAAAATCCATTGATCAATATAATGTGAGCCAGCGAGGTTTACTGAGGCCCATTACGCTTGAGTGGGAGGTATAATAGACCAGATCAGAACTGTGAAGCATTATACCTGAACCAAGAGCTCCAGCTTCCTGTCCTCCAGGAGCTGCACCTGGCAGAGCCGTCCCTCGGTCATCTGTGGACACAGGTATGGCATCAGATGATTGATGGGCACTAGCTCCGCCTCCTCACCCACTACAGCGGCCAACTGAACACTATTGTAACACATTAGGTTCAAAATTCGAGATGTACAATGTCTTCTTTCAGTTGGTACACACGGGAAAGTAAACAGACAGAAATATTTCACTACCACAGCATATAATAACTGTCATCTAGAGCAGAGCTATGAGTCACAAGGCATCTCTCAGCAACAGTCAAAACAATCCAGAAAGGATCTGTTATGGCAGAATATTGACAAGGTTCTGCAGATGAGACGTTTCTGCAAATGACAGATTCATTCTCAGATGCCTGAAAATAAATTGCAGTACAGCATTAGTGTTATACATTGTTATTTTTATTTTCAAATTCAAATAATTTTTTAAAAAGAAATTAATTTGCATGTTTGGTACTCATAAGGCCAATTCACACTGAACTGACAGACACAGACACACGCCAACAGACACATTCGGCGGGTTTCGTGTTACCCCCGTCGTTGTCTGTTGGCGTTGGTTGCCGCTTGTTTTTGCCCATTGAACATGTTGAATCAGTGTTTGTTTGGCCTTGGAATGTCTGAGACGTGACGTACTGCAATCTGGTGACCGTCGCGTTGGTCTGCGTCTGTCAGTGTGGTGTAAAATGGCCTGTACGCTCAAAATTTAGACAGATAAATTCAGTATCATTCAGTTTCAGTATTCTCTGCAACATTTAAAATGTGAAACAAGCAACCAACCAACCAAACAAACAAATAAACAGCCAATCAACAATATAACCCACCAACCAAATAAACAAACAAACAAATAAACAACCAGCCATCCAACCATATAAACAATCAACCAACCAGCCAATCGACCCACAAACAAACCAAACACTGAGCCAATCAACCATGTAAACAAACAAACAACAAGCCAAACAACCACATAAACTAAAAACCAACTACCCAACCAAATAAACAACTAGCAAACCAACCAACCAAATAAATAAACATGCCATGAGATTTCTCTTTCAAAATCCTGGTACATTCGAAATGTTCATGCTTGTCATGTGACACACAGCAGCCACAATACCACTGTATGACTGATATAAGCTTATGCCCCTACTGAGAAAAAAATAAAATAAAACCATCACAGAAAATTTTAATGGTTTCCACTACAAATATCATTTCAAACAATCAACTTTTAACCATTAAAACATGGTTTTCTGTAGTGTGTTTTGAGACATATTCCATTAGGATTTATTGGTTTTAACAAGCCACCAATAGAAGGCATTAGAGACCAACAGGGTCATTACAGTTTCCAGTAAAACCAATACAAGTCCCATCATAACCAGTAAAAACATTACTAATTTTATAATGGTGTCTATTGTTTTTTTTTTTCAGCAGGGGTTTTATTAATTTTTTTTTTTTTATTCGATATATCCCCAAAATATATTATGAAATATCTTTATTCTCAAATATGTGTAAGTAAATGCATTTTGCACCTTTATAGATTAGCTACCATATGCTAGTTGCTCTATAATGGGCAAAGTATAGCCTAATACTGTAATCTATTAACTACGCATAAAAGTCCATCTTTTTACTTAAGTACCAGATATAGGTGTCATACCATAAACTACTTTTAATACAACTGAATGTGAATTTAATAAAAACATTGTAAGTTACTAATTAGCATAAAACTTTCATTGTACAAAATAGAGCAAAGAACATTTACGTTATCAAAGAACATTTTCACTTTTCAAGCACTCTCAAAAACTCCCATAATAATCTCTAAAGCTGTTTACACTGTGAAATTAATATCTTACTACTTACATTCGTACATCTTCACTTTGTTGTTTCTTATGAGAGAATTAGTCAGACAATTCAGTCAGCGAGCGCGCGGTGACGAAACAGCCTGTTTCAGCGATGACTCATCTGAACGCCTCTGATTGGTCCTTGCATTCATAAGCTCAACAGAATCATATGTGATTGGTTACAATGCGCAGCGCTTTAAAAACGCGTCTGTCTCTGGCTCTGTGCCAGTCAGCGAACGCAGATTTGAATTTAGCAGCTGGTGATGATTTTCTTTTTTATATATAGTTTACAAACTGGCATTTCACCCCAAATTGTTTGCTGTGATATGATTCCAAATTTAGGGGGGCCAAGCTTGTTGACAGGGGGGCACTGCCCCCCCCCCCCCATCCCCTAGAACCGCCCCTGAGAAGCCATGCACATGAATTATTGTGGAAAAGCACACATTTGGTGTGCAGAATAAACCAGAAAATAGCTATTTTTCAGTCACTGAAAATAACAACAGGATGTTGGACGAAGAAACAAAGTCGGTGCATTTTTAAATAGATAAAACATCTGTTAACAAACCAGTAGAATCTTATGTAACCACAAAAACAGCACAAAATTGCTTTGTTTTTCAGCTCGACTCAAAGACTCTGTGCTATAAACCAACCAATACCAAAAATGTCTGTTTACAATATACTGTGGTGGAGATGATGTATAATTTCATGTAACTGTTGAGGTGTTCTTGTAAAAGTCCAGTCCAAATGAATTCAGAATACGATACAATCTTTGGTCAGGATAAATGTGGAGCATAATACTTTAAGTTTTATTAGTAGACTCATTTTCATGGCAGATTATTAGTGTGCAGGATTATTGCATTATGAGACTGATACACTGGGAAAGTTTCAAAAGCCCTTTTCCAAGTCTGTAATTTCTGTTTGCATGAGCTGTTGTTGGCTTTTGGAGAAAATTATTATACTTTTCATTGTATAACAATGCAGTGGCATCACAATGAACAATAGGATACAAAGATCATAGACTACTAAGCAAAAAAACTTTTATTTGATATTTGTTTAATTAAATCTGTTTTTCCCATAACAAATTATACTGTCAGTTGTGTGACACATTAGCTTGGTGACCAAAAACAGGTCAACAGTAACAGTTCTTCTTTAACAACACAACTTTTCTGTTTAAATCCAAAAGCTTTCTGATAAATTTCAGGTTTTAATGAGACAGATTGTCAATATGCTTTCAGACTTTTGAACTACACTTTAAATATGTGAATATATATTTTATATATATATATATATATATATATATATATATATATATATATCCATTCTCTCAGTTTCACCATGAAGACAGCAAGTGAATCATTACGGCAAGCCAGATGAAAATGTATTTATACTTTAAGTATACGTGTTTAGTATACCAAAAGTACAATTGTAGGGTATTAAGCATTTAAATGTGACCCTGGACCACAAAACCAGTCATAAGGGTCAATTTTTCGAAATTGAGATTTATAGATCATCTGAATGCTGAATGAATAAGCTTTCCATTGATGTATGGTTTGTTAGGATCGGTCAATATTTGGCTGAGATACAACTATTTGTAAATCTGGAATCTGAGGGTGCAAAAAAAAAATCTAAATATTGAGAAAATTGCCTTTAAAGTTGTCCAAATGAAGTTCTTAGCAATGCATATTACTAATCAAACATTCAGTTTTGATACATTTACGGTAGGAAATTTACAAAATATCTTCATGGAACATGATCTTTACTCAATATCCTAATGATTTTTGGCATAAAAGAAAAATCTATAATTTTGTCCCATACAGTGTATTTTTGGCTATTGCTACAAATATACCCCAGCGACTTGAGACTGGTTTTGTGCTCCAGGGTCACAAATATGTAAATGTCTTTGAAGTATACTTAACATAAAATAAATGCATTTCAATTACATTTCAGTATATTTATTTTTCACTAGGGTTGTCTCAGATGTTTCTGCTAGAATTTTCTTAGAAAAATAAAACAGACATTTTTGCCAAAGTAAGAGTATAGAGCTATAATTATGAATAGATGAGATGCTTAATCCTTGAAAAACTTGATGGAAATGTCATATTGAGTTCATTATGCGTTCATATTAAAATCAGACTTTAGATCGCAGACTTTGACACAACTGAAATGAAATGCAGACCACCAAACAATACTGAAACAATCAAAAACAGACACGCAGAACTCTCAAACACCGCCTAAAATCATCTCCAACCTCGAGCTGGTACAAAAGAGCCGGTACCTGATAGACGTCGCCCAGGTAGAAGCAGGTTTGTAGGCACTGCTGACATGACCTCATCCTCTGCAGGTAACACCTCCGGATCATCCACACGACGAGCTGCCATATGAACGTGCCGCTCCGCAGCAGCAGAGCTTCCACCCCACACACTAAACCCCAAGCCATGGCCGCCCCGCCGCCGGCTGGTACCCGGGTCGCCCCCGTCTTACGCAACCAAACCTAGTCTGGGTCAAACTCTAGACAGAGTGTTCTTTCACCAGCTCCTAATCTTTGCTCCCTCATGCAAGATCGACAAGTAGGTGACATGCGTTTCGACTACATTCCCCATGCGTGTGGAGACTCCTCTGCGCCCCTCGAGAGCAGAGCGGGGAATTTCTGTTCGCTGAGGTTGGAGCCGGAGACTCTGGGAGGGCAGCCAGGCAGTGAAGGAAAGAGCTGAGGTTTGTGGGACTCAGCCCTCGGCTGCACTGCCAGCCACGATTTTAGCTCACCATTTTTACTGCACTTTTTTTGGAGCACACATGAAACTTAAAACACAGATTTGTTCGCACACACACAATCCTGCCATTTTGCTTCCAAAAGTAAACCGGCCTCTGCCACATCGCTTTCTGCGGCCTGTCCACGTGTCCCAAACGCTGCTGCCGTCCCTCCTTTACTGCCTGACACGAAGCGAGAGGATTTAAAATATATACGTAACAATCCTATAGCGCCACAAAAATGTCTGTGGGATTCCATGTTTATTGGGTTTGACCGGCCGCAGGAAAGAAACATCAGAAGTTATAGCTCTCTACATCTTTCTCTGAAACAGCGGTGGGATTAAATGCAAAGTAAATGAAGACTTTTGCCTTCAGTAAATCCCCTGTTTCACACATCAGATTGCCTTCTCTAGAGTTTAAAGAGATCTCAACGCTACGCTCTTGACACATGCCAGTACTGCGTCAAAATTTCAGCAACTCAAAATATGTGGCTGAAACACAAAAAATACATTTTTAGTTTCGGCTGAAATAGATTTGGAAATGTATGAATTTTTAAAGGGTTAGTTCACCCACAAATGAAAATTAGACCATGATTTACTCACCCTCAAGGTATCCTAGGCGTATATGAGTGCGATTACCTCTTAATGCGATTATAATGAGATTTTGACAATATTGCTCTTGACATGTAAACATTATAATGCGATTAAGTCCTTACTCTGATTATTGTAAATAATCACATTATTTGTGAGCATGTAAACGTAGTCTATGACTCTCTTCTTTCAGACGAATCCAATCGGAGTTATATTAAAAATTGCGCATACGTCCTACGTCATCCGCCCGGAATGGCTTGCACGTACGACAGTTAGCAGAAGTGAGAGAAAAGTGTTTATAACGTTTTAAATATGCATATTTTTCTTACAAAAATGCATCGATTCACTACAGGAGGCCTTTATTCAGCCCCCGGAGCCGTGTGAGGCACTGTTTATTAGAGATGGATCACCCATTCACTGCTATTATAAAGTTTGGAAGAGACAGTTTTATTAAAATATAACTCCGATTGGATTTGTCTGAAAGAAGAAAGCCATATACACCTAGGATGCCTTGAGGGTGAGTAAATCATGGGGTAATTTTCATTTTTGGGTGAACTATCCCTTTAAGCCCTTTTTAAGACCAAGTAAGGAAAATTTTGAGGATCAAATTGAAGGGAACACAATACTCTGTTTTATAAATGTAAATCTATAGGGAGCAGAAAATTAGTTGTATTTCCAACAGATCTTACTTTTATATTCATTTTACCAAAATAAAAATAATAAGTCTAACTAGAATATGGAAATAACATTTACTGTATCTTCTGATCACACTAAAAAGATCACACTTGAAAACACAAAAAAGTGCTCTTCTTCTTCATCAGTATATTGTCTTGTTGTCCAGTGCAAATGTCTAAAGATAAATCTTAAATCAAAACACAGTAAAATGATAAAATGACCGGTTTTCTGTGAAAATAATCAAAAAGAAGCAAGTTTATGAATAAAAAAAAACAGTATCTGCCAGCAGCCTCAGAACAATCAATTTAATCCAATGGGAAAACAAGTCTTTATCCTCCACAGACAAACATTTCTTCCTGTTTCAAGCGTAAACTTTGCTCGGTTTCTCAGAAAACTAATTTGGTTTAGATATCTGTTATAGAAAACATGACAAAACACTGAGGAAGGTATTCATTTGGTTTCCATATTCAATACTTTTTAAGGTCTTAATTTAGAAAAATGAAGACTTTTAAAGACCCTTTTAACTTAAATGTATATCAGCATCTGTTCTGTGCACACAATGAACAACAGGTATCAGTGTGAACACACTTCAGCATGACCAATACTGAGCCTGTTAAATATATCTGGTTAAAATATCAGGAGGCAGCTTTAATTACAGTTTCAGTGTTTCGGTGCATCACTATTAAATGTATTAAAATGCAATTCATATAATGACTTGAATACACCTCTTATACTGTATGACTGGCATGTTTGAAAAATTTATTTTGATATTTTTGGGGCATGTCAAGTCAGAAATGTCAGTGATGCTGAACTGCGTTGATATTATAATGAAAAAAAAAGGCCCAGCTCTTGAGCTAACAGTCAGTGTATCTGAAGAATTTATTCATAACGCAACACATCTGTCTTGATGTTCAGAAATATTTTTGGATGCATATGATTCCAACGAGGGAAGACAGATGCCTCTGCTTGACTGACTCGACGTGTTACCACACGACGTCTGAGTGAAAAAAGGACAGGAGAGGTGAACCCAGCCTCATGACTCACCATTACTTCATCAGCCGTGGAGCATAAATAACAACTGTTGTGTTTCTGAGTATTAGGCCGTGCTTTGACCAACTACACCCATTCCAGTGCATTTTATTAGCAGGGTTTTTGGAAACGGAGGGGTTTATAGTTCTGATGGGTGTGTGTGGAAAAGTGCAGCATGTTGAAATTACACGCCGTCGTCTTGAGCCGATCACAGCGCTGTGTGGTTATTACTCTCATCTGGAAACACCACAACACTGTTCAAGTCTTCAAATCTAATGACACCGATAATTACTCATAAAAACAACGGTTTCAAAACAAGCGAGTGTTGGCGTTAGAAATCTGCGTGCAATGTGCTTTTTTGGTAATTAAGGTTTTTTTGTACGAAGGCACCTTTAATTTTTGAAGCACTAAAGTCACATCTGATAACCTTTAGACCAGTGAGAAATGACGACAATGCATATTTCTCCATAGAAATTGAATCATAAAAAACACTTCTCTCAACGGCTCCAGACACCGTTTGTATTCTTTCAGCAAACTGTCGAACCGCACACACAGGATTGTGGGATATCACAGGCAGCGAATGTTGGTGAAGGCTTTCAGGAGAATTATTAGAAACTTTCATCATTCTAAAAATAAAATAATCTCATTACATCATTTTGTAATTGCTTCCAGGTGTCCAAGTTCATCTGAGGAACATGAAAGAAGATTTGGAGAATTGTGTTGTCCATACAGTGGAAGTCAGAGGACTCCAATATTTCTTCAAAATATCTCCTTTTGTGTTCCACAGAAGAAATTAAAATTGAAAAACACATAAGACGTAAACTGAAAATTATTTATTATATAACAGTATTATATAACAGAAATAATAAATAATAAAATTTAACTAATTAAATAATATAAATATGTTTCCCCTCTCAATAACTGTTGTTTTTAATCACAAAAAATCTCAAAATCAATTTCTCTGTGTTATAATATTAAATAATGTTAAACGGTTTTTATTAACATTTTGTCCCAATTCTTTCGTTACACACACACACACACACACACACACACATTATATATATATATATATATATATATATATATATAAAATAAGCTTTCCATTGATGTATGGTTTGTTATGATTGGACAATATTTGGCTGAGATACAACTATTTGTAAATCTGGAATCTGAGGGTGCAAAAAAAAAAAAAAATCAAAATATTGAGAAAATCACCTTTAAAGTTGTCCAAATGAAGTTCTTAGCAATGCATATTACTAATCAAAAATGAATTTTTGATATATTTACGGAAAGAAATTTACAGTTATCTTCATGGAACATGATCTTTACTTAATATCCTAATGATTTTTGGCATAAAATAAAAATTGATAATTTTGACCCATGCAATGTATTTTTGGCTATTGCTACAAATATACCCCAGCGACTTAAGACTGGTTTTGTGCTCCAGGGTCACATATATTGCCAATATCAGGGAGCCTTTGAATATTAAGTTTCATAATGGGAGCCTTCGAATCCAAAAGTTTGTGAAGCACCGGTCTAAAGGGATAGTTTATGTTTTTGTGATACTGTGTCACTACATCACAGATATGGTCCTTCTTCATTGTTAATGAATGGGATTTTTTCACCGTTCTTCATCTACCAGGCAAAAATTCAGATATTTTGTGTATGAGAGATGCTGTTGCTCATCAGACACAGAGTAAGAGCCCAGCTTCAGAGCAGAGAAAGCTGTTAAACCCATGGGGCTGTTTAATAATGTCCTCCTCAACCCACCCACCATAACCATGTGACCAACATTACGCCTCCGCAACAATTAACAGCCATTCAGCGGCCTTATAATCAAGCCATCAAGAGCTGTGCTGACTGTCCCCAACATGCTAAAGCAATCTTCATCGTCTGGGTTCGTTTGAGAGAAAATGGTCCTGGTCAATTATATATTCTTTGAAGCAACTGAGGGGCAAGCAGACAATCTATTTTGGTAATAACTTTCATCTTTCAGCTATTGCATCTTTATTGGTTTTCGGCGGCATAAAAATATGACTCAGGACAGCTTGAAACCACTCGACGCAGTGAGCGTGTTCAGATAAAAACCTCTGGATGTGAAGATAAACCTGCGAGGGTTTCGAAAGCGCAAATGATATTTGCCGTGACAGATATTAGATGTTTATCTATGACATTGCAATCTGCTATTTATAAGTGGCTGAGAGCTCATATCCTGTCAGGCATCTTTGCTGGTTGTAATTACATGTGCTGCCAGCAGATGGCAGAGCATTTCACATTCAATTTACACAACATTACAGATTTCTCAATCGATTTGACACATTTCTCCAAACTCAGGTCACTGTTCTCAAAAGAGTTAACACCGTGATCCGAACACTTTGTAAAAAGATTGTACGTTTTCATTCATTTCATACAAACAGGCAAATGATTTTCTCAAAACACTGCACACAAAACTCAATTTAATTTTTTTTATAATAGTTAATACACCTAACCAATGCTTGAAAATATCTGAAAAATGCAATTGTAGCTTTTCAATCCTTTTATGGGTTTTACACAAACATTTATGCACCATTTGTCCAAACACAACAAGCAAAACTCTTTCATTTGTCATATTATCAAATGCACATATTTTCAGTCGGCCTGCTCGCTTACAGTAAAAGGTTAGAGATGTGTGTTTTTGTTTCAAGAACTGTTTGGGAAATTGAGCCAAATGAATCATTTAGTGCGTTAGAAATCAAGATAAACTGTAATATTTTCCTTGCGTGTGACCCAGGACCACAAAACCAGTCATAAAGGTCAGTTTTATGAAATTGATATTTATAGATCATCTGAATAAATAAGCTTTCCATTAATGTATTGTTTGTTATGATCTGACAATATTTGACCGAGATACAACTATTTGAAAATCTGGAATCTGAGGGTGCAAAAAAATCTAAATATGGAGAAAATGAAGTTCTCAGCAATGCATATTACTAATCAAAAATGAAGTTTTGATATATTTACGGTAAGAAATTCACAAAATATATTCATGAAACATGATCTTTACTTAATATCCTAATGATTTTTGTCATAAAAGAAAAATCAATAATTTTGACCCATACAGTAATGTTGGCTATTGCTACAAATTTAACCGAGCTACTTATGACTGGTTTTGTGCTCCAGGGTCACAAATATTGTTTCTTTATCAAGACCTGCACATCAAAAAAAAAAAAAAAAAAATTCTTTGTTTACTTCAATTAATTTTAATTGAGTATCAAACATAATTACCATCTTTGGAGACTGAACACATCACACAGTGAATAAAAAGTAAATAAATCTGAAAAACTAGCTTGTTTCTTTCCGTTTTCTCCTCAGCAGGCTGTAATAAAGAGAGGACTGACAGTGCTTGGTGACTGAAGCTCAATACAGTCACATTAGCAACATACTAATGTGAGACGCCAATAAATGGAAACTTAATTTTGAAACTGAAACATGGATTTTTATCTTTTAACTCAATAAAGCACAACAGTAATGCCCACGTTTTCAGCAGCTTTGGTTCTTGAAGTATTTTTTCATTTTCTTAAGCATCTCAAAAAAATAAAAAGAGTTATAAGCCAAATCAACCAGCGCCAATATGAATCATCACAACATTAAAACATTTAATAATGCATGCAATATTATGACTACAGAAATCTATCTATAGAGTATCTATGTGTATTTGGGCTTGTTACATTGGCAGATTCTTTCCTGTTATACATTTTTGTAAAAAATACATAAGAAATAAAATAAAAAATGATGAATGAGTCATGCACAAATGAAAACTGTTCATTCAGACAGTCTACAAAATGCCTGTCTGTGTGTGTGTGTGTGTGTGTGTGTGTGTGTGTGTGTGTGTGTGTGTGTGTGTGTGTGTGTGTGTGTGTGTGTGTGTGTGTGTGTGCGCGCGCGCCACAGGGGAGGGCACACAAGACGAGACCCTCGGGCTCAGTAAACTTAAAAGGCCACATTTAAACTATCTGTCCTGAGTATGGCAGACGACCCCAGACTCAGTAAATCCATGTAAAGCCTCTAACAAAACCCTTTTGTCCTTTAATCTGCCACTCTGAGCAGAGCTCTACTGCTTATTAACAAAAGAAACTTCATTTAGTCAAGTTAACGTACAGGTTCCCCGGCGGAGGAACATCTAAAACCATTTATAGACTGAGAAGACAAGTCATGAGCGGGACTTTAGTGAGCCTTTAGTGAGGCGACTGAAGAACGAAGATCCTAAAAGTACATTTTTTGTTCTTTTCTTGGCGTTTGGTCTTTGTCACATACTGTAAACTGTTTGAGGCTTGGCCTTAACAGATGACATAATTAAGTAGTTTAATTACTCGAACATTGATGGCATTGATTAAAGCCCCTCTTTCAGAGAGGAAGGGTGTAAAGTGCTGCAAACAAACAACCTGCAGCTGAGGCCCCCAAAACAGCATCTAATATTTACAGGCTACTGCTTTAACTGCTTTTTAAAGCCTTAGTTATGAGTTTGGAAGTCGTAAGGTGTGCGTTTAAGTCCCTAATCCTGTACAGGCCATCCTGTAATTTGTTCTGTTTTCTATAGGCACAGATCTAGTGCAGCTCCATCTACTTGAATGATGAAAGACCAAATTTGTGTCAAAATTATGTTTCTCTAACATCTGTCAATCATCTCTATCGTAGCTTAAAAATGTTCAAAAAGTTATATATCAGGCTGGTTCAGTTAATGCACATTTAAACTGAAAATTCTTAGTTTCTCTTGCTAAAAAGTGCTTAACTATAAGTCTTAAAAGTATATTTAAAAATATGAATGAAATTATTAATAAAATATTAATGAAATAAAAGCTACTTAAGTGCACTTAATGAGAGTTCACTTTCATTACTGTGTTTCTTAACACACTTAAGTGCACTTCGTAATAATGTCAAAATAAAAGTTTTACTTTAAAGTACAATTTAAATCATTATTTTTTTAATAATCGTTTGTCATGTTTTAAAGAAGTACACTTATTTTGATATGTTGACTAACAGACTAAAGCACATTGTCAGTACATTCAGCAGTAACTTTAACCATATTTCAATATCAATGTTTAGGACAATAGAAATAATGACGTTATAAACGTACTTAAGTGGGTCAAAAATACTCAAAGGTTCAGCTATATGCATTTCATATAAATTAAATTAAATTGCAGTTAACAAGTGTCTGAAAACATTGCATTAAGTTCACACGTAAGAAATATCTTTTAAAGTGTATTATTTCTGTAATAAGTACTATTTTTATAAACAATATGTGACCCTGGACGACAAAACCAGTCTTAAGGGTCAATCTTTCAAAATTGAGATTTATACATCATCTGAAAGCTGAATAAATAAGCTTTCCATAGATGTGTGCTTTATTAGGATCAGACAATATTTGGACAACTATTTGAAAATCTGGAATCTGAAGGAGCAAAAAAATCAAAATATTGAGAAAATCGACTTTAAAGTTGTCCAAATGAAGTTCTTAGCAATGCATAATACTGATTAAAAAAAAAATGAAGTTTTGATACATTTATGGTAAGAAATTTACAAAATATCTTCATGGAACATGATCTTCATCTAATATCTTAATGATTTTTGGCATTAAAGAAAAATCGACAATTTTGACCCATGCAGTGTATTTTTGGCTATTGCTACAAATATACCCCAGCGACTTAAGACTGGTTTTGTGCTCCAGAGTCACATATTACAAAGTGTACTTAGGTGTGTTGAGAAAGTGGCTTACACTTTATTTTAAGGTGTCCTTGTTAAAGTGTAATTATACATGTAAGTACTGAGTAATATTAATTAACTACACATACTTACTATATGGTTAGGGTTAGGGTTTGGCTTAGGGTTACTTGCATGTGATTATGCATAATTAATTGTTATTATAATAGTAAGTACATGTGACGTGTAACAAGGACACCTTAAAATAAAGTGTTAAAGTGTTAAGTGTTAAAATCAAAGAATCTCACTTAAGTGGCATTTTATTTCATTAATAATATACTATCTGCAAATACTTTTTTTTAAAATATACTTTTAAGATTTGAAGTACACTACAAGTGCACATTCAGTACAGTTGTATAACGCTTGTATAAATCCTTCAATGACAAGATATGAACAGAGCAAATGAAACTATTAAACATGCAACCATGATGTCTCTGCAAAACAGAATTTCACAGACAAAATGCTTCAGTAAATCAGGACTTTGGTCACTATTATGGCCACATTAACATAAATCTCGAGGATATTGCCTGTCTATACGGCCACATGAGGACCGCTTGGCAAACAGTATGAAATGACTATGGCACACCCATGTTTGCATGAGAAGCCACACTGAATGCGTTTCCACATTCATAATGGCTTGAATTACCACGACACAACAGATAGTAAATTCATCTCAACACCGCGAGACTCCGTTCTGTTTGCCATTCATTCAGAGCGATTCCAGGAATCTGTCGGGACACAGACGCATCTCTGCAGGCCTCGCGTGGGTTTTGTGCTGGGTATCATGTCTGAGTGAACTCAAGCGGGAGCCGTTATCAAACCCCGTCCCAGTCTGTGTTCAGCAGCTTATCTCTGTTTACTCCATGTGATGAATAATTGAACAGCACTTGTGTCACACACAGTCTATCCGGACTGGAGCAGAGACACAGCGTTCTGTCACACTCTGCACATGCTCTGAATGTACCCTTCTGTAGTCCAAATCAGTCTGAAGATCAAGGCTAAATGCGCAACTGTGTATCTAAAATGATCGGTTCCACTGTCCAGAAATAATACGGATTTTTGCATCATGTACCTTTAATATGACTGTAAATGTTATGTAAATCAACATGTAGTAGAATTCAAGTTGGCACCGATAGCCTTGTGGACATACAGCACCGTTGTCCTACAGGCGTCCCGAGTTCGAATCCTTTCTCAATCCCGCCCCCATCTCTCTCCCACTTCACTTCCTGTCATCTCTGATGATAAAGGTGAAAATATCAAAACAACAAAAAAAAGGAATTCAAAATTTCTAGAAATTATGTAAATAATATGTAAATTATGCAGAAATTATGTAGCTGCTACATAATTCATTAAATACATAACAATTGCTAGATAATTACTAGCTCAATTTATACAGATAGGAAAAATAAATAAATTTATATATTGAACTAAATTTAAAGAAACAATATTTAAATTTGATTTTGATTAACAATTACAGATAATTAATTAATCTATTAATCATATATAGTACTTTTGCAGAAACTATATACTAAGCTAAATACTTTGGTTAAAAATGTTAAAAAAAAAGAATTTTTTAAAAATGCATTTTAATATTTATTATTTGATTTTTATAAAAAGTACCATTTCATGGACATAACTTGAAATTTGTATCACAAACGATTAATCGTGATTAAATCGCAAAAAAAATAAAAGTTTTTGTTTACATAATATGTGTGTATACTGTGTAATATTTGTTATGTATTTATTTATATATATATATATATATATATATATATACACACACAAACACATGCATGTATATATTTAAGAAAAATGTTATGTTTATATATTAAATATATTTATATATCATATAATATATAATAATATGAATATATAAATGTAAATATTTTCTAAATATATACTGTGTGTATTTATATATCTATAATAATAATAATAATAATTTTTATTTATATAGCGCCTTTCTAGCACTCAAGGTCACTTTACAAATCAGGCTTAAGGAACAGAGACAATAGACGTCAATACAAAAAAAATGAAAATAAAAAATAAAAAAACCTAGGAGTAATATACAGAAACCACTTACAAGATTAGATTACAAACAGAAAGAATGAAGAGAAGCATCCATAACAGGGTACAGTTCACAGTCAATGACTTGAAGAGTAATAGTCAGAAAAAAAATGTTTTTTTAAGAGGTTTTTAAAGGAGAGAAGGGAGGATGCCTGACGGATGGTTTGGGGAAGAGCATTCCACAATCTGGGAGCAACAACACTGAAGGCCCCAGCTCCTATTGTCACCAGACGAAACTTAGGGGTGACTAACAATCCCTCGCTAGAAGATCTTAATGAACGGGCAGGAACATATAGCAGAAGTAAATCAGATAAATAAGAAGGAGCAATGTTATGGTGGGCTTTATAAGTGAGAATTAGTATCTTGAAGTTTATACACAAGGAAACCGGGAGCCAATGAAGATGATAAAGGATAGGGGTAATGTGATCGTTCTTTCTAGTGCGAGTAATCAAGCGAGCGGCAGAGTTTTGAACATACTGTAGTCGTTTGATATTATTAGCAGAGATGCCACAAAGAAGTGAATTACAATAATCTAATTGGGATGTAACAAAGGCATGTATAACAGTTTCAACATCCTGCTGACTGAGAGAGGATCGAATACGCGAGATATTACGTAGATGGAAAAAAGCTGTCTTAACCACTTTACCAATATGATCGTTGAATGAAAGAGTGGAATCAATGAGAACACCAAGATTGCAAACTTTAGTGGAGGGCATAATCAGATCACCATCCAGATCCAGCAGTATATTTATACATAAATATACACAGTATACACACATATTATGTAAACAAAAACCTTTATTTTGGATGTGATTATTCGTGAATTATCGTTTGACAGCACTACTTAATTTTTTTTTTCAACTGAAATAATAATAATAATAATAATAATATTTTATATATATATATATATATATATATATATATACACACACATACATACAACATTTCCTTTATTTAGTTTAACTTGATTTATTAAAATGACTAAAACTAAAATTGAAAAAATTAAAAACTATGCTGACATATAAAAAAAATCTTGACAAAATGACAAAATCAATACAATTTTAATTATAACAAAAATAAAACAGGAAAATATAAAAATAAAAACTAATTTAAAATATTAATAAAAACTATATCTCCGTTATACTAAAATAACTAACTAAATAACATTAGTGATGACCAAATTTCTAATGAAAGTGTGAGTAAAAATGTAAAATAAATAAATAATAATAATAAAACATTTGGTTCCTTCATTTTAAAGACATACCTAACCCTCAGTCTTCTCACGGATGTTTTTTCCAGGTCATGAACTCACGGTGCAGATGCACGTGATGACGGCCAGTTGCAAGGTTATCAAGTCTCTGCTTTAAAACAAAGGAACACTTTCCTTCTGACCAAAACATTGTCTTCCTGTCAGTCTACATCCCGGTAAACATTCTCACTCACACAGGACACTCTCTCTCAAACAAACAAGTCCTTGTCATACACAATTACCGCACCTCATGTTTACCGCAAAACCAATTCTGAAGAGAATCTCTCTAACAGAGCTGCTGTTGTGTTGAATTCTTATGGTTCATAGTGTGTGTGTGTGTGTGTGTGTGTGTGTGTGTGTGTGTGTGTGTGTGTCTGTCTGTCTGTGTGTGTGTGTGTGTGTGTGTGTGTGTGTGTGTGTGTGTGTGTGTCTGTGTGTGTGTGTGTGTGTGTGTGTGTGTGTGTGTGTGTGTGTGTGTGTGTGTGTGTGTGTGTGGCACTCCTTTCTCTTCACTTCTGCTCCTCTCTGTCTCTCTCTCTCTATCAGCTGATATTAACACTCCTTTGGCTTCTTCAAGTGCTCAGCCACGACCTCTGACCCTCCATTCAGTGCTGGACACACTTCAGGACTCTGAGTTAGACACCTGTGATCACATAATATACGCTCTACTGTGGTGTGAAGAGTTCCTCTGGCTCTTAATTCAATTTCAAGTCTAATTTAGTGTTGAAGTGTGCATGCCTGCAAGCCACACGGCAGGTTGATGCTTCACCAAAAACCTCTGCGTAAACACAGTCCTACTCAGTCCATGTGTCATAGCAATTCAAACAGCACAGAAAGATGGCACTTAATTAAATCTGATTCATTTTATTTGATCAACAGCCTTATTTTATGAATTAATCTAATTAAACGCTATAATCAAAGAAAGACAATTCATTCGCATTGTATGTGACTAAGGATGCATCAGTGTTATTTATTATTTTCATAACATTTAGTCATATTTGGAATTATCTTTAATTTGTATGTTTTCAGTTCTTAATTCGTTTTATTAGAGTTTAAGAAATTTTGTGTTATATCTATATGGTTTTATTTTTATTTCAGTTTAGGAATTTTAGTACTTTAAAGTAAATTCATTTAAAGTAAATGTATTATTACCAAAAACAACATATTACATATATATCATTACATAATTTTATTTAAGCTTTATTTCAATTTATGAGAGCTATTTTTAATAGTTTTAATTTAATAACAAAACTGGGATGCATCGATATTAAAAGCTCTATTTAACAAAATAAAAATAAAAAATAGAAATAAAATAAAAAAAAATAAAAAAATTCTGAAAACATTCACTTTAAATACTACAAGTAAACTTTACACTAAACATCACAACATTATAAGAATGAAAAATGGATATATTACATTTAACAGTGTTATTAAATTATTAGTGTTTTTAAAGATTCATTTAAACTACGAAAACCTTATAACAGTTTCTAGCATAATACTAAATTGATTACAGTATATGAAGCTTTCAGAATATATTTCATTTATTTATTCACTCACTCACTATTTATTTATGTATTTCCACAGAAACTGAGACTCTTTGGTGGAATTAACCATGGGAATTTGGTTAAACTAAAATTAGCCTGCTGAGGCTTTAGTGTTAGTAAGCTGTTTCAGTAAGTGTATTTATTTTCAGTTGTGATCTCATTGTTGAAGCGCGGCTGATGCTGTCTCGTATCAGAGAGGAACTGCTCCACAGCAGCATCATGCAGAGATCTGATAGAGGAACTGCACTGGTTCTGCAGTGGACGCAGCAGAAGAGCTGGACTGCAGCACCCGCGGGAGGAGACAGAAACCACTCAAGCTGTAAATGAACCCACGACATGCTTGTCACCAATTCACGAGCAGCGCATCTGTAACCTGTGCTGACAGTCTATCTGTGCACATGTGCAGCTGCAACACAAAGCCTAGACATGCTGCCCGTCAAGATTTATCTGCTCTGCAGTCGGCCCTGTAGAGCGCAAGTTTTCAGGGCTTTTGTTATTTTCAGCTGACATTTAGAAAGATAATGTGCCTTGTACCTAGTGAGCCCTAGTAAGCCCTTAAGTAAGAATATATTGTTTTTGAACTAAATGTATTGTTTTTAGACACTTGTTAATTGCAATTTAATGATATTCATTGCATATTAAATGCAATAAGCTGAACCTAAGAGTGTTTTGTGATTTGGACTAAAATACATTATATGTAATTTCATAAGTAATTTGTCTTTCTAATATGGTAAAACTGTACTGTACTGTCGAATATACTGACAAAAAATTTACTAAAATAAACGGGTCAAGTACAATAGAAGTGAAACGAGGAGCTAAGAAAGCATGGGGAGCAGCAGACCAATTAAAAAATCAGTAATTATGAACTGTTGTTGATCATTTTAAGCTAAGTGGCTGAAACCCATGAATACAATCACTTGTAATGTTACATAATTGCTTATCACTTTTGACCAATAGGTGGCGCTGCCACCAAATTGAGCTACTGTGGTCAGTGTTGGGTGATAATGCCATACATAAAGTTTGGTGTTCATATACCAAAGCATTGCAAAAATACAGCCTCATATCCAGTTTGGCATCACGCCATCATCTCTGACGATGAGTTATACGAAAACGGTTTGAGATATCAAAGCTTTTAATCATTTTTGGGCAGAAGGGTCTGATGATGATCTGTGTAAAATGTAAAATTTGGTAAAGATCAGACAAACAGTCTAGGACGAGATAGAAAAGGTAGGTTTTTTTTATATGAATCAACATGGCTTGACAGACAATATGTCCGTCAAAATAACATACAATATGTCCGCCAAAATAACATACAATATGTCCGCCAAAATAACATTCTGTAAGACACAGGGACCAGGTGGGATTCATGGCCATGCAACAAAATTTACGAAAGCTTTAACTATTAGAGATGCATCAATATGAAATTTCTCAGGCGATATCGATCGCCGATTATTCAGAATGATATCTATGGATACCGATAGTTTGGTTTTCTTAAGGAATAGAAATATCTCTACCTGTAAACTATACAGGGAGCCCTCATTTGATACATTAGAGGTTAAAATGGACAAAAAACATTATTATATTCAGGGTTATTTATTTTCATATATAATAATCATACTCAAATAAAAAACATTTGTATACAACTCAATTGCACATAAGATAGTTTTCATAAAAAAACTTCATATAAATATTCATATACATATATATATATATTAACAGTAAATACGCTCCCTCTAGTGTTATTTATAGCAGACTAACCAACTGTGAACAATGCAATGTTAAGTGACGTATTATTCACAATACGTTATTTGCCATCTTTCTTTCGGTTGAAACGCTGATTGAGTGATTACATGAGACGTGATATATTTTGGTAAGTTATCTTTAAACATAGTTTCTGATATTCATTCATGTTCATTTTGTGCTATAACTTGTATTAAAGTGGAAGAGACTAGAACTCAGCACTGCCACTTGAACTGAAGTGAGTCAAAACAGTATTTATTTTTTTTAAGTTTGCAGTATGTACAGGCTTTTAAGCTGTTTTTTTTTTTTTTTTTTTTTTTTTAAATCTGTTTTTTGTTTCTATTGTGAAAGCTGACTTTGTTTCTTTTCAGTAGCAAAGCACAAAGAACTTTGTAATAACTGGATTGGAGGTGCTTTACAAATAATGTAAAATCCCTGGATCTAGCAACCCTGGCTTTGAAGTATGAGTGATTTATATGCTCAAATAAAGCCTATAACAGTGCTGCGTTATTATTGCTTTAACCTGAGCAGGCCTAAATTCAACACGAATATCAAGTATCATATGTATCATAGGTACGCTGCTCTGAAACTAAAGAAATCAATCTTACACTTTTTGTTCCAAACAGTTCCACACAAAAATATCATTTTTTTTTAAATATGTCTTGACCAGTAGGTGGCGCTGTGTCGAAACAGGTATCTTGTTATCACAGGTACCAAGTTTCGTCACAATTGGCCAAAGCATTGCAAAGTTATAATCTGACGTCCTTTTGGTCCTCTTCGTCAAATTGGTTAACAATCTTTACAAGAACCATTTGGTCTATCGAAAATCTTTTAATAAATTGTTGCTAGCACAGTCTGAAGATGATCAGAGGAAAAAATAATATGGGCAAACTTAAGTTGCCTTTATTTCATTAATATTATATTATCTGCAAGTTTTTTCATTTTTTTAATATATACTTTTAAAATTTGAAGTACGCTACAAAGTGCATGTCTTTTTGACAAGAAAATGGCTTTTAAAACTGCATGCGTTAGATTATAACGCCTGCTGCCCATTTCAAACTCATCACTGAAAAGAGGAACTTTACTGAGCCATGTTTTTTTTTTTTTTTTAACCTGGCAGATACAAGGGAAGAAACAAAAATTCCCATAGACGTGCATTGAGGGAAGGACCCGAGTCATATCTACAGACCAAAATATCATAGAGACTTGTGTGCGCACCAGTAAGCAACCACCCACAACAACCTAAAATTTTGGTACAGGCAAACAAAAATCTAGGTATATAAGACCTTTTCAGAAAATAATACATCCTGCATATAAGCTGCGTGGACATAGACTGTCTGTACAGGCAGCAGGCGTCAGGTCAGTTCATGATATATTGAGACTGGCTTCTTTCTGGCACACTGGACTCTGCTGGTGTTGTGGTGTGGCCACAGGCGCTGAGTTATAACGTCTCCTGAGAGGCTGTTTAGGGGTTAAGTGGCTCAATCAAGGGCACAACAGATGTACTTTTCAGCAGGACTCTTTGAACTCATATGGTTAATATTTCATTACTCCAATGGGCCATGGTGCCATTGTTCGGGAAACAAGGCAGCACCGCTGGAAATGTGCCAAAAGCACTTGCTGCAGTGCTGCTTCATCTGTGAAACCTGTGATTGGTGGATCAACATGTAAGTTTAGTGCTAATGTGTTTTACAGCATTATATTGTTGTTTTTCTTATATTTTTATATGTTATACCTTTTTAAATATGCTGGTTGCATTTACAATAGCTCTGTTTCAAAACAGTTTAATGACAATTTCTAAGTGTTTTACGATGAATCAGTGCAAATTTGTACAAACTTTGTATTTGTATGTTTCTATATAATCTATAGTGCTTTCATGGCGATGTTTCACCTAAAAATGCTTTGATTCATATTCAGATTAATATTAAATCAGGTCATGACATCAGGTTGTCTAAAACCTAGATAGCACATTTTATCCACATTCTAAGGCTTTACAGCAGTGTTCACAGCTTAAGCAATCAGTTAAATCAATTATTCAAGAAAAATGTTGATTTCATATGTTGTGTATTACATGAAGTGCTGCAAAGTATCTAATAAAAATGGAGCTCATTAGAGATCACGCTGTTAGCTTTGCAACATGATAACTGCAGACTCTTATAAAAACAATTATTGTTTATTTTTCAGTATTTGGCTTGATGAACAGTTTTCTTTCCTGTTTTGGTGCACAGTGTGTTACTGAATGTGTTACTTCCTTTTGCAACAGGAAGTTTGGACGGTATATTCTGAAGGGACAGTTTTTTTTTATAGCCTATCACAGCCATGAACTACAATTTGCTACTTTGAGTTATTATTATAAACTTAAAAAGTTGCTTAGAAATATTATATATATAATATTTAGGGGGGGGGTGGGAGTTGATCAGGTTGTTGATTGTGGCCTGTGTAATGTTGGTCCACTCCTCTTCAATGGCTGTGTGAAGTTGCTGGATATTGGCAGGAACTGGAGCACGCTGTCGTATACACCGATCCAGAGCATCCCAAACATGCTCAATGGGTGAGATGTCCGGTGAGTGTGCTGGCCATGCAAGAACTGGGATGTTTTCAGCTTCCAGGAATTGTATATAGATCCTTGCAACATGGGGCCGTGCATTATCATGCTGCAACATGAGGTGATGGTCGTGGATGAATGGCACAACAATGGGCCTCAGGATCTCGTAACGGTATCTCTGTGCATTCAGAATGCCAATCAATAAAATGCACCTGTGTTCGTTGTCCATAACATACGCCTGCCCATACCATAACCCCACCTCCACCATGGGCCACTCGATTCACACGCTGTCTGCCATCTGCCCTGTACAGTGAAAACCGGGATTCATCCGTGAAGAGAACACTTCTTCAAAGTGCCAGACACCATCGAATGTGAGCATTTGCCCACTCAAGTCGGTTACGACGACGAACTGCAGTCAGGTCGAGACCCTGATGAGGACGACGAGCATGCAGATGAGCTTCCCTGAGACGGTTTCTGACAGTTTGTGCAGAAATTCTTTGGTTATGCAAACCGATTGTTGCAGCAGCTGTCCGGGTGGCTGGTCTCAGATGATCTTGGAGGTGAAGATGCTGGATGTGGAGGTCCTGGGCTGGTGTGGTTACACGTGGTCTGCGGTTGTGAGGCCGGTTGGATGTACTGCCAAATTCTCGGAAACACCTTTGGAGACGGCTTATGGTAGAGAAATGAACATTCAATTCACGGGCATCAGCTCTGGTGGACATTCCTGCAGTCAGCATGCCAATTGCACGCTCCCTCAAAACTTGCGACATCTGTGGCATTGTGCTGTGTGATAAAACTGCACATTTTAGAGTGGCCTTTTATTGTGGCCAGCCTCAGGCGCAACTGTGCAATAATCATGCTGAGCACATACAGACGTCACGTACCGGATGCCGTGCACGCGCTCAGGACAGTTGGACATAGTGCTGTATTAGAGGTAAAAAATTATATAAATACTGTTCAGTTTCTCGCACAAACCAATCGTTTCGTGTCTTAGGACATCAATGTATCGTCACGAGCCGCAGGGTTTAATTTGGATTTGTGTGTGCATGTTTTTTTTTTTTCTCTCAAAGATTGTGTGCCCATTGACTTGCATTATATGACTGACAGACTGCAACGGTTTGAGTTAAAAATCTTTGTCTGTGTTCTACTGAAGAAACAAAGTTACCTACATCTTGGAAGCCCTGGGGGTAAGCAGATAAACATCAAATTTTCATTTTTGGGTGAACTATCCCTTTAATGTTATTAGCAGTAAGGTGAGGGATATTCTCATTCTGGAGATAATTTTATTAGAAACTGAGATAGGCTTAGAGATGAGTCCAGGTGGTGGTTGAGGAGAGACCCCCCACATGATTGTAAAGCGCTTTGGGTGTATGGCAATGCACAATAAAAGCGCTATATAAATGCATCATTCATTCATTCATTAATTCAGGTCAAACACTATTTATGTAAAACATTACATTTCATTTTGATTCTTTGAGTAACTAAGAGCAGTAGAGTACATTTTACAAGTAAATAATATGTCAGTTTTCAACTAAAATGTCATGCTTGAATGTGTTACTTGCCATTTCTTTGTAACTGCTTGTAAACTTTACTAACAAATTCAGAGTTAAAATTATTTCTGCTACAAATTTTCAGTGTACGCAGGCAGAAGACAGTAGTGCTGCTCACTAGGTTTTGAACAAAGCTATTGAGTGTAACAGACATGTAAATGTGATTCATTTTACATTAAAAAAATATATTTCCATAAAACATTGATATATTTTAATTAGAACATTAAGTCTTTAGATGCATCCCAAATCGCGTACTTATGACGTTTTGTAGTATAAATAGTGCAAGTAGTGCATTCACACTGAAAATTCCAAAAAGAAAAAGTCCACTTTAAATACCTGGAAGATGCACTTAAATAACCAAAAAAAAATAAAATTAAGCGTGGAATGTTGAACACTTCATGCACTCGTAGCATTAATTACGTTGCGAAGCAGAGGGGCTATTAGACTCCAATTATTAATGACAAAGTAACTTTATAAAATTCATACACTACATGGTTGAGTACATAGTGTATAAGTGCATAGTGTATAGTGCGTCATTTGGGACGCAGTTTTTGTATTGAGACGTTGTGAGATCCATCTGGTGTGAAACCCACTGTACTGGTCTTCATACAGATCCGGCAGGTTACACCACTGACTCTAGTTTCTCTCAACAATAGAGGTCGATATCCCGTCATAGGATCCAGCTCTAGACTGATTATTACACACACACACACACACACACACACACACACACACACACACACACACACTGTCCCGCCGGCAGCTCATATCCTATGGGTGATTAGAGCTGGTTGTCTGCCAGCTGCTTGATTACGTAGCCTATGTTTGCAACCCTCAGGGACATCAGTAAATCCACCTGCAGTTCATAGTCTAAACAGGAGCTGCTAGAAACAAAGTTTATTCTGGATTCTGAAGGTCAGCGGTACTATAATAATGAATTAAATCCAAAACCTGATCTGATTATCAGATGTTTTTTCCAAACACCACTTTTTTTTTTCTGAGGTCTCCCACGGGAGTGAGAACATGGTTAGTTTATTATTCACATGGGAACTGGGAGCAATTACTTTGGTTTTTGATGAACTAGATTTTAGGCTCTGTGAACTAGTGATTATCACGTGTGGGAACTATCTTATAAATAAATATATACAATTTTGCACAAAGAAAATTAAGCCTGTTTTAGGACCTTTACAGTTTTTTTGTTTTTTTTTTGTTTGTTTTCGTATTGCAATTAAGAATATTTGCCTCCAAAATTATAATTACTGCAATGCGAAAAACCTCATTGTCATTACTGTAATAAATAAACTATTATTAAACATTTTTATCATTTATTAAAATCAAAACAAAAAACATACTTAAATGTAATGTCAAGCAAACAGTGTTACAAGGTTAACTTTTGGGTCAGCATTTTTTATTTATTTATTTTTTATAAAATATAGAAGATGGTACTTTTATTTTAATACTTCTATTATA
This sequence comes from Acrossocheilus fasciatus, assembly GCA_036784905.1. Lineage (NCBI taxonomy): Eukaryota > Metazoa > Chordata > Actinopteri > Cypriniformes > Cyprinidae > Acrossocheilus > Acrossocheilus fasciatus. The sequence goes on from CM071960.1 coordinate 5,298,403, forward strand.
CTTACTAATAATCGTGATTATTAATTATTATTATTATTCAGCAAGGACACATTAAATCGGTTAAAAGTGCCAATACGGATATTTATAATGTTACAAAAGATTTCTATTTCAAATGAAAGCTTTTTTATTGATCTGTCTATTTGTCAAATAATAAAAATATGAAGCAGCACAACTGTTTTCAACACTGATAATAAATGTTTCTTGAGCAGCAAATCAGAATATTACAATGATTTCTGAAGGATCATGTGACACTGAAGACTGGAGAAATGATGCTGAAAATTCAGCTTTGAATCACAAGAAGAAATTATATTTTATAATATATTTCAATAGAAAAAAAATATTTTTAAATTGCAATAATATTTCATATATAGAAAGCAGTCTAGAAAATTGTTCCCCCGTGTGTTGAGTCCTCCTTTCTGAGCCAGATACTGTACCTGCAGCGATCAAACTCAGAGGCTTCAAACGGCCAGTTGAGTTGAGAGAAGCAGAGCTTTCAAGAAGCTTTCATAAGATGGAAAGGAGAAATGACACTGAACTAAAAATAAGCTCAGACCCTAGGTCATCTACTTTAAACTAAATTTGTACTTAAAAGCACCTTGAACTCAAACATAAACGTTTCACAGGAAGATGTGCTACTAGTGAGAAGGATGTGATAATGTACTGTCACGAAAAAACACTGTCACTTCCACTGACTTGCTGTTTTCAGAGGGCAACCCGACACAGAAGCAATGAGCGCTATCTTAATTTAGTGTTTAAAATTAGTCGCTGTCTGTTTGTGACAAGGCTTCCTGAACATGAATTCCTGCAGTTGCTTCTCACAGAAAAGACGCTTGCCGCATATTTCCACATCCAAAGACTCTTCTTTAACTACCAGTTCCTGTTTACAAGGCTGACAAGCAGGTATACGTCAAAGAGTCTTTTCCTGAGAGACATGAGGAAAACAAAAAAAGCTATAAAAGCAGGTGAAGTGGCGTACAGATATAATGTACGGATGAGAATTTTTATAGATCCCATTATTGTTTACATCTAATTTTGAGGCCATAAAAAAACTAGTGTACTCCTAAAAGTTAACTATTTTTTAAATGCTTTAAATTCATGGCTATTTTGTTACATGAAAACGGTGACATCAGTCGTATCCAAAACATTACTGTTTACAACCAGAATGTCTCCTCCCGCTAAAAATGGCCGCCTCTGACTTGCATTAGCAAATTCACGCCATGGCTGTGACATAAACTAATGTTTTTTTGCCTATTTTTTTAAAAAAAAAAAAGAAGGGATAAGTCCAAACTTTCTGTTTCAATAGTCCTGTTGCTCAAACAATGCATGGTGCTAGCAATGCCAAGGTCATAGGAAGTTAATTACTGATAAAAATGTGCACCTTCAACACAATGCAAGTTGCTTTGGATAAAAGTGTCTGCCAAATGTGTCAATGTAAATGTAATGTCTCAGATTTGTGCATGTTATTGGTGCATCTGCTAATTTTCCAGTGAATGTTTTGGGTATTTGTAACATACTTTAAAATCTGTAAGAGGAAGATTTCATATGCTTTTAGAAAGTATAGCCCCTTTGTGCAGCTCCAGCAGTATGGCATGCAAATACAGCGATGCAAATATTCCTTCAGCCACATGACCTTATTTTACTTTCAGGTAAGACTTTGAATATAAATGAGCTAGTGTCCTGCAACCATGAGTGCCCGGTCTGCTCCCCAAATTACCTCCAAATCCTGAAGCTAATAAGAAAAAAAAATGGCAGTTAAACGGAGAAAGGTAAAGACACTATGTAGACTGTACACAGCAACTGTACTGTGACATTAGAAATAACAGCAAAGGTTATTGTATTAGCTTCTAAAAAGTAACAGTTCACCCAAAAAATAACATTGGCTCACTGAAAAAACGGTCCACTACCTAAACTCCAGAAACGCACCTATACATACAATTCACTGCTGTTTCTAGCTGAAATGAACACTAGAGAACTAACACCACCAACTTTCAATTATGATTACAGGGAAAATTATTGATTAAGTGACACATATTTTTGGAGGTTCCTTGCACATAATATGACCTCAAAACACTTTACCATAGTGAATAATTTGTAAATTAATAAGTTTTGATGTTTGCATCAGTTCAGCTATTTCCATAAGTTTGGTTTTCCTGACATAGTAAACTTGCTCATTAGCTCACCTGGTACAGCACTGCACACTTGAGATGCAAAGCATCCGAGTCCATTTAAACATAAGTCACAATAAAAGAGCTCAAACACTTGTGGAAGCAAAATGTGGAAGCTTTTTATCTCACGTTTACTTTTGTTAACATTATTGCTTAAAGGGATATTTCACCCAAAAATGAAAATTCTGTCATTAATTACTCACGCTCATGTCGTTCCAAACCTGTAAGATCTTCGGAACACAAATTTCGATTAAACATGACAGCTTTCTGACCCTCCCATAGACCACAAAGGTACCACCATGGTCAAGACACAGAAATGTAGTAAGGAAATCAATAAAATAGTCCTCTGAATGCAAACAAAGCACACACATGCGCCGTGATACTTTCCAAAATGGCGCCAAGGTAGAATTGTTGAATAAAGTTATTTTTGTTTTCTTTATTAATTACACAAAAAGTATTCTCGATATCTTAATTTGTGTTCTGAAGATGAGTGAAGGCCTTACGGGTTTGGAATGACATGAGGGTGAGTAATTAATGACAGAATTTTCATTTTTGGGTGAACTATCCCTTTAACTTTAGAGTAGGGTTTACTGTAGGTAGTATGTTATTTTAATAAATGGCATTAACCTTTTAGCATTCTGCAATACACATCTAACATAAAAGTTGTCAGATTCACGTTCATCTGTTAAAACTCAACACACTTTTAACGCCGCTTACTGGAGATTTCACTTTGAAAGTGTCGCGAAACGTGCAGCAACATAATATGATTTTGCAGGAATGTCACCACAGGTATACATTTCTAATTTGGATTGGAAAAATAAAAATTCTATCATAAATTACTAAATTTGCATCTAACATTCTTGTGTTCACAAACAGAATCATAAACATGCACACACTTGACAATGACTAGTTTAAATCCCAATTTGATTTTAATTTTACATAACAGAATACAGTAGCCTAGCACAAGTAATAACCAATACAAATCTGCTTATATGTATGCAATTACTTAATGACATTTGGAAAAAGAAAAATGTCATGACATCATCTCATGTAATTTCCTGTGTCCTCATCAAAGAGGAAATATTCATTTCACAAACCACTATGTCTGTGATGTGACACAATATACTGTCTATGTCCAGAAACAGATAACCAGAGAAGAACTAGCCACACTGACTGTAAACCCTAGTGAACATCTTATAAACCTATCTTATAAAGCATCTTGTACCTCACAGTTCACAAAGATGCTTCAACAGGACATAGTGACCATGAAATTAATAAATGAATCCTATGAATGGTCAAACACATCCTTTCTATTGCACCAAAAAATAAAATAAAAATAAAATAAAACATATACCCCATAGTCATTTTGCCAAATAAATGCGAATAACAGCATATGAGTTTACACAATCCCTCTTCATTTAGAAATAAAAAACCATGAACATCTTCCCGTTAATCCATCGTGTTCACGTGCTTCGGTGCAGCCTGTTGTCAAAGCCGCAAAACAGACAAAAAAACGACAAATAATACAAAAGCGAATCATTGGATTAACACATGAGCGAATAAATCTTACCTCTGTCTATAAGGGCGTTTCCGTTCAGTTCACGCGCTCGCTGTCGGATGTATCGCCGCACATCTGCCTCATTCCCTCATCAGTTCATCTGTGAGGATCAGACACTCACCACGCCTTCCCTTTACCGGCTACAAAGACACAGACCGGGGCCATGCCGTTATCTGCACACACACACACACATACACACACACTCGCTCGTACTATAGCCTACCCATAGTATTGAGTGTGTGTGGATCCCCTACACACGCCCTCCGCTCACTGACAACACACACACAGCTCGCTATTACCGATTTCACTGATGCTGCCGGGAAATAGTGGATTTTGAACACACCGTATTTGATTAACACGTGATAATTAATTCAATGACTCGTTTAAATGAAATGACTCGATTCACTGATTCGTTCGATTAGTGCTGTAAAGGTGCGGTCACACTGATATCGTTACTCGGCGGAATTCTAGAATCGCGTGCTCGAGTGTTTGGCGTGAGGGCAAAAAAATGTTTCGATCATGATAAAGTTGGTCACACAAAAATTTGCGGTGTTGGCTGTTTGAAATCTGCTCGGTTTTAAAGTGACTTGTGAGCACTGCACTACAATAGACAATGGACCTTTTTGAAAACTAAATTTTGCCGAAATATTGCTAATGTGGCCGCACCTTACGAAATACAAAGAGTAATTCTAATTCTAGCTAACAGGGAACATTCTCAGAACTTTGGCTAATGTTCTGTTTCTCTCAAAGTAATGAACAAACATTCTTCCAGTAACATAAATAGAATGTTTATTCAAAGCTATCTGGTCATTTATAGACCTAATGTTCTCAAAATGTTGCCATTAAACCAGGAACTTTTTTTTCTGAAACATTTTATTTGGTTGTTTGTCTAATGTTTACTACTTGTTTCAGAACGTTCAGAATTCCTTTGCAAAATGATCAAATGGAACATTCCCTTAACCTTTGCATAGCACAAATATTAGGCTCAAAGAAAACTGGGTGGTTTGAGCATTCAGATAACATAAAAAATACAATTTTCATAACTTAATGAGAACATTGGCAAAACATTCTTAGCACATATGTCTGTTAGCTGTGGTGAATGGCTTAGTATATGTGCTAATTAATTAAATTAGTTTAAATTCAATTAATCATTCTTTGCAATAGAATAGGGTGAATTCAGGTAATCTGGGACATGTTTTGCAATTTTGACTTCTGTGATTTATTTCGATATCTATCTAACACATTAGATCAACACATTAGACTTTTCTGAAATCCTTAAGATGTTTTCTAACCACACCAGAAGAAATAATCTAGATATTATGCCCAGAGAAGACATGCCACACCTATTAAGTGTTTTGTGCCAAAAAAAAAAAAAAAAATTCTGCCGGAATTTGATCATCTGGGACAGGTCACTTTGTAATCTGGGACATATGTATTAGGCCTAAAAAAGCCTATATTCACCATACTTTATGCATGCCAAACACAATATCACCAATAGCTCCCTTTATTCTACTCTCATTCCATTGGTTTAGCTTCTTCGTATTTCTCTTATTTCCCTCTCTCTCTCTCTTCCTCGCTCTTTCTGTTGCCATCTCTTTTCCTAGCGCTGTGGTGCCATTGTATTTTGCAATACATTTCATTGAGTTAATTAAAGGCCATGTCTATTTTCATATTTTAGCTGAATAATGACTGTGAATGACTGTCTGTGTGTGTGTGTGTGTGTGTGTGTGTGTGTGTGTGTGTGTGTGTGTGTGTGTGTGTGTGTGTGTGTGTGTGTGTGTGTGTGTGTGTGTGTGTGTGCGTTTGTGAACAGAACATTGTGAACAGATCCCCCTCCTGCTCAGTGATTTGAACCGTTGTATATACTAAACTAACTGGGAATTTGGGAAATGAAATTAACGGTTTACTTCATCCTGATACCTTTGCATGCTATTGGAATACGTTTCCCAGATTCCATCTCTGTAGCATCTCTCTAGCTAGCTGCTTTAGCTAGCTGCTACCTACTGTGAATTTGTGCTAATGTTATAGCCTACAGCATTAACACCCATTTCTCATTATAGCATATATTAACCCTTGTCATTAGATTCATAAAGTCCCTAAATGCATATTTCCCCCATCTGTCCCAGATTACCCAAAACATGCTGTCCCACATTCTCAATCATATTTCAACAAAAAAAAACGTTTGAAAGAAAAAAAAAATCACTTTAATACATATGTTGTTGCTTGAATAGATCACAAACATAATTTGACAACAATTAGGAACATTGTCTTATTTATGACAGATTTATGTCTTTAACATGAATCTAGTCAGAATCCTGTATCATTGACCTTGTCATGCAATTCTCAGGGGAGCTTCTTGATTGACAGGTGCCCCGCCCCTTTCTGTGGAATCACCCCCATGATTTCAGTCACATGACATCCATGCTAAAATTACAGTAAAAGTCCCATTGACTAAATTTTAGTAGAACAGGAAATAAACACACTGGAGTTTAGGTGTCCCAGATTAGGTGCTGATTACTTAGCATAATCGTTCAAACACTGTTACATGTTAACATTACATGAGCAAGCGTACTGAATAATAATACTGAACTAAGCATCATCAGTCTGTTTTGTGGTACAGTGTGTATTAGGCTAGTAATCAATTAGGCTAGCCTACATAAAATGCCTAATCCATTGTAGCAATTATAAAATGTCTCAAATCACATTTAGATCGAACATATTAGTAACTTGACAAAAGTTGTGATCATGAGTGGAACATTAGAAAATCTTTTTCACGATAATTAAATAAAACTCAGGCTGCACGCGTGAAGGTACATTAGCATTATTGAACCTGTAGTCAAGGCGCCTCCTCTCCAAATGTGATGTCTCGGCTCTTCTTTGAGCGACTGTAATTCAAAGTCATTACTCTTCATGTATAGATTATGCAGCGTACGCAGCCGCTGAAAGGTTTTATGAAGGTTAGTCCATGTACAGCCATACTGGATCGTATAGCTAAGCTTTTTTGGGTTTGACAGCAATATCCCAAACATCTGAACAAAGGGCCTGGTTTATCTGCATCTTCTCAGTGCCCACTGTGTGAATGCCCACGGGATCCCCATCACCCTCCACCCACGGCACACACAAACACCATCTGCAATGAGTGAGCAGCTCCATGTTCAGCCCAACCCGAAGCTTCAATGAGACAAGCACACTGTTTAACTGAAATTAAGCATAATAATGATATGAATTGTACAAAAACATATGATTTTAGGGGGGGGGGGGGGGGGGGGGGAATTAAAGAGATCATACAAATGAGCAAAAATCTGCCAAAATTTAAAATAGTTGTCTGGCCAACAAAGCTGATGTTATTTTTTTATTTTTATTTATCTTTTTTTTTTGAGGATCTCTATCTGTGATGTAAAATAGTGAAGTCACCATAAAGTAATCATACAGAGATTATAAATTCACATTTGAATAATAATTTGTATTACATGATATGATTCTGAAATGTATTTGTAATTAGATAATATTACATTTTAAAATATCCATAATCACACTACAGTTACATTTTATTAGATGATTACATAATATTCACACTACGGCTGTATATATTACTTTTTTCTTTTTTTCTTTTTTTGTCAGGTGAATCCTTTAAAATATTTATTTTAAGTACCCCTGAGATTTGAACATTTCAATTATTTAACAACAGATTATGTTCACAGTTATCTGATGTTGGTTAATGGTCACATGAGATGTAGGAAAACAGCTAAAATATTAAAATGTTCAAAGAAAAGATAAAGATATAATATATATATATATATATATATATATATATATATATATATATATATACATATATACAAATTATTTATTTTAATTGGACATTGAACGTGTGAGTTGATGAAGAGCTAGATTTTTATTAATTGAGCTCTTCGTGAAGGTCACGAAGGTCACTTTTCTACAAATAGCCCATAATTATTGCCATCACATCACAGTTCTGAATGCCTAATGTCACATTATAATGCTGAGACTGAAACCAACTTATACTTTAGGTCCAATAATAGAGCCTTTTATGAAATGTGACCCTGGAGCACAAAACCAGTCTTAAGTCGCTCAATAGCAAAAATACATTGTATGGGTCAAAATGATCCATTTTTCTTTTATTAGGATATTAAGTAAAGATCATGTTCTATGAAGACATTTTGTAAATTTCCAACCCTAAATATATTAAAACTTAATTTTTGATTAGTAATATGCATTGCTAAGGACTTCATTTGAACAACTTTAAAGGCAATTTTCTCAATATTTAGATTTTTTTGCACCCTCAGATTCCAGATTTTCAAATAGTTGTATCTCAGCCAAATATTGTCCCTATCATAACAAACCATACATCAATGGAAAGCTTAGGATGAGTTATAAATCTCAATTTAAAAAAACTGACCTTTATGACTGGTTTTGTGGTCCAGGGTCACAAATGAAATGATAATTTGACACATCAAGAACACCTTTACTTTTAATTGTGCTACAAATTATGTGCATGTTTAATATATTTAATATTAAATTAATCAATTAATCAGGTGGAATAATAAGACTGATGCAAGAGAAATATCTAGAAATATAGAAGGTGTGCAATAATCATGCACTTTCTCTTCAGCGGTTTGTCTGAAATTAACTTCTGTGCCAAATGAATCAGTGTTTGTAAACTAAACTACAATGCAATTTTGAATCTTCTTATTTTAACAGATGAATAACTGAATAACTGTAATGTTAGAGACTAGTTCAAATAGTAGGTACAAATTAAGCAATGAATGTAAGCTAGTTTCTACTGAAAAAAAAATCAAGCACTGGATCATAGCGGTGAAGTGTGATTTCATATATTTGATTATACTGCCATCGCGTGGAGATTTATTGTTCTGTTTACAAAATTACATAGAGATTAAAATAATAGTGCAACTAGCCTATTAAAAAACAACAACAGCGATTATCCACGGTGAATACAAATTCTAAAAAAAAAAATAATAATAAAATAAAAATTTAAATAATAACTGAATAAGTAATATATTCCTGTTCATAGCATGTAGATAACATCCTTTTTGTAACCAAAGTAAAAAATGTTGCCGTTAAGGGTAACGCCCCCTTTTTGGTGCCAGCCAATCAAAAGATGCTGACACACGGCTGTCGTCATTCCTGGGATTTGTAGTTCCGCGCTTCATTGGGCCGCATCCGCCGCAGTCACACAGCCCTCCTAACGGACTACAAAACGAAACTAGCGGACTACTGGAGCGCACTGACAGCTTGACATCACGGTGGCTGGCACTTCGTGCGTCTGGAAGTACGGCTCTGAGCTGACGCATTATTTTCCACCTGGGAGCTGACGAAAGTTGACAACTTTGAAAATGCAGTCGGAATCGGGGATCGTGCCCGACTTTGAAGTCGGAGAGGAATTTCACGAGGAGCCTAAAACGTATTACGAGCTGAAGAGCCAGCCGCTGAAAAACAGGTCAGTGAATGACAGCTCTCAAATGCATGTTTTCTTCTGCATGCTTTTAAAAGTGCGGCATGCCCAGAAAGACCGCGTCTGGTATCCGTTTGAAAGTTTTATTAGTTGTTCTGCTAGTTTAGTCTTTCTAATAAGAGTCAGCTGCGCTCTCTCCGTCCGCGCGAAGCCGCTCGCGCTGTTGATAGACGCGCTCATTATAATGAGTCGCGTCGCGTTTCGTGCGGCGATATATGGGTGTTACAGTAGACAACGCCTTAGGATACAATATCATCAGCAAATATTTACTCAATGCAGCTGTGTCTGTATGAAGACTTCACTCACGAAACTCTTTTAAAACTTTGGCCACACTTTCTAGTCACTTTCATAAACATTATGTAAAGCAGACCTGTAGGTCAAGTCCTTGAATATTTCAGAGTGGGATTATTTCTGGAAGGCAATTTTTTTTGTATAAACACAAACTGAGTAAACATATTGATATATGTATATTTACATATTTTATCCTGGGCGATAACATACATGGATAAAATATAAAGAATATTAAACACAAACTGAACTTTTGTGACAAAAAGCAATGTAAGTTTTGCAGCAAACTGAGACAGTTCATTTAAAACACAAAACAATGAGGCAAAAGACAATATGTTAAAAAAAAAAAGTGTTGTCTAACAAATTTATTCATTTTATTTTTATTCATTATTATTCATTATTATAAATGTTAACATTAAAATGTGACAACTTGCCCCGACCTGACACTGCACTGAGAACACAGTTATTACACTTTCTTTTTTTTCTTTTTTTTTTGGAGGATAAATATGAGAAAAATAGTCTAATTTACGAGCGTTTTGAACTGCATGTTTGAAACTAACGTATAAAACCACTGTGAGAGAAAAACATTTGTGCATTCAGACTTTTGACACAAAGTCTTATTTGTGACAACTAGCCCCGGTCTCACCATATATTTTCTAACTAAAATAATTACCTAATGATCTCTCTCTCGATTATTTAATGTAATGGAAGCTGTTATAAAGTGCAGCCTGCAGTGTTTCATATGAGGTAGACATTTTGCATATTTACAAATTTATGAAGTCAGTTTATAAAAAAACACACTGTTGGTAATTATTATTATGGGCAGGTGACAGTTGCAACTTTTATTTTATTGTATTTTATTAGACGAAACACCACAGAAATGATCATACAGATGAATTTATAGTCAAAACTGAGACAAAAACGTAAAAGTTTTAACAGACTAAGTGTTTTTTTAATGTTTCCACTGTTTGACCAGATCAGAAATTGCAGTCAGCAACGTTTTAGCAGATTCAACATGAATTTTGAGCTAAATAAGACACATTGCATTATTTTATATTGTCATGCATTGTTGATGTTCAGATGCTTGTGCGACTCCTCATGCGGTGTAAAGTGTTTTAGCTGTAAGTTGATGTGATTTTTGACATCTTTCTGATATATGTGCATATGCAATCACACTCTGGACAGTTTCTGAAGCTTTGCTATCTGAATGTTGATGCACGAGTTCTCCAAAAATGTTATATTTATATCAAATGAATGCAAAGACTCATTGAGGCATGCAAATGATAAGTCGTTTTATTGCCCATCAGCACTAAATGCATTTTCCCAGACTGTTTCACCACAAGCAGCTTCATTGGCAGACGGTGAGATCTTAATTTAGATGAGGCAGACGGCTCTGGCCGCCATGAGGTGAAAATTAACAACATAAATATAGAAGCGCAGGCTAATACCTCAGATGCTGTGGGTGAATTTTGGGGGCTATTTTGGTTTGTTGCTAAAATATTGAGTGTAATAACAGGTGTGTTAGATCACAACCGCATGCAAAATATGCATAGTGATTGTATCTGTCATTCAGCTTTGGTGATGAAGCTTGGACCTGTGTTTTTATAGGGTTCCCACTTACCACAGTCATGGAAAAACATTATCAGGGATTTTTGTAATTTTAAGTGAAATATTGCAAATTCATTGAAATTTCTATAGTGAATATTCATTTTTTGTCTGTTTCTAGTGTGGCTTTTATAAGTCCACTGGAAAAGTCATGGAAATTCATTAGTCAGAACCCTGTTTGTTTGGCCCAAACTCATTTTGCTGTTCAAGTTTGCATTAAAGCATGTGCTCAAAATGTATCAGAGTGCAATTCATAATTCAGCTCAAGTATGTGTTCATTCTAAGTGATGCTGTATCTGGCATTAGTGACTTTTTCTACTACAGAAGTACCCAAAATTTTTACTACAAAGGTCCAAAAGTCAAATTTGATTGAGGGCAGTGGGTCGAAACAGATGTTACATTATATCCAACTATATTATTTTAAAAATTACATAAAAAAAAAACAGATTGTTACATTGTCTTTCAATGCAAAAAAAAATCTGTAAATGATTTTTCCCCATGTAACGCGTCGTGATCCCATGATCTCCTCAACACACCTTGGCTCAGCTTGCTACAGTAGCCACGCCCCCAAACTCTCACTATTGGTTGAGCTGGAATGACTGACAGATGTGAGCGGACCACTTTAAAGGAACACTTCACTTTTTTTGGAAATAGGCTCATTCTCCAACTCCCCCAGAGTTAATAAGTTGAGTTTTACCGTTTTTGAATCCATTCAGCCGATCTCCGGGTCTGGCGATAGCACTTTTAGCATAGCTTAGCATATTATAACTATTATAACTAGTTACATATAGCTGGGGACTACTTTCAGGCGCTGCGTAATATCACTGCACCTGCTGCGGCCATGTTACGACAGCAAAGTTCCTTGATTATTACGCCGGAATGAGAGTAGTTCCTAGCCAAATAGGACTAGAAAATCGCAACTTCTCATTTTCCGCCGGTCTTAGTACACGATTTAACTACAGAAGAGTCAAGTTTTAAATAGGAAAACTATCGAAACTCTTTGGTCATTTTTGAACGCGATGCTACTGGTCTAATCGGATTCAATGATCTATGCTAAGCTATGCTAAAAGTGCTATCACCAGACCCAGAGATCGGCTGAATGGATTCAAAAACGGTAAAACAAAAAAAGTGGAGTGTTCCTTTAAATGTTTCATTGGTGCCTGGAAGGCTGAATGTTTGCACTTTTGGGGGAGACAATCCTATGAATGGCATACCTATAGTAATAAATGAACAATAACTTGGGTTAAGAGAATGTGTTTTGACATCAGACAAACTTCAGCTATAAAGTTAAACTGTTTAGTTAACCAACCGTCACCTGTCTTAGCATACTTGTATTGAGAAACACTTATCAACAAACGATAAGCTTTAAGGGCTCCCTGCAATTCAACACTCTTGAATATTAGTGTTTACAGTTATATTATAAATATTTAGTAGCATATTATAATATTTAGTTATTTTGTTTTTATTCAGCAATGATATTTATATAATTATAGCATTTTATAGTAATAATAATATTAATAATAACAATTATTATTGTTGTTGTTTATAGCAATTTTAATATATATATAAACACCACATTTTAGGCAAAATTGTGTAGCCCTACAAGCAAGCACAGCAAACCTTGATATATTAAAATCACATTTTAAAATCACTAAAAAAAAAATATATATATTTTTTTTTTTCCCTAAATCATGCATTCCTAGTTGTTGATGTTTTTATATATATATATATATTTATATATCAGAGGTTGTCCGTCACGAACAGGGTCGTAAAAATTCTCTCATAATCTATTATTACCCGTCATTTTAATTTCCATATTTTAATTATAATGACACATTTAATTGCTTTTATTTTTTGTTCATGTTTTCATTTTTAATAATGAACCTAGAGGACGAGCATATAGGCTTATGCATTATTTATTTATGATGAGAACAGATGAACGGAGACTGTGTGTCACTTTTCACGTTCAACACCACACCCCACTAAAATCAACAAAATATGCCAGGGCTGGGTAAAAAAACTAAACAAAACAAACAACAATAACAAAAAACAATTGATCTTTTTTAATAGGTTCTTATTTTTATGAACCGATATCAATTCTTAAATCCCAGTCGATGCTGTTTTCGTTTGATGAATGTACAGTACATATAGTGTGCCTCCCATCCAATAAATCCCAATAAGCTAAGCTTTGTGCTTTTTTTTTTACTTTTGTTATGGAACAAAGTCTCAGATTTCAAATTCTGTCCATTTTTTTAGGAAATTCAAGCAATGAGTACCGTTTTGGCGCTCTTTAATGTGGTAGATCGCTGTAGACAGCTTAGATCAGGGTTGCCCAGTCCTGCTCCTGTCGATCGACTGTCCTGCAAAGTTCAGCTCCAACTCTAATCAAACACACCTGAAGCAACTAATTAAGGTCTTCAGGATCGCTTGAAAATTAAAGGTGGGTTTTTTTGATTAGAGTTGGAGCTGAACTTTGCAGGACAGTCGATTGGCAGGAACAGGACCGGGCATCCCTGGCTTAGATCAAGCGAAGCGGCAGCGTAAACTGATCATCTCTTTAGCTTTGTGTGTAATCAAACACGTAGCAAAAGACTTGTGACAGTTTTATTTTTGTTCTGGAGCTGATGAACACTGGAGCGCACTCGCCACCAACTGGACAGGGTGGGAATTACAGTTATATATTACAATAGATCACCTTCAGTGTAATCTGTCAAAGTGACGGACGGCCTTCAGATTTTTCCGTCACTGCTAAAAAAAAATCTGTCAATGACGGAGTATTTTCGGTTAACGCGATCTCTGATATATATATATATATATATATATATATATATATATATATATATATATATATATATATATATATATATATATATATATATAAATATTAATATTTAGTAGATGTTCACTATTTTGGTTGCTCTATTTAGCTGTAAGCAGATATGCAGAACTTGAATTTCAGTCATTCGTAATGCACCACTATGGAGCATCTTTAAACAAAAAAAGTGATTTTTCTACGATTTTGCGATCATTTATTTAGATACAGTGCTACATGCCCTTGAGCTTTAAGACGCTGGCATGAATCGCAGCCTGTAGCTGCTGGTATCTGGATGTCAGAGGTAGTTCTGCGCTCCTGATATTGGTCTGGCAGCAGTGCCGGAGGCTGAGTGGCAGGAGCAGGTGTTTGCAGTCAAGTACCATGCTGGCCGTCAGCGAGAACATCCTCACATCCTCGACTCGCTCACTGGAAGAAGTCCAGCACTCCTCACAATCCTCTCTGCTCTTGAAACTCCTGTTTTCATTCATGAAACTGTTTTTGATTACATTGAGGTGGTCAACAGATACTTCTCCTCTTATGAGGGCGGAGACGGAAGATGATTGTTCTCAGTAGTTGATTAGTTGCATAATAACAGATAAAGACTTGCAAGCTGGTTTGATTTTTTTCATAGCTTTGTCGATTACAAGGCCACTGCGGTTGGGAGTTTGACGCAAGACATCGGAACGGTGGAGGAGTGTATTTTTAGGTGGTCATCGGCACAACTCCTTAGTCAGATTTCAAGACTTCCTGTTTTTTTTGTTTTTTTTCTTTGATCCTCCCAGAATTCCCAAAAAAGATTTAGGCGTGAACCTGCAAAGGTGCATTCATATTAACCTCCCTCTTCTGTGCACATTTTTTTTTGGTGATAAAATTTCCCTGGGAAAAAAAAAAAAAATATATATATATATATATATACTTTTATTCAGCAAAGACACATTCATTTGATCAAATGTATCAGTAAAGTATTTCAGTTAAATGCAAAAGTTCTATTAATTAAAGAATCTTGTAAAAATGATCACAGTTTCCACAAAAATATGAAGCAGCACAACTGTTTTCTACATTGTTAATAATCAGAAATGTTTCTTGATCAGCAAATCAGTATATTATAATGATTTCTGAAGGATCATGTGACACTGAAGACTGAAGTAATGAGGCTGAAAATTCAGCTCTGGTCACAGCAATAAATTGCATTTTAAAATATATTCACATAGAAAACAGTTATTTTAATTTGTACTTATATTTCACAATATTACTGTTTTTACTGTATTTTTGAGCAAATAAACACAGCCTTGGTGAGCAGAAGAGACTTTATGTGCACTAGATGTATAGACTTTTTATTTATAACATCAAAGAATCATCCCAACCCCAAACTTTTGAAAGATAATGTAGCTTTAAAACCTTAAGCATAAATGCCTTAAAACTGAGCCAGTGTAAAATATTCCACAAAATACAGGAAGCAGACTAATGAAGTCTACAGCATACAGTATTTCCAGTAAATATATGTATACATCCTTAAAACAAGATCAGTTTACTTGCAAAAAAGCAAATTACAGAAAATATTAAGACTTGTTTGGATTTTTGCTTAAAGCCAGAAACATATTTGCCAATAGAGAACGTAAAACAGGCTTCAAGTTAAATTCTTTGTTTCTGAAGTTTTGTAGTGGCGTGAGATGTATCATGCTCTTGTGAAATCAGTGTTGTGTCATCTGGGTTATGGCACACGAGGAAGATCAGAGACCTTTTGACAGTGTAGGGAAACTTGAACTAGAGCCTCTAGCGTGAGGTAAACAACATAGATCTATGCAGAGTACTATTACTAGAGTATTATTATGGTCAAATAACAGATAGCTGTACATGCTGGTCTTTTGGTATGTGTTATTCATTCATTTAACTTATACCACAACATGACTGAATGCTAGTTGTTGTTGTTGTTTTTGTTGTTTTTTGCCCAAAATATTAATACAGTTATATTAATTATGAATGATGAATTGGTGCCTTATGCTGTAACAGGCTCTCAGGCCACATTCGGCTGATATATATGGAACATTTAAAATCAAGTTGCTCGTATATGTTATGTTAGATTAAAAAAAGGTATTATAAGATAAGGTTGTGATGCTGCATTCATGCCATGATGTAATTACTTTCATTATAACCCAGACTTTCTATGTGGAGCTGTTCACATCCTTGGACTCAGAATGAAATTAGTGTAGGACTAATTTATTAGAAGATTACAGAAAGTACACTAGGTTTTTAAAGTGCTCCTATTATGGGTCATGAAAGGTTTATATTTTGGTTTTGGGAGTCCCCAACAACAGGTTGACATGTATGCAATGTCAAAAAACACTTTCGTTTTCTTATAATAAGCATTTATTTTTACCTCATTTGCTCAACGACTCCCAAACGATTCGCTCAATGATTCATTTTTCCAAACGCCTCCTTTGCGTGACGCTAATCTGCGGTGATTGGTCCGATTAGTCGATTTCATTTAAAGCAGCGTTTGTGAGCGCAGTGCTGCTTTGTGTACAGCGTTACCATGAAAACCGCTATTTTTACTGCTCCAAAAGCGGCACCTAGTGGCAAAGAATGAATTTGCATTTTCATTCAGACCGATGCGAAAAGACCAACAAGTGGGCGGCAATATGCTAATGTTTCATCAACATGAAACGGCTTGGGATTCGTTTTAAAAACGACTCGTTTCAATGATTCAGAGTCGACGCTTTCTTTTGAGAGATAATAACTTTATACACGGTGCACTTTCAGATTTAAAACTTTGCAGGATGTTTTCATTCACTTAGAGCTGTGTTACACACTGCATGAAAGGAAATTTTCAAAAGTCCATAATAGGGGCACTTTAAATATTTCTGCTCAACCAAAATACCAATAACTAGGAAAAATAGGTGTATACATAAGGAGACTATAAGAGACTATTACTTATAAGTAAGTCTGAAATACACTGGCACTCCTATTTTGAAATGTCTGCGCTTTACTATTCATAGCTTTCAGTCACGTGACCGGCTCGAAGACCTGGAGGGCACAACATCCATGGAACTGCTGCACAAGCGTATCCATCTGTTTCACAGCCGCAAATATTTAGATCACCTCTCAAAAAAATAAAACAATGGTATGTGAACCAAATGCAAGTTTTGGCCATTTTCAATCCATATTAAGCACCCGCGGCAATATTTCAATCATTAAACAGTGCGACAAAACGTTGTAAAAACACTTAAAGTGCCTTAATATATTTAAAACAGTAATATTAAAAGATCAAATTCAGCAATCATCATATTAATGACGCATAATTTACATAAGTAAGCAGATGAGGCTGGAATATGAACGCAATCCGCTTAATGGTTCAGTGTTTTCCTTCTAACGGTTTTCAATGGGAAACCACTTAACGTGAAACTTTGCACATTGCGCTTATATTCTGGCTTCATCTGCTTACCTGTACAAAATATACATCATCAGTGAGGTGTTTCCTGAATTTCGCCTTTTAATATCTGCGTTTTACTACATTACTACTTGATGCAAACCGCGTAAAAATAAATGGCGGTCTGTGGAGCAAAGCTTGAGAGTTTTGAAAGCGTGAGTGGAGCTCCTTCTGAGATCACGTGAACACTATCAATTGCTGGCTGATCATTCAAACAGATGAGGAAGATAAAATATACACTCTTACAGCCATCTACAACATATTACAATATACAAACCATGGTGTAAACATTGTCATAATTCATCAACAGTAGATCATAAACAATCTATTGGGTAAAGTCTTTCTTCTGTTGAACATAAGAGATGATATTTTGAAAAATGTTGGTAACCAAACAGTTTCCGGTAACCATTGGAAAAAACATTGTTCAAAATATTTTCTTTTGTTTTCAACAGAAGAAAGAAAAGGTTTGGAACGACATGAAGGCGAGAAATTTATTACATTTATTTCATTTCAACTGTCCCTTTAAGATAAAAGCTTTTATTGAGCAGCTCAGGCTCTGCTTCATTTTATCATCAATGTAATGGGAGCAATTCTGCAAGATTTAGACAGAACTGTTTTGTAATAATTTATAATTTTCTGACGATTATTGAAATAAATGATTACCAAGACTAATTGAATATCATAATGTTTTAAAACACTCAGTTGCAGACGCTTAAAATAAATGATGACAAATCAGCGAATCATCGCAGAGAGCTGCTGTAAATCAGATAAAATCTCTGGAGAGCTGCGTTCACCCAAAATGTTTCCTCCTCGTCACCTCATTCTGTGAAGTGTGAGTGTGTCAGTGTTTCCAGCAGAGCTGATAAAGGTTGAGTGTTGAGTGAGTGAAGACAAATACAGAGAAGAGTGGATTGAGTCACGGCAGTATAAATGCAGTGTGAACAGAAGAGCGCTCACTAACCGGAGTAAAGAAGAGCTATGGTAAATGACACAAGCCCAGAGGTAGGACTTCAGTCTGTTCATTTATAAACTTCAGAGCTGAGATTTACAGATTAGTGTAACAAAGAAATGTTTGTATTTGCTTCTGAACAAATATTGTGCCTGATTCCATTAGAGATGCTAAAAGCTAAACAGTTTGATGTAACTTTTCGGCTCCAAGGTTTGTTCTTAGGCTGATGATACATGGAGCAACTTTTTGAGCAATTTTTGCAGGCAACTGTTTTTGAGCAATGTTGCTTGGGCACTTTCCCGCTGAGAATGGGTAACACATTTCTATCTGGATACTTTAGATCAGTTGTGGGCCCCGTGTCTCACCTGGTTGCCCGTTGAGAGCCTTACAGTACATCTTACAGCGGTGCCTAAACTGGCGTGTAGCTAACACAAATGCGTAAGGCCCCGCAGTCCAAGGGCAATGCTTACTTAGGGCCCCCAAAACTCTAAACATGCCTATGATTTCAATTTGATACGCTTTGTAAACCTTTATAAATGTCCTGAAGATTTGCAGTACTTATAGTCCAACAGTTTGAGTCAATCTGAGATGATTGCATTGATCCTGTAATTATTCCAGCTTAGTTAGGCCTGGAGAAGTTAGACCTACTTGCTCCTAATTTGTTTGTTTGTTTGTTTTTTTCAAAATCTATTGATAATAAACAGATTTCAGTTTGTAATTTTATAGTGAATAGTGAAAAAATATTGTGTAAAAATGAACTAAGTAGGTTTTATTCTGATTTAATATCATTAAAGGGGTCGTCGGATGCCCATTTTCCACAAGTTGATATGATTCTTTAGGGTCTTAATGAAAAGTCTATAACATACTGTGGTTAAAATGTCTTAATGGTAGTGTAAAACTACCCTTTTTACCCTGTGAAAAACAACTCTGTTCACAGCGACCCGTTTCGGTGCATGTCCCTTTAAATGCTAATGAGCTCTGCTGACCCCGCCCCTCTCTTCTATGGGGTGACGAGCCGTTCTCTGAGACTGTAAACTTTAGCTGCATAACTTGGTAACTAGCATATTATTAGGAAAGACTATTTGCAAAGATTCTTATAAAAAAAAAAAAAAAAAACTTATACTCAGTTCTTCTGTAGGTGAGGCTGGATCACGAATGATTCGCGCGAAGATAGACGCATTTATGTAGATCGGGATGCATTCAAAAACAAAGCTAATCCACTGTGTCTTCAGCGGCTCAGATGTCTGGAGTAAATGACGACTGCTATGTTCATTATTACATCCAACAACAAAACACCTCAGTCATTTTAGGGTGGTTGTGTACACACACTGCCAACACATATTTATGTTCAAATAACATGTAAAAGTGAATTTTTTTGAAACTGAAACTGAAACTGATTGAAATTGAAACTGAAATAATATAAATTGAAGCAAAATGGAAATATTACAAAAAAATTAAAATTACAAAACATAACAAAATTACTACAACTTAAACTAAAATAAAAAAGGAAACTGAAAATATTAAAATAAAAGCTAATTTCAAATGAATAAATATTAGAGCAGTATATAAACAATACTAAAAGAATACCGTACATTTAATAATAGTGTCATCTAATAAAATGCTGATGGTTTTATTGTGAGCAGTTCATCTGAGCACATTATTCCAATTTAAAAAAAAAAAAAAAAAAAAAAGAATATTGTAATATATAATCAAAATATAATAACTTGCTGCACTTCTGACACAACTTTTCGGCTGAGATTGCCAAGTCTCATTGTTAAAATCAAGTCCTGTCTGTTTTATTTTCAGTTAAAAAAGTTAGTTGTATTGTGCACATTTTGTATTATACTTAATGGCATATAGTGGTGACCTAAATTTAGATATCAGCAGTTAAAAAAATTGGTAACACTTTACAATAAGGTGTCATTTGTTAACATTAGTTAATGTATTAACTAACATGAATAAACAATGAACAATGCATTTATTACACTATTTGTTAATCTTTGTTAATATTAGTTAATGAAAATACAGTAGTTCATTGTTTGTTCATGTTACTGTAGTTCACAGTGCATTAACTAATGTTAACAGACACAACTTGAGATTTTAATAATGCATCAGTAAATGCTGTAGAAGTATTGTTCGTTCTTAGTTCATGTTTACTAATGTTGTTAACTAATGAACCTTATTGTAAAGTGTTACCAAAAAAATCATATAGATCAACCAGTACTTGCTGAATAGACTGGCCTGCTATGTTTTAGTTTTAACATAGCACACTTGCATTGGACACCATTGAAAATGAGAGTATGAGGGTGAATATGAGATCTAAAGTGTATTCCAGTACTGTCCAGTATCATAGTTGTGTTTTTCTGTTGCGTGTTTTCTCAGCGTGTGTGTTGTCTATGCCTCGGTTGAGCCTGAACTAAAAGACAAGAGTTCAAGCCCAAGTGAGGAGAGAATGAATAAAACTTAATTATGGAAATGGAAAGCAACAAATCGAATGAAGTGCTCCCCACCCATCCTGTAAATATTACAACAAAGAGCCCCACTATGTGTCAGCTGTGACGGCTGACAACAGACTGTAAACATTACTGAAAAGAGCTCATTCCTCTTTAATGTGTCTTCACTTGTCAACATACAGCAAAGCCATTTGACCTTTTTTTACAGAAACTATACATTTGTTTGGAAAAGATTCATTTTAGTCATTCTGATACACACTGCTCCTGAAACAAAGCGATGTCTGTATAGCATTCTAGCACACTGCTAACATACAGTAACAATTTCAGTATCGCTGATATATTATTATAGTCTTTGTTAATGACTTGAATTAGCTTTGCTTTTTAAAAAAAAAATTCTGTTTTCAATTTAATTTTGGTTTGGTTCTTTTTTTTTTTTTTAGGAATTTTGTTGTGTGTTTTTGTCATTTGTATTAGTTTTTTTTTTTTTAATGTATCTGTATAGTTTTTATTAAGTTTTAGTCATTTTAATACCTCAACTTAATCTAGAAAAAAATCAAAATTGTTTCTCTGGGAAATATCTATGTACATTTCATTTCATTTAATTTATTTTATATAACAAGCCTGATGTAAACAATGTATTTATTATTGTTATGAATAGAATAGAATAGAATAGAATAGAATAGAATAGAATAGAATAGAATAGAACAGAACAGAGATTTTATTGTCATTGTTTTAAAAACCACGAAAGACTGTTTAGCAGCTCACAAGGATTGGTAAAATAGAAAAGGAATAAATAAATAAACAAAGACATGATAAATTAATATTGACATGATATGACGATACAGAAATGTATAACAAATATACAGTATAGTGTGTGTGTGTGTTCTATTCAGGTGGGGACTTAAACCTGAATACACACAGACTCATGGGGACTCGTGTCACGGGTAAACAAGCTAATAAATCACACAGAATGACGTTTTTTGAAAATCTAAAAATGCCTGTAGACTCCTGTAAGGGGTAGGTTTAGGTGTAGGGTTGGTGTAGGGTGGTAGAATATACGGTCTGTACAGCAGAAAAAGCATTACGCCTATACAAGGATAGCAAACCAGACCTGTGTGTGTGTGTGTGTGTGTGTGTGTGTGTGTGTGTTGCATATATGTGAAAATTAGGAAATATTAATCTGCCTTTTGGAAAACATGTATTTCACTATACTGTAAATTCTTCTATTAGACATTCTGAACCTACATTCAACAATGATGATTTGTTGATATTATGTTTTTTACCCCTTTAAGCCTTTTCAGAGGAAGCCCATAAGTATACAGTAAGCAATGTGCTGGTATAACCGAAATCTTGTTCACGTCTTTACTCTCTGTGTGTTTGTGTGTGTGTGTGTGTGTGTGTGTGTGTGTGTGTGTGTGTGTGTGTGTGTGTGTGTGTGTGTGTGTGTTTGTGTGTGTGTGTGTGTGGTGGAGGCCTGTCGAGCTGTGAAAGGAAAGTGTGCTCTCTAACATGCTTTGTTATAATTAACACACCACTGTTTGCCAGGCGAGTTTGTGAGCGTGCGAGTTATGCAGAGAGTTGGCAGCTGCACCTGTCCTGCTCCTTCTGCCCGCTCCACCTGTAATGACCGGCGTCTCTCACAGAAGGTGACTGTGAAGGTGAAACGTGACAGAGAAAGCGCCCTCTAGTGTGCGTGTCTCAACGCAAACCTCAAACCACTACACTGTCATGTGTATAAACATCACCCACATCTGACGCATTGCTTTGTTAGACTTTAGACAGTCGTAGTGTTATTAGTCAATATAAAGTCATTAAAACCATGTTATCATTTTATATTTACTAATGAATCTCATGAAAACATGTCCATTTTTGTCAATATTTGACTCCACAACCAAAATATACACAAACATATTGCATAAATGTATACATTGCGTAAAGCAAATAAAGTATGTTCTGTTATATACTTAACATTATTAATTCCTGTTATTTTCAGAGGTAAAATGTTAAAATACATCACAAATCAAAACATTTAATTCACTCCTGTAATACAGTAAAACATTTACAATAACAATTAATACCATTTAATACAGTAAAAATATAAATTAAAAGAAAATTATTTGTTTGTTAATTATTTGTTAATTAATTGTTATTAATGTATTGCAGTAGAAATAATTTATTATAAATATATATACTTATTTATTATAATTATTTACTATAAATTATTGAAATTGTATTAAAATACTTTAAAAAAAAAAGTGAATATGCAAATATGCAAAGTAAAAAATGCAACCATGATAGGACATCATTATTTTAATGACAGTTCAGTTTTATTTATTTTTTATATTTCCTATTATTTTCAAAGGTGATTCTCTTGATATTGTCTTATAACATGAGAAACAAGTCATTTAATACACTCATATAATACAGTAAAAATATGAAAAATCATGCATTAAGTAGAGCAAAAATGACTATTACAGAAATATTAATGTATTACAGTAGAAGTTATTTATTTTACATATAATACTTAGAATAATTTACATTTACAGTAATATTAAAGAACTACATTAGAAGGTATTGTAATACAGTGGTTCATATTATAATTAAAATAAGCATAAATCGAAGATTTGAATAAAAAATACATTTACAAAAGTAAATAAAACAATTACTACAATGACATATACAACTTTTATAATTTGAATTACATTCAATTAACAAAATATAATAAATAGGAAGTAATGATAAAGATATTTTTGCATTTTAATAATGATAATTTGGAGGAAAAAGTACTTGAAAATGAAATGTCAGTGCAAGAAAATCCTACTGGTCTGGAATTCATTCCTCACGTGTGCAGCGGAGCGGTGTGTTCAGCGCTGTGGGCTCGTGTGTGTGACGAGCGCTGCGTTTCTCCCCGCGTCTCCTCTGTGTACGGATTGGCTGTTGGTGCCTCCCCTTTTGACACGCTTCCATGCAGCACAGCCGGAGCAGCGTGACTCTCAGAGCTGTCCAAGGGCGCGCAGTGCACCTTCAGCACACCAAATAAAGATGGAGGCTCTGGGCGTCCAAGTGCAAAGACCCTGCGCTTTTCCCTGCAGCCGCTTGTGAGTACCTGTGGAGGAGCCGTGCTGGCTTGTGTGTGTTCAGTTTGAGTGTGTTTGGGAGGGACGGCGTGTTTGTTTGGGTGCGTTATAGATAGAAAAGCTCTTCCGCGACTATAAATATCTTGTAACTTAAGGACAGAATCATTTACGTTTAGTCATTTAGCAGACGCTTTTATCCAAAGCGACTTACAAATGAGGACAATAGAAGCGATGAAAATCAACAAAAGAGCAATGATATGCAAGTGCTATAACAAGTACACGTAGCAAGGTTTTCTTTTCTTTTTTTTGTTTTTTTTTATATAATAAATAAAAAGAAAACTGACAGAATAGAAAAAGAATAGAGCAGGCTAGTGTTAGATACCTTTTTTGCTTTTTGTTAATTGTATAATATATAAAAAGAAAACAGATAGAATATAAAAAGAATAGAGAAGCTAGTGTTAGTTTTTTTTTTTAAGAAAACAATCAGTCAGTAAATGAATAGATTGCAAGTCTAAAAGGGGCAAGTTTTTTTTTTTTTTTTTTAAAGAATAGAATTAGAATAGAGAGGGCTAGAGTCGGAGGGTCAAATAAAGAGATGTGTTATCAGTATGAGGTTGCCTTGATGGTGATTTAATATAAAACAGATTTTGTCATTGAGTATTTAGCTGCTGGGAGTATGATTTCTTGATTTTTCCCTGAATGCAATGTTGTTGCTGCTCTACGTACATGTATTGTTTTCATATGTTATCATGGGACTGGTCTCAAATGTTGTAGTGCTCTAACAGTACATGGCAGTGCTCTGAGGTGAGTGGAGGAGGTCAGCCTCCTTCTGACGCAGCGCTCTGATTGGCTGCTGCAGTGTCCGGGTCTGGGGGTGTGGCCACAAAGGACTGTGTTCTCATTGTTTTTCCTGACACACACATACACACATCTACTCATGCCACACGCACTCCAAAATGGAAAATTACCCCGAGCATTGCAAACACACACACACACACACACACACACACACACACACACACACACACACACACACACACACACACACACACACACACACACACACACACACATTCTTTTTATAATGACAGCAGAAAATGTGGCCAGTTGAGCGGCAGTGATTTGCTTGTCATGATAAGGGCTGTTGTGTAGACGTAGTGCTGGCGTTTAGTTCATAAGCTCTTAAGTTAAAGAGACATGGACTTACTGTAGTTTTTCTTGTGTAGAAATATTGAAAACATACTTAATATTATATCCATATTAAAAACTAAAACCTGTATAACTGAAATTGTAAATAATGGTATAAGTAATTTTATATCATGTTATGTTTCTATGGTGCCTCTAAAGGGGTTCATAAATTTTATTTTTGGCTCGCAAAACTTTTGCTCTTTCTCACAAATGTTTTGTGTTCCCTTGAAAAATGTTGCATTCGCTTGTATAACTCTTGAATTCCCCCAGAAACATTGCATTTGCTCACAAAATTTTGTTCTCTTGCAAAAGGTTTGCATTCCCTGAGAAACTTTGCGTTTACTCTCTCAAATGTTTGGTGTTTTCCTCACAAACTTTGCATTCACTCTTAAAAATTTTTGTTTCCCTGACAAACTTTGCATCATCTCATCAAACTCTTAAATTTCCCCTAGAAATGTTGCATTTGCTTGCTAAATTTTGTGGTCTTGCAAAAATTGTGTTCCTAAGAAACTTTGCATTTAATCATAAAACATTTGCCTTTCTCGCAAATGTTTTGTGTTCCCTGACAAACTTTGCATTCACTCTTAAAACTCTTTGAATTCCCACATGAAACTGCATTTGCTCACAAAAAGAGTTCTGCCTCAAAATGTTGCAATGGCTCACAAAATGTTGTTCTCTCGCAAAAGTTTTGTGTTCACCTGACCAACTTTGCTTTTACTCACAAAACTTTTCCATTTCCCCAAGAAACTTTTTGCATTCACTCGTAAACGTTTGCGCTCTTTCACAAGAATTTTGTGTTTCCCAGAAAAAACAAATCTGCTGTCAAATTTTTTAATTTTTGACTCATAAAACTTTGCTACAATCCTACAATCTTTGCTTTTCCTTGCAACACTTTTGTGCTCTCTTGGAAAAGTTTTGCCTGCCCTTTTTTTTTGCATCGTCTTGCAAATGTTTTGTGTTTCCCTGACAAACTTGGCATTTTCTTGTAAACTCTTAAATTCCTCTATGAAACTGAATTCACCATCAGAACTTTGAAGTTTTAACTTCCACCTCATTTTATTTCTATCACCTGTTTTGGAGGCAGATTCTTGTTAGTGAACACAAAAGTCAGTATGTGCTGTTCATCAGAGGTGTGTTATATTACTAAATCACATAAATCCAAAATTATTCTTTCACACTTTATTTTAAGGTTCGATTCGAGCTATTAATTAACTATAAACTATGACTTTTGCCTCAGTAAACTCCCATTACTGCTTATTAATAGTTAGTAAGGTAGTTTTTAAGTTTAGGTATGGGGTGGATTATGGGATCTAAAATATGGTCATGCAGAATAAGGAATTAATATGTGTTAATATTAATATAAGTTTATGTGCACAAAAAGCTAAATTTGGTGACAAATCAGACAAATCATGTCCATGTTATTTGTAAGAGGTTGGCCATAATGTAAAAGCATTTGTTGAAGAGATTGCATAAACAGGTTTCATCAATTTAAACTTTAGTAAGATGATGATTAATTGGTCAATGGTTTCATGAATTTGGCTTTAGCAAAGCAAACAGGCACTTTTATTATAATCAAAGAAACAGATACTGAATATCAAAGCGCCATCAGTGAAGGGTGTTAAAAGTGCTCTGAAGTGGTTTTAGTCCTGGGTGAGTCACTCATTGACTGCTTTGATTCAGTAGTCATGATTCAGTTGTGCCAGACGAGCCATGATCAGTTTTTAAACTGAGGAACTATGATGCATCAAAAACACGTGTGTTACACACCGCTGACCCAGAATCAATCTTCCTGCATTTCTTCTTTCTCTCCTTTCTTCTTATTTTTCTTCCCCAATTTTTGCAACTGTTTTGTAAGTTTGATTGTGTAAAGATTTGATTTATTTGACTCGAATGAAATCGAGCTTTTGTTTAAGTTGATTTTGATCATTAAGTGAACAAAAACGAAATGAAGACATGAAATGAAAATATGTCTTGCCAGAAAATTTCCAGTTGGCAAAAAACATAAAAATTAAAAAAATTAAAAATGTGACGTAGGTCATTAGACAGCTGTCCTGACCCAGAAGTAGTTCGCTATAAACCTATTAGTGCTATTAACATATTGCAAAAGCTGTGATTTAATTAAATAATTACATACGTTGTGTTTTTAAGAGTGCAGCGCGGCACTGTGTTCATTTACACGTGAGCACATCATTATCCACCAGTGTTTGCATTTTGAGTTTGGGATGCTTTAACATGCCTTTAGGAAACCCAACATGCTTCAGCCATCTTGCCATACTTGCCATAATAATAATTATTATTATCAATTTATTTATTTTATATATATATTAATAATCACAATATTTTGGCCAAATTGTGCATCCCTACATAGAAGTAAAGCAAACCTGGCTTTTTTTTTGTTTGTTTTTTTTGTATTTTAAATCACAATTTGATTTTTTGCACAAATCAGTGTTCATTTTGACAGCAAATTTAGATTTAGTTTTAGTCATAGTCTTTTGACAAAAATGCCATTTAGTTTTAGTCATATTTTAGTCATCTGAATTGTTTTAGTTTTAGTCTAATTTTAGTCGACTAAATCTAAAGCAGAGGGTTTAGTTAAATTGTAATGCATTATTATTACCTTTTTTTCTGTTTTGGATATTTTAGTATATCAGGTTAAGCTAAAGCTTATAAACTAAACGAAATAAGTTTTATTTTTATTTTTAGATTATTTTAGATATTTATTTCCTTTTTTTTTTCTAAATTTGTTTTATAATTTCAGTTAGCATTTATTTTATTTCAATTAATGGAGAATATTTGTATGGTTTTATTTTTAACTATAAAAACCTGATACTATTAAAATGTATTTATTAAATAATATTTTGAATAATGTTCTTAGTCTGTCCATCCTGTGATGGGGAATCCCAGATAGAAGATACAATAGTTGTTAATTAAATGGAAACTAAATTAAATTAAACTAAATACAGTTTAAGTACCAAAAATATCAATAATGACCAGGAAAAAACCTTGAAATACACAGTGACTCTTATTTTGAAATGTCTGCACTGGCTGCTCGTTCAAATTCAGATGATGGAAATAAAATATGCATTCTTACAACCATCTAAAACATATTATTATATCATATAGTAAACATTGTAAGGATTCATCAACATCAGTTCATACACTGTAAAAAGTGATAAATTGACAACTTAAAAAAATTGAGGAAACCCGTTGCCTTAAAATTTTTATGTAAACGTTTGGCATAAATGTGCACTATTCATTGATTACAACCAACACTGAAGCAGTCGGAACAAATCTACTACATTTTTCTTAACTGTTCCTTAACTAACTATCTAGCTATCTATATTTGGATTCAATTAAAATTGTTGGTGCTGCTTGAGGTGTCGCTCTGATGAACAATGGCCTCTTAATATGTCTGTCAGAAACAGAAATGTAAAGTGGTAGTCAATGAGATTACACGTGTTTAAACCACAATGCTAAGCAAGTGCTGTAGACTAGCGTTTGACAGGGCCAGACAGGCTAATTAGAGCGATTACTGCACAGCTGGATTGGCTGGCTGCTCAGCGGAGGGCGCATCAAAAGGATCAGCGGCTAGAGAGGGCCTCATCTCGACAGCTTCTGCACGGCACATCGTCTGGGTTTCTGGTCGGAAAAACGCGTGGCGTTTGGAGCGAGCAGTTCCTCTATTGAACGATGAAGAGAACTGAAAGTGCATGAGGGAGCGTTGTGTAAGTTCCTCTGCATTTGTCAGCTGGAACTGGGATCTTTGCGGTGCTGTAGAAGAAACGGATGGCGAAAGAGTGGAAGGAAAACTGTGGGAGAAAGAAAACATAAACAGCCGCAAAACTCAAAACATCAGCTGATGTAGAGGAAGCCGGTTTTGTTTCATTATTTGGGTTTTCATCTTCAAATATGGCTTTTCTAGGAAAAAAGAGAGGCATATAAGGCTGAGATTTGCTTGAATCGTTGTTACGATTCGTCACATTGAATCAGCATCAGTTCTGTGATTACTCTACACACATCAGCTACACACCGCGCATTAACAAGGACAGGCAAAACATCTGTTCAAAAAAAAAAAAAATCTTTTTGGAGCGGTTAGCATGTTTGCTCCAAATCTGAAGCCACTTTGCGTCATTTCCCAATTCCATTTCCTCCTCTTTTCTCCTCTAATTCTTGTACTCTATACCATAGAAGGGAAAATTTTTTTTAATGTTTTGTCATGTTTGCCTCTGAAAAATATGCTGACATGATTCTATAAGATGCTGTGGGTGATTACTAACCTTGCTAAAAATAAGTGTGCTTAATTCTATTGAATATGCACTTGTAGTGAACCTCAAATCTTAGAAGTACATTTCTGAAAATATTGTACTTGCACATGATTAATTAAAAGGCCACTTAAGGGTACTTAAGACGTTTTCGTAACACACTTAAGTACACTTTTTAAAAGTGCACTTTATAATTAAGCACATATTAATGCCTTATTCTACATGACCTTATTCTACATCCCTAATCCTGCACTTAACAACTACCTTACTAACTATTAATAAGCAGCAAATTAGGAGTTTATTGAGGGAAATGTCGTAGTTAATAGTGAATAAGTGTTCCCTATTCTAAAGTGTTACCAAATGTTTTACTGTAAAGTACATTTTAAACCATTATGTTTTAACAATCTTTTCTCATGTTTTAAAGAAGTATCCTTTTTTGATGTGTTGACTAACATACTAAAGCACATGTAAAGTATGGGATTGTAATTTTTATTTTAATTGTAGTGTTATTCAATATTATACTTCCATTTAATATATTTGGTAAGACTTTACTTAAAGCCTTTATGTATAATGCATTATAACTATTCATAATGTGCTTTGTAATACATTATGTCTTGTTGTAAATAATTGCAACCACATTTAAAATGCACAGTGTAACAATGAATTGATAAGTGTTATAATGTATTAACTGTGGTTACAATTATCCACGAGACTGTACAATACATTATAAGGTGCATTACAAGGCATAATTAATACATTAAAACTACATTTATATATTGCATTATATATAAAGGTGTGTACTAAATTGCAACTTCATTACAAATGTGCAATAAAAATATATTTAAATACATGATAAATAAGTAGAAATGACATTTAAAGTATATTTAAGTTTACAATGAATGCTTGTCAGTGCATTCAGCAGTACATTACAAGTACAATAAATGTAATTACGGGATTTCAGATAAAGATACTTGAGTGCAAATAATTGCATTTAATATGAAGTCACACACTATAATACATTTTCATATAATTGCATTTAACATGCAATTAAGTGTCCTGAAAACATTACATTCAGTTGCACTTACTTGTTATAATGAGTACACTTTTTAATAGTATGCTAAAGTGTTTTTTCACAAGGGTAGAGTATTGCTATGTGATTGTGTGTGTCCTGTTTTTATTGTCTGGTTGCTAAGATTGTGTCGTAAAGGGTTTGCTATAGGTTATTGCTCACTGGCCCTTTTTTATATATATTACTTATAATATGTCATCTAATTAGGTAAAAATTTGAATCACTTGTAAGAGTAACATCTGTCCTCAACAAGCTGCACAATTTGCATATCACTTATGTCCATAGAACAAACATTTGTGGGATAAGTTATGCACTGAAGTTTAATACTTTGGGGTTTGTTCAAGTTCCTCACCGTCTAGTAGTGATGCTTGTCTTAGCTTAGCGTTGCTGTCAGTTTGTCCCAGTAGCTTCCATGTTTCCAATCCAACTCTATCCCTGTGGTCAAACTCATCCTAATGAACCACTACCAGGATCTCAAAATAATTCAATTATCCAGCACCTAGTGTACCAAACACTGTCCCTCTACAGAGCCCCACTTTCCTCCCTGAGTAAACTCTCTCTCTCTGTGTCTGTGTCTGTGGGTCTGTCTGACTGCAGTAATCCATCTGAGCAGCAGCATGGCTCCTCTAAGCCCCCGCTGGGTTCGTCGGCCGTGACCTCTCGTATCCTGCTCCGCCAGCAGCTGATGCGCGAGCAGCTCCAAGAGCAGGAGCGGCGAGAGCAGCAGAGACGGCAGAACTCAGCGTACGCACAGCTATCCGTCACCCAGAGCCCCGCCATCAACGTCAGCGCACCCGCCGGCCTGCCCAGCGCCACCCAGGTGCCCATGGAAGTGCTGAAGGTAACGCAGCCCAAAAACATCCTCTTGGGATTTAATGACTGCGCTTTTCCAATTTACAGCATGTTGCCTTTATGTCGTAGTTGCTTCACTTTCTAAGCGTGTTAGCATGAATGTCTCTAAATTGCAACCCGACATATGAAGTTTTAAAGTGAATTTAAAGTCTGCATTGAGTGTGATGCAATGAAAAGTTAGTGTACAGTAAAATAACACACTGAAAAAGCAATCTGAAATTTATGGTTAAAAAAAAAATTAAGCAGCATGATTTTCAGGATGTTGATGACATTTGTCAGATTGAACTTAAATTTACTGTAGAATATTAACTGAAATAATGTTAACACAAAAAAATACTAAAATATTCATCACATGTATCTTTTCCACAAGCTAAGGGAAGTTTTTTATCAGAGCATTTTTGTAGTCTTTTACCATTAAAATTACAATCATTTTACAGTATACAGTAAAAATGTTTTACTGTTGAGTTGTCCTCACAGGCTGCATGCAAAATCAAACATACAGCGTGACCAGTGTTGTCCGATGCATGAACAAATGACTCATTTGAGCCAGTTCTTTTTAATGAATCAAAAACTTGCAGCATGGCCAGTGCTTCCCAATTTCCAAAATAAATTACTCTTATGAGGCTTTTTTTTTTTTTTTTAAATGAAAAGCTCAAAAAAATTGGACTGCGTCTATAACACGGCCCTATATTGTGCACCATTACAGAAAATAATTTATTTCATATTCAAGCAAAATTGCCCAACTTTATAACTGAAATATGTGATTTTTTTTAGTGAATCAAAAATATACGGCATGACCAGTATAGCACAATTATAACTGAAATATAACCATATGTTTCATAATCAAATTAAATGTGAATAAAGATCTTGACTAAATCTTAATCTTATCCAGCATCGCAAAATTGGACAAATTAAATTAAATGTGAATAAAATCAAGCTCTTATAAATTGAAATAAAATTTAACAGAATCTAATTCAGCATCACAAAATAATAATTGGATGGTTACCACTCAAAACAAATGATAAAATAGTACTACTGTTTCACTTGAATAAATAGACAAATATAGTGGTACTAAAAGTGTGAAATTATGGCAAATTTGCAATAGAAACTGGCGAATGGTTGGATAGGTGCGTTGTCCTGTTGAAAGGTCCACTCATACTACACTTATTAGTTCCATTGACTTTCATTCATATGCATGATGTGAATGCAGAAGACAAGAAAAGCATGCAAATATTCTGAAGTTCATGTTTGGTGAACTTGCTTTGTGAATCCGTGTCATTGAAGACGTGTGACCAATAGAAGATCAATAGAAGTGGCTTCTTAGCTGAATTAAAGGAACATAAACAAATCTGTTGGATTGCAATGTTACAGTAAAAGTGAAGTAGACTACATGTTTACATAACATTTTGGATTTATAATATATATATATATCTATATATATATATATATATATATATATATATATAGATATATATATATATATACATTACGACCACTACAGTGTACATAGTAATTGAGTCTAGTTTGGCCACGCTTAACTTGTCCTGCAAGATTCTCTTTAAACTGTTGCTTCGCTAAGATGGAAATGGAAAACTGCGCATAGGAAGACAGTTTACGCGAATGTCCGCTATAGCGCCCCTTGTGGAGACGCCGAGAATGCAACACATACTTGCATTGTATTTACATTTACATTTATGCATTTAGCAGACGCTTTTATCCAAAGCGACTTACATTGCATTCAAGTTACAGTGTTTACATTTTATCAGCTCTTGCTTTCCCTGGGAATCGAACCCATGATCTTGGCGTTGCTAGCGCCATGCTCTACTATTTGAGCTACAGGAAAGTTGTATTGATCATGTATCATGTATCATGAATTCTTACACACATTGGTTTGTAACAGCGTGAGAAATCGAAGAACTGAAAAAGATTTCACAGCAAAGCCTCAGTTGACCATGTTTTCTACGCTGACATTCTCCACATCTTTCCAAGCTTTGGCTATGCTGGCATTAGCATATAATGCATTTGTTCTTCGGCGCTGACTGCTCAATTCAACTTGAACTTGAGTCTTTATCAGCTCAAGCGTGTCTGATTATGATACTGTCCGTGAGGGAGGGAGGGAGCGGGGTGGGCAGGGGACAGTGAAGTGTGTTAAAACGCATATGGGGATTATCTTTCCCCAGAGAATTCCTCTTTAATGCATGCTGTGCTCCAGCCTCTTGGAATTAGCCATCTTTAATCCTATTTGCTCAGCTACATTCAAAATCTTTTCATAGCTTTGATTCCTTGTTAGTCTGCAGAACTATAGACTGTTACTGATTTCTGTGCTATTGTGCACAGACTGCGATAATTGCAACTAAATCTGCTGCATCCCAAAGGACTCGGGCTGCTAATGTCGCTCGGTAAGAGCTGTTATGTTAAATTTGGTCATTTATCGGGGAAAAGTAAATGTCTTCCTATTAGCTGTATCTGATAGGCATGGGAAACAGTCATGTGCATTGATTGTTGTTTTATTCTGGTGCTAGAATATTCAGCTGTATTGATTGTTCAAATATGCATTGATAATAGTGATAGTGCATGACTAAGACTCATATTTTTAGTATTTGTCCAGTTTGTGTTTGGTCTTTTTACCTATGTTAAGGTCTCTGCTAACTAACATGCTCTGGTTGATTTTTAAGTTCAGACACCAAGTTCATGGACAATATTATTCTTTCTTACAGTCCTATTCAAGTCATTGTTATTGTTTCTTTTATGATTTTTCTGTTTGGTGTAATATTTTTCATTTAATTATTGTATATTCTTCCACTTCAGTTCAGTTTTTGAACTATTATGGGTTTTTTTTTTTCCTTAGGTGTATTTTATAAGGTAATCCTAATTTTAGATTCATTCTAATATCATCAGTTTAATTGTTATATATTTTGCCACTTTAAAGCTTTATTTTAACTATTAAGTTTTTTTCTTAGGTGTGTTTTATAAATGAACCTAATTTTAAATTGAATTCATATTTTCTGGCTGAATTTTATAAATTAATTTAAAATAAGACACTTTTTTTATGAGTAGAAATTAAAAGTTATACATTTTCTCATAGGGAAACATGGCTCTATACTCAGGTGTGATGTTAATTAACTTTGCAGTTTCTATTTTGTTCACATTGTGTTGAAACACCTTAGGGATATTTATGAAGCAATTAATGCTCCCATATTTTCATTCTCACACAACAGATTTTGTTTGACATGTGAAATGTACTATATTTATGTGTGACGCTCCACTGTCAACAGAAGCTGATCACACAAATTAAGACCACCCAGCATGCTACTGTAGCTTTCCAATCCAAATACTGTATCATTAATGAAAATGAATGAAAAGTGCATGGTACTTTTAATATTTTATGCTGTAGGTCTAGCGTAATTCATGATTTTTTGTAAACACTAATTTCTAAATTCCAGTGTACATTAACTGAGCAACAAGACGGAATATAAATGTTTAATGAAATGTGAAATGTTTTAAATGTATGGCTTACAGAGAGAAAATATGCTGTTGAAACCGTGCTGAATCACCTTAGTCGTGTTTGAAAACAACTGATAACTGAGCGTCTGATTTTGTGTGGGTTATATCAAAGGATAAAAAGGGCATGGCATGTACTCCATAACCTTAACGTAGTATTTATGTTCAGTCAGTCGTTACTTATGCTAAGCTGATGATGTGCTGGTCATTCAACCCATCGAACGGCTGTCAACGATTAAAACACACTGCCTTCAATCAAACACATGTTTTCATCTTACCACAAACAATGTCTTTTGGCAACATGTCTGGTTTTAGCAACAATATATACAATTCAGACCAGAAAGAAATAGAGTATAATGCGTATTTGAGTTATTCACTGTACCTATTAAAGTATGTGACGGCATAATATCATAGTTCGTAAATTTGTAGCCAAAAGTCTCTGAAAAATGGTTCCCTTTTGATTTCTGTTCATTCATAAATGAGTAGAGGAGACAGTTTAAGAGCTTTAAGGGATTGAATTCCTTTGCCAGTTTAGTTTGGATTTTTGGCCCTAATCCTGAAAACTGTAGTTTATATTTTATCCCTATTAATTTTTTTTTTTTTTTTAGTTCAACAACAGAAATATATATTGGAATCAAGTCATGATAGGTTCACAGACATTCAGTAAAAGATGGACATCAAATACTTAGATACTTAAATATAGATAAAACTAAGTTTAAAGGCTCAGATAATGAGAACAAGAAATAGTAAACAGAAACTTAGAAATACAGTAAAAATATTTATAAAAGTGTGGAAAAAGTTAGTAGAAACTCATATAGTAAAAAATATTTATAAAAGTGTAGAAAAATGAGTAGAAACTTAGAAATATAGTAAAAATATTTATAAAAGTGTAGAAAAATGAGTAGAAACTTAGAAATATAGTAAAAATATTTATTAAAGTGTAGAAAAATTAGTAGAAACTTAGAAATATAGTAAAAGTATTTATAAAAGTGTAGAAAAAATGAGTAGAAACTTAGAAATATAGTAAAAATATTTATAAAAGTGTAGAAAAATGAGTAGAAACTTATATAGTAAAAGTATTTATAAAAGTGTAGAAAAAATGAGTAGAAACTTAGAAATATAGTAAAAGCATTTATAAAAGTGTGAAAAAATGAGTAGAAACTTAGAAATATAGTAAAAGCATTTATAAAAGTGTAGAACAAAATGAGTAGAAACTTAGAAATATAGTAAAAATATTAAGGAAAGTGTAGAAAAAACGAGAAGAATCTTAGAAATACAGTAAAAGTATTTAGGAAAGTGTAGAAAAATAAGTAGAAAGTTAAAAGTATAGTAAAAGTATTTAGAAAAGTATAGAAAGAGTGAGTAGAAACTTTAGAAATGTATAGTAAAAATATTAGAAAAATAGAGAAAGTGCAATTGATGATACATTTGATACAAGATCTTTGATACATTTCAACCTTTTAAATGGTTTCCCACTGAAATCTATAGATTTGAAGTTTTACAAGTTCCTGTTATACAAGAGGAGATGAAAGCTTTTCCTCTCTTTTTATGAGAATAAAACAGCAAACGATCAAAAGAAAGCAGAAAAAAGAAAGCTTTGAGACTGGCTGTCTCTGACTAGCTTAGTCGCCCCCTTCCCAAAGCGATGCGAAATTAGCTTAGGTGTACCAGGCAGAGCCGCTGGACTTGAAAAGTGAAAACATTAAGCTCAGATGAGTTTGTCTAAAGACTGATTGGCCCCTAATTAGCCAAGTGACCTTTGATCTTTTCAGAAATAAGTACAGGATCAAGTTTGGGAGCGAGACAAAGGCAAGAACAGTCTTAGCACACACCAAACGCTAATTCAGCAAAGAATGCCTGTAATTAGGAGCACTCGTTTCATTCCAGCGCATGTTTAACGCTGGGAAAAGGGAAAATAAGCTGGAAAAGTGGGATGTAGGATCATAGCCGAGGGATCAATTTCACCATTGCCTATTCACAATATTTCAAAGAAAAAAAACACAAAACACAAGAAATATGTTTAGCGACACAGCTTATGGATTTGTCTTTTGGCGCCGCCTAATACTGTTTCATTGAAAAGGAGGTCTTAAACATATAATTTGTACTAGTATGTGAAACCGTTGCCATTGTATTGTAATCCAGATCTGCTTCTAATAATATCATCATCGTCAGTACTGTTTAGTTACTCTTGAGGAAAAGTGTAAAGCTGTAGCAGAGAGTAAGATTTTCAGTGAATAGTGACTTTTTTTATCTCTTCACACAACACTTTTGTATGTTTTTAGAAAACTTAGAGAATATTATAGCACACGAGCAGGGCTGGGGAGTAACGAAATACATGTAACGGCGTAAATTACAAAATATGAGTAACTGTATTTCATTATAATTACATTTTAAATAAGTGGTAATCAAATTACAGTTACATCCGAAAAGTACTTTAGATTACCAAAGTGATTACTTTGAATTTTAATGTAATTTCTTCATATTTATGTAAACAGTTTGAGGATTTTAACCAATAAGGCAAACTGATTCTCCGTAAAAAAAAAAAAAAAAAAAAACTGCGTGCAGAAGCCTGTTCATTTAGCAACTCGTAGTGAGTGCATACGCTCATCACGACACATAAATGGACGACACAACAGAAAGCCATTCGCGTAATGCATTTCTCTCGTGGAAATACAAAGACTATTATATAAATCTGAAAAAGGTAACGTAACATCTCAGTGCAGTGCGATGCCTACCTGCAACAAAACTTCCATCAGCATCGGAGGATACGTCTTTAATCTGAAAAAGCATCTTGAGCGAAGTTGTTCTTGATCTTTAAAAATTTTTATCCAGTAACTCGTTTTTCTATTCTCGCATATTTTGAGTGTTGAATCATTAGTTTAATGTCTAAGAATTTAATTGAAAAATGACACAGAATTCTCCTGGATTTCACACTTTGCATTCAGTTAACGGATCCATACGAATCATGCATGAAATAAAAGTTTATAAAGTCAAACTATAGCTTTGTGTGTCTTTATTCGTTCGAAATGTTCTGGAATAGATCATCTTTGGCGCGGTAATGAGAGTTCATGATTTGATTCGTGCATGGATGATTCTTTTGAGTCAATCTTTTAAATGAATCATTTCTTTTGTTTAACGAAACCAGTGTGAATGCTTCACATTAAACTGGATAGATCTGGGGTATGTTTCCCAAAAGCATCGTTTGCGAACTGTGGTTGTTAAATTACATTGAACTATAACGACATTACTTGAGAAACAAACTCAGTGATAGCTTCTCCATAGAGAGTATTATAAAGTAATCACTTAAAGTTTGGTCCATTCATTAAACAAATCTATTGTATAACTTGGAGAACTGTGCCAGCTGTTTTGGCTACGTTTATGATATGTTTGGGTTCGTTTTGAAGCTTGGAATGCAGCATGAAACAGCACGGAATCCCATTCATTGTATTCTAATTGAATTTATATTGATTGGTAGATTTAAATGACATAACATTTTTTTGTTGTTGTTGTTCATAGAAATGCTGTGGAAAACTGATGTTGTTAAAAAATGTAAAGAGAACAAAAAAAACAAGACATCAAGTTAATATGTTCCTTTGTGTTATATAGCTTAAGTATTTCAAAGTATTCTAAAGTATTTAGATTAAGTTACTAAACCTGAGTAATCTAACGAAATCCATTACTTTTTAAAGCATGTATTTTGTAATCTGTAGTGAAATACATTTTAAAAGTAACCTTCCCAGCCCTGCACACGAGTCAGTGTGGATACTTTTATGGTACTTTAGTGGTAATTATTGCAATTTTTGTAGCCCAACAGCTTCAGTCTCCATTTGTTTGTAGTGTATGGATAAGAGCAGCCTGGACATTCTGCTAAAAATGTTCCTTGTGTTCTCTGTCTAAAAACAATGTGGTTTTGGAATGACATGACGGTGAGTAAATGATTACAGAATCTTCATTTTTAACCTTAATCACTGAAGCCTTGCCTCAAACTTTGCCGTATTTAGACCTTTTTTCATGCGCATTTGTGAACTCCATGAGATTGTAGACTCCTAAAGTGTCCATATTGGTACCTTAAAGGTGCATAATGGCACCTAAAATGTGTGTATTAGTACCTAAAAGATACAAAAGTGTACCTTTTGAAAAGGTACTGCCCCAGTGACAGCTTTTGTACCTTTTTTTCTGAGAGTAGGGGGTGTCATTTTTGATTTCAGAAGTCTGTCCATGTGCTCCTTTTTTTTTTTTTTTTTTTGCAGATGGCACAGATTCTGACTGTCCAAAACTAAAAACACAGAGAAATTGAACTATTTTTGAAAGTCATTTAAAACATTTCAGAAAACTGAATCTGTGTGTTTATCCATGTAAATGTTCATTTTTCTTTTCCATAGTAAATCTGGAACGTAAGATTTTTAACAATGTTTTTGAAACAAATCTTTAAAACACACCAAGTCTTGCTTATTTATTCATTTATTTATTTCACACGATCCTTCAGAAATCATTATAATATGCTAATATTTATCATTTTTAATTACAATTTATTAGTACATTCCTGCATAATTTATTATTATTTACAATGTAATATTAAAATGATTATTGATGCTCAGTTATGTTCTTCTTATTATTATCAATGTTTTGGTGCTTAATATTTTTTGGAAACTTTGATACTTTTTTTCAGAACTCTGATGAATAGAAAGTTCAAAAGAACAGCATTTATTTAAAATGGAAATTATATTAGATTATGCATGTCTTGGCAGTCCTTTTTCAAATAAAAGTGTAGTAATCTTAATCTTTTTTTTTAACTTACTTTTGAACCAATCAGTGTATCATACAGTTTCCACAAAAATACGAAGCAGCACAACTGTTTTCAACATTGATAATAATCAGAAAGGTTTCTTGAGCATGAAATCAGCATCTTAGACTGATTTCTGAAGGATCATGTGACACTGAAGACTGGAGTAATGATGCTCATCAATTATGATGCATCACAGGAATAAACTACATTTTAAAGTTACATTCAAATAGAAAATAGTTACAATTTTTTAACTCTAAGAATATTTTTGATCAAATAAATACAGCCTCGCTGAGCATAAGAGACTTCTTTCAGAAACATTTAAAAACTGAATTATTCCAAAGCACCCATATCCGTCGAGCACTAGAAAGAACCCCTACAGAGCACCCGAGCGAATCAATGAGAGTCTTGTCCATGTTAAGCAAAAACATTTTTATACGCATGCGACATGATAGTTCAGTGCTGCTCTGGTGCATCTTCTAAACCCCAGACAGTGTGTCTCATTCTTGCAGTCTCAGCATTGAGGAGGATGTTCTTGTGACAGTATGTAGCCGGCGGCAAAGACCAGCACACAAGACAAGCAAAGACGAGGCGAAGAAGGCCAAGCTTTGTTATTTGCCTTTTGCCCTCTCAATTGCTTGAGCGTGTCCTTTACCAAAAACATGTTTGTGAAACTTTCAGCCGCAGGAAACGGTTTGCTACTGAACTTTAGATTTGGGACTTCAGTATGCACATAATCCAATGCGATTGACTTGAATATAGTTCTCGCAAACA
Organism: Acrossocheilus fasciatus; assembly: GCA_036784905.1. NCBI lineage: Eukaryota > Metazoa > Chordata > Actinopteri > Cypriniformes > Cyprinidae > Acrossocheilus > Acrossocheilus fasciatus. The sequence goes on from CM071960.1 coordinate 5,338,663, forward strand.
GGAAGTACATCATTTACTCAGCTTCATACATAACTTAACCAAACACTAATTTAGCAGAAGTTTAGCAGAATATCTGAACTGCTATTTTCTGTACATTGAAAATTATCTGAGAGTGTAAAGCACCAAAAATAACTGAAAAAATTCATTTGCACACAATTAAATACGGCATGTGTTGCTCCAGGCTTGACGTCAATCACAAGTCAACCATGTGCGAGCTATTGTCATCAAACCTGATGAGACACCTCTCAATGCATATTTGCAAAATTGGATATGTGCAGAACAAGTCAGAACTGCTAATTTTATAGTATGTAAATGATAACAGACTTTTCCTTTGTGAAAGGACTGATTTTACATTTGATGCCCAGGATTGTAACATCTCGAAAACCATTTTACTTTATAAGTAAGCTTTATTAGCAGCGCTACACAGAGCATTCAGTAAGCTGTGGTTAATGGAGGGATGTGTTGAGTTGCATTGGCTCAACCAAAGCTGAAAATGGCCATTTCAACAAGTCATTCATGAAGTCTCGTGATTGTTTATGGATGCCATTCAGAAGTATGTTTTCAAAGCATGCTTTGAATGTGCTCCGCTTAATTCTTGCCTTAGGGTAGAATTATTATAGCTTTATGGTTGAAACTTTGACTTCCTCAGCCTCTGACTCCAGTCCATCCCTTCAGGCAATGTTGAGAATAAACCCCTTATTTCAAGAGAAAAGATGGAAGGTCTGTCCTAAGAAGTCTCTTATGTGCACCGATGTTACATTTATTTGAAAAAAAAAAATAATAATATTCTGAAAATATTATTGCAATTTAAAATAACTGTTTTCTATGTGAATATATTATAAAACCTAATTTATTACATTTTATAATTCACAGTTTCATGGTGCTTGATAAGTTACTATATTTGAATTGTGATAACACTTTAAGGACCAATGCTGTATTAACTGGCTGTTTATTAGTACTTATAAAACACATATTAATGTTTCGTTCTGCATGGCCATATTGTACGTCCCTAACCCTACCTCATACCTAAACTTAACGACTACACTGTAAAAAAAAAAAAAAAAAAAAATTCAAATTTTAAGGCAACCAGCTTCAGCAGATTTTTGAGTTTGCTCAACTTATTTTTGTGGGAGATTTTCAAAGTTTTGTTGTATAAACTAAAAACGACAAGTTGAGAGAACTCAAAAATCTGCTGAAGCTGGTTGCCTTAAAATTTTAAGTTGGCTCAACTTTTATTTATTTATTTATTTATTTTTACAGTGTACCATACTAACTATTAATACACAGCAAATTAGGAGTTTATAAAGGCAAAAGTCATAGTTAATAGTGAGAATTGATCCTTAAAATAAAGAGTGACCAGAATTGTTTATATTTGATTGTCTTTGTTTATTTATTGCCAATTCTCTGTTTCTTAGAGATCATACAATCTTATAATTTAAGCAACTAGTTAAACAACTAGATTTTTGTTATGACAAGCTCAAGCGCATGCTATATTGTTCTGGTTTTCATTGGTTCTCAGTGTTGCTATGTGGTTGCTAGTGTTTTTGCTGGTTGCTTGCTAGGAATTGCATTATAACTAGAAACATAAGAAAAATAGGTACTTTATTTAATACTTTATTTTAAGGTCTAACTCTCACTATTAACAAAACACTGAATATGACTTTTGCCTCAATAAACTCCTAATTTGCTGCTTATTAATAGTTAGTGCGGTAGTTGTTAACTTTAGGTATTGGGATGGATTATGGATGTAGAATATGGTCATGCAGAATATGTGCTTTATAAGCACTAATAAACAGCCAATATGTTAATAATAGGCATGCTAATTAGCAACTAGTTAATAGTGAGAATTGGTTCCTATACTAAAGTGTTTAAAGCGAAAGTTCACTCAAAAATGCAAATTCTGTCTCATCTACTCAACCTCATGTCGATCCAAACTGAATGACTTTCTTTCGTCTGTGGATCATGAATGAAGATATTTTGAAAAATGGCGTGTGTGTGTGTGTGTGTGTGTGTGTGTGTGTGTGTGTGTGTGTGTGTGTGTGTGTGTGTGTGTGTGTTTGGTACAGTGATAGTCGGTGGTGTCCACACTGAAAGAATAAAATCTTTAGGAAAAATGAAAAAGATACGAGTAATTTTCTGCCAGGACATTTTATGTTAAGTTTATAGACATTTCCTTTCACCCATAAACACAAAACAATACAACACACAATTAAAAACATTCAAAACGCAGGTGAAACACCTGTGAAAAATCCGAACAGAAATTCCTTCATATTAGCACAGACACTGGACGCTGTTTTCAGAGCAGTGTTGTTATGAGCTTCACATTCGGTTTAGTCATGCATACTTTATCGTTCCTCGGAGAACAGCTGGAAATGTAAGTGACGGTTCAGCTGTGAAAGATCACGCGTGTGTTTCATCAGTCTTTCTCACGTTTGCAGCGCTCAGATCTGAATGAGGCAGGCAGAGCCTCTCTTCTGTTCGCGGACGGAGGTGGGAGACGCTTGCTGCTGGAGTCACTATGAGCCGCAGAAAGACTCCATTGTTTCAACCTGACATTGACGTCACAGTTGCTCCATAAAGGCATATTTTAACATAAAACAGCACAAGTTCAGTAGTGTTTGTTGTGTCTTGTGTTAATTGTCCAACAGGCAAAACTAATCAGCTATTCACCCCTTTTTAGGCACAGCCAGCTGCATTCTTTATTGCTCAAGTCAATTTAATAGATACTCGCTTCAGTTGATCAAATATTTGAGGATTCATTCACAACAGTGAAGTGATCAAACATAATTATAATAGTGTAAACTGTATAATACCTATACTAAAACTGCAGTCTGTACTCTAGGGCTTGTCCTTTTTGTGCTGCACACTTGTTAAGTGTGTCAAGTGTGGTTTGAGTCGTGACCTCTGAGTGTAAAGGTCATTGTGTTTGCATGGCTCATGTGGAGGAGGAACTTGAGGACTCTTAAGAGATGAATAACTGAGCCAGGAATAGAATGGGAGGCTATTTTGGAAAATTACTGTAATTATTACTGATTTGGTGAAGAAACTGATTACAGAATTCTTGGAAGTTACATGTGGGTTTACAAAATCTTTCAGGTTATTGTCTTTTGTGTTTTAATCATGAATAATAATAATAATAATTATTATTATTATTATTGGGTTGCACTTTATTTTAAGTTGTCCTTGTTGCAGAGAAATTATACATTGAAGTACTGAGTTATATTAATTGACTACACGTACTTACTATATGGTTAGGGTTTGGTTTAAGGTCACTTGCATGTAATTATGCATAATTTAATGTTATTATAATAGTAAGTACGTGTAATGTGTAACAAGGACACCTTAAAATAAAGTGTTACTTTTTGTTGTTGTTAAGTAAAATAAAATACATTATTAAAAATAAATATTTTATTAAAATATTATTGAATTATTGTGTTTACATGGTTTTAAGGGTGAAAAGAACATTTTAGACATTTTAGCCTTTGCTGGTTGTTTGTCTGTAGTTTTTAGATCTACAAAATAATAAAAAGAATATTTAATAATCAATCAATAATATTTGTGTGGTTCAGTCTATTTTATTTCACAAGGGGGAAAAAACAGCAACAATTTACATAACCGCACCAACAGAGAAAATAACCAAAAGAGATTAAAAAACAATGTATATTTAGTGAAATATTTTACCTAAAGAAAATAGTCTATTTTTACAAAATTTTTATTATTTTTTTTAAAGTGCAAGAAAAAGTACTGATATTAATAAGTGGATCTTAGATTTAAAATTAAACAAAAAAGGTGTGTGGTTTAGTGTGTCTATTTTATTTCACAAATATAACAACAACAGAGAAAACAGCAACAGTTTCCGTAACAGGAAAATAAAGAAAAATCTAGTTAACTGAAAAAAAAATGAATGAAACTCTAAGACGTGTTGCATGGCACTTCCTCATCGTGTGTGATGTGTGATTATTTCTGTCTGTGACTCTCTGTCTGTCTGAAGGTTCAAACGCATCTTGAAAACCCCACGAAGTATCACATCCAGCAGGCTCAGAGGCAGCAGGTGAAGGCGTATCTGTCCACCACGCTGGGAGGAAAGCTCGGCTCGCAGGCCGTGAGCTTGCCGTGCCCCAGCCAGGCCCCTGACCACGGGGGAATGCCTCCGGGGCCGGGCAACAGCGCCCCCAACAGTCCCATGGCCTTACTGACCCTCAACTCCAACTGCGAGAAAGAGGTAATGACAAAACAGTCGTATTCCTCTTCAGCGCTTTCCATTTATTCATCAGATTTGTTTATATCTGATATTTAAAAATTTTTGAATCATGTATACTGAGGGTTATACTTTATTTAGTGTCCTTGTTAACGTGTAATTACTCAATTAATTCCTGAGTAATATGTGACCCTGGACCACAAAACCAGTCTTAAGTGTCAATTTTTTTAAATTGAGGTTTATACATCAATGAATAAATAAGCTTTCCATTGATGTGTGGTTTGTTAGGATCGGTCAATATTTGGCTGAGATACAACTATTTGTAAATCTGGAATCTGAGGGTGCAAAAAAATCTAAATATTGAGAAAAACGCCTTTAAAGTTATTCAAATGAAGTTCTTAGCAATGCATATTACTAATCAAAAATAAAGTTTTGATACATTTACGGTAAGAAATTTAAAAAATATCTTCATGGAACATGATCTTTACTTAATATCCTAATGATTTTTGGGATAAAAGAAACATCAATAATTTTGACCCATATAATGTATGTTTGGCTATTGCTACAAATATACCCCAGCGACTTAAGACTGGTTTTGTGCTCCAGGGTCACAAATTATTAACAGCATGTAATTACTCTGTAAAGTTATTGGATAGGGGTTTGGTTTAAGGTTAGTTGCTTGTAATTATCCATAATTTTATGTTGTTGCTATATTAGAGTCGTTCTATTCAGGGTACACATCAGGAAAGGAGTAAAAACAGTATGGTTTCTGAATAAAACAACTGTTGGTTTTAGTTTCTGTTTTTTATCAGAACATAGTTAAACAGTTTCATCATTTTGACTCTTTGATCATTTCAGTGGCAGGCCTTGTCTGGCCAACCGAATGTTGTTTTCTTGATCAGGTTAACCTCAAATTTTAATTTTTATTTGAATTGCAGTCATAAAAAATATCACACAAAACTGGGCATAAACATATAATAGATCACAGCCAAACCAAAAGGCCCTTTGGTAGGGTTTATACCAGCTGGACTATAACCAGACGGGACTGAGAGGACAAAGCAGGACAAAACACACAAGAAGAATATAAAGCGGAGGAAAAGAAGAGGCTAAAATTGAACCAAGATGTAATACTGAGCACATGGCAAATGAACAAAACAGAAAGCATGTGCTCAACACAAAGACAAGAACAAAACATGAACGCCATAAACAAGGCTAGACAGAGGCGACAGGATCCTGACAGGTTCACCAAGAGCACAGCAGTCATGTTTCCCACAAATCCAGCGGCATCACTAAATGATGTATAAATAGGTAGAGACATTATGAAGATGTCATTTTAGAGCTCATTACCTGCTAATCAATAAAAGCGACTCCAGCCTCACGGTTTGCATCTCCGTGAACGTCTCGCTGGAGCAGCTGGCGTGGATTGCGTCACAGCTCGCGGTGTGATAGAGAGAGAGCGAGCGAGAGAGAGATGTGCTAAAACAAGTGTTAATAGATTAGACAGAGCCTGGCATTGGCACGCTGAGAGGAAATACACAGATTAACCAGTGATGTTCAGCATAGCTATGGGTTGATCTGAACTCTTATTCCAGGGTTAATGGACTTCACTATGCGTTATCCTGCAGCTGAGCGGATGAGCTCTGACAGCTGATGATATTTATTGCTTTTGATTTTTCTCAGATGGACGATGTCATTGACGACATCATTAGTTTGGAATCCAGTTACAATGATGATATCATGGGACTGTCGTTGGACCCCGGACTTCAGATGGCCAACACGGTACATACACTCTTATACTTTCTTCTGTTACCTCACTCATTCATTTTTACATCTTCAGCTCTTGTAAATACGTCGAAGGAGGCATATTTTCATACAGTATGTGTATGTTGTGTGATAGTCACCAGAAGCTCAGATCCAAACCCTTGACTAACGACTACCATAGAAAGATATATCACGCTATTTCATGCTTTTAAGAGCCCTATATAGGTATATAATTATATTATTTATTTTTTTATTAGTTATTTGTTTGCAAAAAGACAAAAAACTGTAGAATTGATTTTTCTTGCAAAACATTTAATATAATGAAATATTTTATTATAGAACTTATGTAATAAAAATGTATTATATGATATTCTATTTTTATCTTTTATTTTGCAAAGAACGGTAGTAATATGCAACTATTCATTTTGCTTGCAAAAAACAAGTAATGAAATGAAATATTAATTATTTTATTATATTTTATTGTTTGCTTGCTTGCTAATTACAAAAAACAGTGCTAATATAATGAAATATGTATTTATTTAATTTTGCTGGCAAAAACAATTGTAACATTCAACAATAACCGGCAACTCAGAGAACTAAGGGAAGGGAATTCATACAAACAGAAGAGGAACTAATGACTAAATTAACTAGACACAGGTGAACTAACTAAGGTAATCAAGGGGAAACAGAAACTAGGTCAATGAACAAGACAGGCAACCAAATCAAAACAGGGTGATGGTGTGACAGATACATAGTTTTGTTTTGTTTTATTTTGCTTGCAAAAAAACAGTAGTCATGTAATACAAAATATGTATTCACAGTAAAATTTGTTTGCAAATTTTTTTTTTACTTTAATGAAATATTTATTATTTTATTTGTTTTATTTTGCTTGCAAAAAGCAAAAACATTAGTAAAAAAAAAAACAACAACAAAAAAAGTTAATATAATTACATAATTTAGTTTAGTTAATTAACTAACTAAACCCTGATCAAGAACAGCTATAAGCAGTGTTGTGGGTAACGCTTTACAAGTGAGTTACATAATCAGATTACTTTTTCAAATAAATAGTAATGTAATGCATACATTTTAAATTTGCAAGAAGGTACCCAAGTTACTTTTTCAAATATTTGTCTATAAACATTGTCTACAAGTTTCAAGAACTACAGTGACTCGAGTGTATTTTTATATTAGCAGTGAACTTGGTGAGACTTTCTGTCATCTCACACAATCAGAGCTGTGGCTGGTGTCAGTATAGCAGAAAGCTGTGCGATCCAGCTGTCAACACCTGATCTAATGTCTGTCTGACTGCTGTCTGCAGAGGAATAGTGAATAATCTTAGGCAGTCGTAGGAAGAACATACATGCTGCTCTTTTCAACACAGTGAGCTCCAAAAAGGACAAAAAAAAGAGACAATAATTGTCATGTTCTTGTGTTTCTAGATCCCCGTGTCAGCGAACCTCTTGGACATGTATAGTAACCCAGGCATGCCGCCTCCGGGAATCTCTATCAGTAACTCGTGCCCCGCTAACCTGCCCAACATTAAAAGGGAATTCTCTGGTAAGTGTCATATGAATTAGTTAATGCAGTTTTGGACAGTCTAAGACCCTCCAGGCCTTTTGACGATGTACTGAAATGTGTTTCACCCTTTAAAGTCGGTAGAGATGTCATGTGAATGATGATATGAGTGAGAGATTGAAAACATATGCTCGTATGCTACATAGTTACTCCATCTCCAGCCATGATGCACATGATGGACAAGCCCAGCTCCTGTAGCAAGTTTGAGAGCTATCAAAGGCCTGAAGGGTTTCCTGTGGGTACGTTCGAAGATTTCTCTCCTTGTCTGCCTGTCTGGTAACAAAACAGAAACATAATCATTTTATGAATTAAAATTGTTTTATGGATCAGATTTACCCATACTGGCACATTAGGTGTGTAAAGTTTATATATACATTTTTTACACACTTCAGTGTCACATGATCCTTCAGAAATCATTCTAATATGCTGATTTGCCGCACAAGAAACATTTCTGATTATTATTATTGTTTCTGATTATTATCAATGTTGATTTTTCATCTCGAGTTTATATATCACAATTTGCACCTTTTTTCGCAATTCATACTTGTTGAATAATGGATTAAAAAAACTTACTGAACTCAAACTTTTAAATGCTTCTGAGTGTATATACTGAATTGTTAAATTGTTATATAAAATAGTTTTCCATTCAAGTTCAGTCATGTTTAGAATTAACTTACTGTTAAAGAAAATACTGTGTAGTGTACACTACATGCTGGCTACTATTTTTAAAAAGTAGAATGTAAAACAGTAGGTATAATTCCACAATAAACATTTCATTTTTACATTGTCATGGGACCTCGTAAAGTTGCATGTATCTGGCAACCATCATCTTGGAAATAAATAAATAGTTATTTTGCATTTTTAGTTTAATTTTATGTAAAACTAGGCAAAAAAGGGGCACATTGCATTGTGGGATACAGTATTCCATACAGTGATTTATTGCATATGTGGCAGGTTGTCTGGGTACTTGCATAATAAAACTGTTGGTCATAATCTATACAGGAAATGATTTTGTGGAAAAGGGTTTTTGGTGAGGGAAAATATGCCATAAAAGACGACTGCATTGACATTTCAAGGGTGCCAAAACATATGGCAGATAAACGTCCTACTTTAAGTTTCGCTTCTCACACTCCTTTATCTTTTTCAGAGGCAGAAGTTCGCGCTCTCGCAAAGGAAAGGCAAAAAAAGGACAACCATAACCTAAGTGAGTTTGTTTCCTGAAACACTGAAAACCATTTTCATTCGTCCCTCAAGTTTGTAAAAATGACATAATTAAGTTATAGTCTTTGTCCCATAGACTTTGGTTGTAAGTGAATTACTGTAAATGTGATTTTGGTTGAGTTTATAAATACAAGTGTGTAATATAGCACACATTTTTCATCTGTTTCAGTTGAGAGGCGACGGAGATTCAACATTAACGATCGAATCAAAGAACTGGGGACTATGATTCCTAAATCGAATGACCCGTAAGCACCGCAGTGTTCAGCAGATACACACTTACACATGAAGCAATGAATACATGCTATTAGTGCTGTTGATAGAGAGTCTATCAGATGTGCTGGTGTCAGCTGCTTGTGTGTGTTGCTCAGGGACATGCGCTGGAACAAGGGCACTATTCTGAAGGCCTCTGTGGATTACATCAGGAAACTTCAGAGAGAGCAGCAGCGTGCCAAAGAGCTGGAGAACCGTCAGAAGAAGCTGGAACACGCCAACCGCCACCTGATGCTCAGGATACAGGTCAGTTCAGACACATCCCAGATCCCTGGACAACAGTCCGTATGCAACTATAAAATACAACTATAACATGAAGTGGAATGGCATACGGAAAGAGTACACCGACCAAAATTACCCTTGTGAAAAAGAAGTGAACTTTAGCATATTTATTGTGGAAATAATACACTTTAACCTCTGGGCCTCTTCATTTTTGGGTCACACTTCAAACAGTGACCGAAGCCATGAAATTTAACTTTTTCTCCCCCCCCTGGAAAATCAATGTAATATATATTTTTTCAATAATATTTTTTTGTTTATTATTTAGAATTTTGAGGGGATTTTATGATATTATGCAATATTTATATAATTTTTATGAGCTATTTTTTTCCACTGTCATTTTTGACCACAGAGTTACCAAGTGTTACTTTATTTATATTTTTTGACCCTTTAATATATTCAAATCATGTCCAAGATGATTTTTTTATGTGTTAACATAGATAATGCGACAAAAGTCATCTCAAGAATATACTTAAAGGGACAGCTCACACAAAAAACAAAATCCTCTCATTGTTTACTCACCCTCAAGTTGTTCCGAACCTGTACACATTTCTCTCAGCTGCTGAACACAAAAGAAGATATTTTGAAAAATGTTGGTAACCAAACAGCTGAACCATTGACTTCCATAGTCCCCCCCCCCCCCCCCCCAATATTCAGTGTTCTTAAGTGGCCAGTTACTTTATTAATATTAAATTATCTGTAACACTTTAGAATAGGGAACACTTCTTCACAATTAACTACAACTTTTCCCTCAATAAATTCCTAATTTGCTGCTTATTAATAGTTAGTAAGGTAGAATGTAGAATAAGGCATTAATATGTGCTTAATTACTACTAATAAATGGCTAATATTCTAGTAATATGCATGCTAATAAGCAACTAGTTAAGAGACCCTATAATAAAGTGTTACCAAATTATCTACAAGTATTTTTTAAATTATACTTTTATAATTGAAATACACCTGAAGTGCACATTCAGTACAGTTAAGTTTCTTTTTTCACTAGGGTAAATTGCGATGACTAGAACTAAATGTTGTAGAAAAGAAATATTCAAACAAGCATTTTTTTTGTTCTGAGAATTATGAAGAAAAAAATGTTTAAAATACTTAGTCACCTTTAATTATTATTATTTTTTTAAATTTGTTATTATTAATGATTTGTCCTTTTACTTCATTATTAAAAAAGGCACAAGGGTTAGCCGGTTTTTATTAGCCGTCAATATTAGATATTTTTGTAACGACCTTCGCCTCAAAACATATTCTATTACTGTATGTGTGACACCAAAGGCACATCAAAGTTTAGTAAAACAGCAAGAATTTACTGCAGATATTGTTATATGTACAGGTACAGGTATAGTTATTGTTTAATTAATAAATAAGTATATGAATTTCAAACTCACTGTGAATAATATAGCGTTCTGTGTTAGTAACACTAAATAATTTGTTCTCTAACCACATATTTAGGATTGAGGGTCACTGGTGTATTTGTAATAACCACCATCAGTTTGTTCTGTATTTTACTGTTGATATTTTTAATATACAAATTAAATGTTATGTTTTAAATATTTAATCATTTTATTACTTTATAAAATATTTTAATTCAGTATTTAGATATATTCAGAAAAGAGGCAATTTGTGGGTTCATTAAGTTAGTTACAGTATATGTTTCAATTCATGTTTTATTGTCTATCCGTTGAATGCTAATCCAGGAGCTGGAAATCCAGGCTCGTGCTCACGGACTGGCCGTCGTCTCGTCTACACTCTGCTCATCAGAGCTAGCAGCCCGGCCCATCAAACAGGAGCACTGCACCCAGGACATGTACCCTCACGCACACCTGTCTTGCCCCGACATGGGCCGCTCCAGCACCCTAGACCTTAACGACGGCACAATCACCTTTAACGACTCTAGCACTTCCACCGATGCTTATGGCCTCGTCCCAAAGGCGCATGGCGCTAAACTCGACGACATCCTGATGGACGACACATTGTCATCTGTAGCAACGAGCGACCCACTCCTCACCTCCGTCTCGTCCGGAGCCTCGAACGAAAGCAGCTGTAAGGACAGCGTGAACATGGAGGAAATCGAGCATGTTTGTTAGTGCCACAAAACCTTCGTTTGGCTGTTCAGGGCCGCTGGTCATTGTCGTGTTTTTCCGGTAACACCATTGACTGCTAAGGAAGAAGCACGGCCTGTTTTGTCAAGTGCAAAATAATATTATTTTTTATGTTTACACTCATTTTATTTTATTGTATTTTAACCTTATTCCAGTTTCGTCTACCCAAATTTCATTGTGTTACAATAATATCAAAATAATCAAGGTCAGTATCATAAAAAGATTGATTTGTGTAACTTCACATAGGTGTATTAGAGTACAATTTAATCAACTTTGGGATAATATAAAAGTGCACTTGAAAGGTGATTTCTTTGGTTGTTCAGTAGCGTGTTTGCGCACAGTTTAGAAGAATATTTCTCTTTTTTTTATATATATCCTTGTAAAGGAATGACTTGAGCATAATGCTTCCCATTTAACGTGTAGATATCAAGTGACAGACAGTTGATGTTTAAAGGGATAGTTCACCCAAAAACGAAAATCTGATTTCCTCACCCTCGGGTCATCCAAGATGCAGGTGACGTTTTTCTTCAGCAGAACAGTAAAGAAGATTTTCAGCTGAAACCGTGGTCCTTGTTGATTCATAAAATGCAAGTCAAGGGCTACCGTCGCTTTGAAAGTAGAAAAAGCATATCAGGCAACACAAAATTAATACCCATGGCTCCTGATGAAATATTGAGGTCTTATGAAGCGAAACGATCAGTCTGTGCAAGAAACTGAACATTATTTACAATATCATTACCTGCAATCTAGAGCCTCTCACAAACGGTCCGGAGTGATGTTCGGTTCGCAAAAGAATCATTCTTTTGAACTGATTCTTTTTAGTGAACTAGTTGAACCGATTCACCAAATCAGACTGAAGCGTCTAAAACAGTTCATGGCTCAAGCAGCACAGATTTACAAGTTACTCAATCAAAACTCACTTTCAAATTTCCGACAGTCACTCCGACTCGAAATGAGCCAAAATAGCGGCGCGTATCTGATCCTACGATGAATGAACTGATTCAGTGCTCCAGTTCCTCCAATAGGAAACAGCCGCTGATATGAGCATGCGTGAAACAAGCACTTAAATGAAGGGGCCAAATGAAAGTTTTTATGGTTTCTCATTGTAAAAATGTGAAGGAAGTAAATTTTTTTATTTTATTTTATTTTTTTTCATTTTTGGGTGAAACGCTCCCTTAGCATAGCTACATTAATCGTAACTAATTCATAAATGTTGTGAAAATTTCTGTTGAATGTTAAGGAAACTTTTGAGCAAATGCTCTACAAATCGTATCTTCCAGATGAAAACGCACACGACCGATAGATGGACAAAGTATGTCTGCTATGAGGCTGATCTGAAACAGCTGACCCTAAATTATTTCATTTAGTTATTAATCATTGGCAATATTCACGTAGCGCAGTGGATTTGTGGAATAATCTTTATTCAGAGGCTGAAGAAATGCACATGTGGAAGGACAGTTTGCACACAGCATTTGAAAAAAATTCAACAGATTTTCAGATGTCCTGTGGAATTTGCCAAGCAATAAGCAATATTCAGTTTTAACTCTGCTGAAAGCCTTCAAAAACTCTTCTTGTGATTATATGCAGTGCCTATATAGTTATGCAAATGTATTTCACCTCATGCATTTCTTAAGATACCCTGAGGATGCATTTTAACACAGTGCATCTTACAGTGCATAGCTTGAAATAATCCATAAGAATGTGAAATCATTTCTTAACAGATGACTAAAGGAACAGTCATATAATAATTCAAACCTTGAAATTCGATTTTATTACCCTTAAAACATTTTTTAATCTAACAATTAATTTCTGTTTTAATATGCCATACATTTTAATTACACTGTCCCAGATTTTCATTTTCATTTTTATTTATTTTTTTATTTTATTTTTTTAATATTAAAGAGAATGATCTGGGATTTTATATATATTGGTGGCAAAAACACTGGAAGAATGATAATATGTTGAAGATTAAAAAAAAAGAAAAGAAAAGACAAAGAAAAAGTTTTTATATTCTAACATTTGTTTGGGTTTTTAAATTCTTACATGGTGAAAAATGACTGACTATGTTTGTAATAATAAGCTGTACTGTTACTGTATATTTCTACTGTGCTCAACTCAGATGTACTGATGTTTGCCTTTGAGTAGCATCCAATTTGTGCCACTATTTTGATCATGTAGGTGCAACTATTATGTGTTGTTTCATAGAACTATGCAAAGATAACTTTCAGTTGAGAAATCAACCTGTGTGTAATGAAAAGATGTTGTAAGAGTTTAGCGTAGGTAACATAGTCAGACCACTGTAAAGTGCCTTACATTACAAATCTGTCACTTAAAGCAATAGTTCACCCAAAACATTCTGTCATCAGTCACTCATCCCCATGTCGTTCCAAACATGAATGACTTTATTTCTATGGCGGAACACAGAAAGAGATATTTAGCAGAGAATTCATGCTGCTCTTTTCCATACAATGAAAGTGAATGGGGACTGGGACTTATGGATGCCTGTTTCCACCACAGAATAAAAAATAATAATTAAAAACATAATTGCAACTTAATATCCCACAATTCTGACTTGTTTTCTTGCAATTCTGAGATCAGAAATAAACATGACTGTTAGATATAAACTCGTAATTTTTACAAAATAGATAGAAATGCAAAATGTAAACTTTGAACGGAAATTTTTTTCGCGGAATTTCAAGTTTACATCTCGCAATAATGTTTTTGTTTTTTTTTTTGCAACAGACAAAAAAATAAAAAAGGTAATTGCGAGTTTGTATCTCACGATTCTGAGTTTATTTCTCAGAATTGAGTTTTGGCTTTCATTTCTGTCTTTGCTCCCGAATAAAAAATATAAACAGTAATTTGCAATTTTTTGTCTTACAATTTGGACTTTTATATCATGCAATTCTGAATTTACATCTTGTAATTCAGTTTGTTTGTTTCTGCCGCAAAATTAAAAATAAAAACTTATTTTTGTAACTTTTTTTTTTGTAACTCCGAGGGGGGGGGGGGTCAGAATTGCGAGAAAGTCACAATTACCTATTTATTTTTTTATTCCCTGCTGAAACAGGCTTCCACAGGGACTGCCAATTTCCAGAAAGGACAAAAAATGTACCCTAAATTTGTAAAAATGTACAGTACATGGGTTTGGAACGACGTGAGAGTAAGAAGACGATGTTCCTAATTTTCAATTTTGTGTGAACTATCCCTTTAAATGAAATGTTCTATTCTATATTTGTGATTTTAGACTTAGTCTTAGACTGTGGAACATAACGGGTTCGGTCCTCGGGTGAAGTAGAGGGGACGATCTCTCAGTAGGACCACCAAACCTAGTTAATACTGACCCACAGAGTTTGATCAAGATTGTATTGTATTCTGGCTTAAAGCTGAAGTGTCTTGAAGCACTACAAAACTTTCAAGAATAGTGTGCTACATAAACTCCTTCCCCTATAGACAGAAACTACTAAAAGTCGTCCTCTGAATGTAATGTTACACAGTGTTGACTACTAAAATGTTGCCAAATTCCAAGTGGAGTCTAAATATGCAGTGAAACTGTTATGTATCTCGTTGTGGATTTATAGCAAAACTGGCTGTTGCAATTTTTTCCGAGCAATAACTTAGACAATCAGGTAACAGGTAAAGCACAAGGCTCCTGTATGAACGCATGTGTATCAGTGACGTCAATGAAAGGTGCCTTCAAAACAGGCTTCCGTGGAACTTCAACCAAACATCTTTTAATAACAAACACAGTCTGTCTTTTTTAGAAGTGTCTTGGCTAAAGATGGTTTTCATTTTGTTAATATACTTTTGTATTATATTTTTGAAGCTTAACCAAACATTATTTAAGAAAGGACTTAAGATAGCTTGTAATGTTGATTTTTATTTTATTTTTTTGATTGAATTTCTTTATAAAGCATTCATTTCCTATGAATTCAGTACTGGAAGCCGGCCCACTTTAAACCTGTTGGGAAAGTCACCTTTCACTCGAACCGTGAAGCTTCCGCTGGGAGGCTTTATGAGGAAAGCAGCATTTCATTGTTGGGTTTTAAAGCTTGTCAAGTGTATTGGGAATGAAAATGTTACAGACATTGAAATAAAACTGAGTGGTTTTCACAGTTTCTGGAGGTTTTCATTCATCATTAGGTGTGTTTCATTTTGCAGCACAGCTGTTTTTCTTGGTTCGGGAATATAATCAGACTCAACGTTGCCGGTGCCGTGTTATTCTGGTTTCATGGTTGTTTCACACTGTTCATCACACCATTTCTTGAACGCTTGGCACATAATGCTCTCTTCTGTGTCATTGAAGATTCCTGCAGGGTATGAAAAAGACAGACTGAAGGAAATGAACCAAACTACAGTATGTCACAGTCTTATGGTATTTGCTCAAATGTGCCCTGAGCACTTAAAGTTAGACTAAACTCTTAAAAATAAAGGTTCTTTATTAGCATCTTTAGTTCCATGAAGAACCTTTAACATCTACGGAATCTCTCCGTTCCACAAAAGGTTCTTTATATTGGAAAAGGGTCTTTAGATTATTTAAATGTTGTTTCTTTTAATAACTGTACACTGAAATGTTCTTTGGGGAACCAAAAATGGTTGTTGTAGCTATGGCATCTCTGTGAAACCCCTCTCATGGAAGCTTTATTTTTAAGAGTGCAGCCAGTTTTTGTTTAGCTGTGAAGCTCTAGAATACCTGGAATAATCTGTCAGCATCCCCACTCGTCTAAAAGCAAGTTGCATAAAGTTAGCATAAAATATCTAATAATTTTTGATTGATAAAAATACATGTCAATAAGTGAATAGCCTACATGGCAACTTTCGAATGCTTGCGGAATGGTGTATTTGTTAGTGTTTTTGAAACACGGCTTCATGAAGCTTCGAAACATTTACAAATCTTTAGTTTCGAATCAGCAGTTCAGAGCTTGATTCAAACTCACTGTGATTTCAGCAAATGAGGGATTGTTACGTCTTACTGCTTTGAACCTTGGCAAATTGTGGATGAATAAATCAAAGGTAGGTCAGTACACACTTAAAGGGATAGTTCACCCAAAAATGAAAATTTGATGTTTATCTGTTTACCCCCAGGCACTAGCGTAGGCAGAAATGCTTAAGTGGGTGGGCCTACTTAAAACTGGGTGGGCCAGGTGTGTATATGAAAACTGCATGTCAAATTGCCAACAAAAAAAATACAGCACCGTTTTCGTTTCGTTTTTTATGAAGCTAATTTATAAAAACGTTTGGAGCACTTTTGTTCGTTAAATGTAAGGTTTTTTTTTTTTTTTTTGTAAGTAACGACCAAGTGGCCAGCGGCAGACAGTGATCAATTTAGCCTTCTCAAATCATCACGACTTGCTTAAAATACAATCTATAGATATAAACAGTTCAATCATATCACAATGTTTAGATGTTTGAACTATATAAATGTGCGCTAGGTGCATATCTAATCGTTTGTGTGAAGAGTGGAAGCGCACTTTGCAGGACATGGAGGCGCCAGAGCGGTCACTTGCATTTTGTTTTTGATAGTGGAAACAACTTAAATATGCCGTAATTTTTGCTTATAAAAGGTAAGAGTAATACATCATTTGGAACTGTACAGGGTCTACTTTTATTTGTGTGCATTCACAATGTCAACAAAACGTTGTGCTTTTATTAAAATAAATAGGAAAACAGATGCGCTTGCCGTCTCGTCTTGAACAGGAGCGCTTCACAATGATGAACCGAAACTCAACGAATTGAGTCACAAATATGATAAATATATCTATAGAAAGCTTTAAGTTACTATTTTAAAACGAAATAATTCAAATCGAAAACAAAAACTCTTTCATCATGTAATCCGTAAAGATGCATTTCTTTCTAAAGGCACATCCAATGAAGAGATGGCGAGTCATTTTTCATCACCGTCTAAAATATAAAAATAGGAAAAACCCTAAAACAGGCCCGATTATATTTTTTTCTGATATTTATGTTGCTCTGCTCTGAATTCCTTGGAATTTCCTTAAAATTTAAACTATTTTCTGCAACGCAATTTTGTCTGATGTGTGAATTATTTATTAGCCTATTTTTAATCCATGCAGCAAAACAGCTTTAAAAATCACTTTATTGCATTCCAGATAATTTTAAAGAACTTTTCACTTTTATGGGTAGCTTGAATGTAAAACAATGTCATGATTTCGTTGTATTCCCATTTGTAAAATAGGCTACAAATTAATTGTTGTAGTCTAACCCGATCTAATGAAAGTGCGTGTAGCACGATTTTCTCTTTCTATTCGACGCAATGTTTATAAGCAGAAATTGACTTTGGCATGCAAAATACTGATACATTCATTATTAATGGCATGGCTGGTTCAGTCGACAGAAATACGGGACAAACGGGCCTATAATTTACTGCTGAAATGTTTGCGGGGCAAATCTCAGGACAGTCTGAGCGCTCATGGTACGCACAGTGCGTCCAGCCGTACACCTGCAGGCGCCGTAGCTACGCGACTGCCCCCAGTAATACAAACAAAGATTTTTAACTCAAACCGTTGCAGTCTGTCAGTCCTATAATGGCAGTCAATGGGCTCCACGGCTTTGAGAGTCAAAATAACATACACAGACAAAGCCAAAGTAAACCCTGCGGCTTGTGACGATGCACTGAGGTCTAAAGACACGAAACAATCAGTCTGTGCATATCTCTCAAATGGCCCATTGACACTCCTAATTGAGATTGTAGATAGAGTGTCAATGGTCCATTTGAGAGATAGGTGGTGGTAATGCACTTACAAGTCTGCGATCCACCGTAAAGCAAGAAGAAGAAGAAGACACGTCACGTGTCGGCTGCTGTGAACGCGTTCAGGACAGTTGGACAAAGCAGTGTATTAGAGGTTAAAAACAATATAAATACTGTTCAGTTTCTTGCACAGACCGATTGTTTCAGGTCTTTAGACTTCAATGTATCGTCACAAGCCGCAGGGTTTACTTTGGTTTTGTCTGTGTGTGTTTTTCTTTCTCTCAAAGCCGTGAGTCCCATTGACTGACGTTATAGGACTGACAGACTGCAACGGTTTGAGTTAAAAATCTTCGTTTGTGTTCTGCTGAAGAAACAAAGTCACCTACATCTTGGATGCCCTGGGGGTAAGCAGATAAACATCAAATTTTCATTTTTGGGTGAACTATCCCTTTAATCGAATTGTGATATGGACTAGTGTCTGTGAATAATAAACCAAACAAGCAAACAAAAAACCCCTGCTATTTAATTTAATGGGAAGTCTGCGTGTTCTGTGTGGATAAGCGCCGCAGCTTCGTTGCTTGTGGTGTTTCAGCATGGTGCTGTTGAAATTTCATTTGATTACATTTTAAAGGATTAAATTATTAGTTTTATACATTTGATTACCACCAATTTTGAAAATAAATTTGTATTAAATCATAAAACCCAGAAAATGTTCTGAAAAGCATTAAACACATAGGGCACTATTTTTAAGATGAATAAATTAATGAATTAAGGTAGGCCTATCACATTTATTAGACATCCTTTTTTATTAAAATTTAAATAAACCATTAAAATAGAATCAAAAAATTTTTTTAAATAGAACTTTGGTGGGGGAAAACAACAAATTGGATTTCAATGGATATGTACTAGCTAAACCTTTCAATAAAAGCTCTCTAAATCATTGTGCAATAATTCAGTAGCTCTTTAGCTAGCATTAGCATTGCTATGTATTTTCATAGTGGTGTTAGGCACTGATATCTATCATGGATAGAGACCTATAAAGAGTGGTTTACACCAAAATTAATTCCTTCACATGTTGTCCAACAAAGAATAAGTACCGTGGGCATTAGCATTTTCTGTCAATAATGGGGTAATGAACTGCCTTTTTTTTTTTTAAATTTGTTTTGTACGGTTCTCTGAGGTCCACTTATAATATTATCAAGATGTTTACATCAAAAAACATCATTTAAAAGTAACAGGCTATTTTCTGACCAAGTTCTCACTGACGTGGTCTGGATCTTGGTTAAAAAAAAAAAGTTCATCCACTCTTTCCTAATGTTAGGATCAGAAGTAAGGCAATGGAAAGACTCCACAGTGTCTTCATGTCTTCAGAGCATCTTTATTGCTTGGTTTCTGCATAGACCTCTCTCAATATTTACAGTACACATGCAAATCGGTGGGCGGGGCTAAACAGGCAGCGATGTAGAATCAGCGGGCGGGACTAAACAGGCAGCGATGTAGAAGCAGGCGTTGATCTTCTTCTGTGGAGGCGGTGCTTATCCACACTATTGCATCATAAAATAAAACATTCCAAATGCTGTTGTTTTGGCAGACTGCCTTCAATATAAACTGTTTTTAGACTAATGAGAAAGTTTTGATTTCTGAAACTTACAGGATGTTTTTATAGCGCAATGACCTCTTATATGTCAAAAGATCAAGGGAATTTTGATTTCTCAGTTCATGACCCCTTTAAATCTTTTCAGCGTGTGGATGTACCGATGTTTACACTCATTTTTGTCTTCAGAGACACAGGCACTGATTTTCCCGTTGTCTCAGCTGGTTATGAGTGTGTTTTGTTGTCTAAATTTCATGCTTCACATCACTAAACTACGCTATGCTACTAGCGTACAGAGGCGTCAGTCAATGTGTGTGAGGATTGGTGTATGGTGGTAAACACTTTTTATAAAAAACTGTTATTAGTACAGTCTTAATTTCATTATACACCATTCAGATGACTCTTTACAAAAACACTATTTCCTTATGTGTAAAACTGAATTGGCACCAAACTACTGAATATACCTTTAATGTTTGAGGGCAAAAGTATAGTTCTTTTTATATTTCACATACTTGCTTTTCCCAGCGCTGTGGGTAGAGGCATTCTCAGAAATCCTCCCGAGTGCTTGAGTCGTTCAGTAAGGGACTTCTGTACTAGATCCAGAGTGCAGTCTGAATGCCACACAGGAAGATCTAGACTCCGCATACACACAATGATACGTCTTTTCTCCTCTTCTGTCAGAAAGCCCCTTTCGTGAGCCACATAGACCATGAAAGCCATGTCAATGTTCACCGCCTCTCCATGCAGAAGCGCAGGAAGTATTTTCTGTATCAAAGAAAAGAGAGACTCTAGTTAGAGTAATTCAAGACTGACACGCAGTGTGCAGTTTTAGTTTTGAGTCCTAATATGCAGAACCATTTCAAGCTCTGGACTGATGATATGGCCAAAGTCCACCAGCCGGTCCAGATCGTCCTCCCACAGGTTTGGGGCAAGTTCCTCCAGCATGGTTTCAATGGCCAGTCTCGTGGACACACTCGCTGCATCCGTATGCATATTTTCTGGTATTCTCCCAGATGGTTGGAAACTGGAGTCCAACAAATGTCTGCCATCCTTCTCCAAAAGTTCAAAGAGTCCTCTGTGTTTCATCAGCGCCATCTGTAGGGGATCACTAGTATTGGTGACACAAGACCTCAATTAGATTTCACAATAATGCTCAAAAGTCTGGGTTTGGTAAGAATATTAAATGTTTTTCAAATAAGTCATTGGTAAGAAATTACCAATCTCTTGGCTATTTGATAAAAAATACAGACTTTTTTAGGAGTGTTTGATGAATAGAAAGTTCAGACTAACAACAATTATATGAAATAGAAATCTTTCACGATATCTCTCACTTAATCAAATTTATCTTTCACTATAATTGAAAGATAATCGCGATTAATCACATCCAAAATAAAAGTTTTTGTTTACATAATATATGAGTGCGTACTGTGTATATTTGTTATGTGTATAAACATATATATATACACACACACACACACACACACACACACACACACACACACACACACACACACACACACACACACACACACACACAGTATATTCAAACACATGCATGTATATATTTAAGAAAAATATGTTATGTTTATATATTAAGTATAAGTATATATAATATAAAATATAATAATATAAATATATATACACATGTAAATATTTTCAAAATATATACTGTATGTCTGTGTATTTATAGATGCATAATAAATAAACGGAGTATACATACATATATTATGTAAACAAAACTTTTATTTTGGATGCGATTAATCACGATTAATCTCTTGACAGCACTAATCTTAACAAATAAACACATCTTTTAATATATATATATATATATATATATATATATATATATGTGTGTGTGTGTGTGTGTGTGTGTGTGTGTGTGTGTGTGTGTATGCATCTAGAGTTATGTTAGTCAACACATCAAAATAATTTATTAAAAGATTATTAAGATTATTAAGACAATGATTTAAAATGTACTTCACTACAAACATTATTACAAAGTGCCATTTTTAAAGTGCGTTAAGAAAGTGAACTCTCTTTAAGTACACTTAAGTAGCTTTTCATTTCATTATTGTTATATTATGTGAAAGAGGAGTTTTTTTTAAAATATACTTTTAAGATTTTAAGTACACTATAGTGTACATTAAATACAATTAAGCGCACTTCTTTTTTACAAGTCAGTGCATGAACCACAAAATGCAATGTAAACTGCTTTAAATGTATAAAATGCGAACATCTTTTGAGAAACTGTCCAGTATTGTATTGTCATCCATGCAGTACATGTACCTTCAGCATTTCGGCCATTCCATTAGAAACATGGCGGCGTGGCAGAGTGCAGAGGAAACTCCTGTCCAGGAACGCTGCCACGGGTGGGATGTATGACCCTAGCTTATTTTTACCGTTGGCAAAATTGACCCCAGTCTTTGCCCCCACACTGGCATCGATGTAAGCCAGCAGAGTAGTAGGGACACGGATATACGGAGTACGTCTGCGATACAGTGATGCAGCGAGACCCGTGATATCCAGACACACGCCGCCACCGATAGCGATAATGGGCTCCGTACGCCGGTCAATCCCAAACTTATGGACCTCCTCCAAGATTCTGGTCACCAGGGTCATGGACTTGTTCTCCTCAGTTGTGGGTAAGGAAAGAATCTTGTAGGTCACCCCTCTCGCTCCGAAATATGCTGCCACCTGGGAGCCGTATAGATCATTAACAGTCTCATCAATCACAATGAATCGCTTCATTACTTTACTGTTGTTCTTAAGGGCCTGGAGCTCCGTAGGGCTGGAGATATGGCCAAACAGTAAGGTGTCATTGCTTGCATCCAGAAGACTCTCACACTGAATGACTCGATAGGTGAAGACCACAGGACTGACCACTGTCCATGTGACTCCATCTTCTGATGAAGACTCATAACTGTGGGAACAAATTATCCATACTTTATTCAGTATTTCAGAAGAAGCTGAATATTCAACAAAAGCACTATGGTTATATCATCCCGTGTGAAAAAGAAGTACATTTCAGCATACTTATATAAAAAAGTGGTCATATGGAAATAATAATTAAAGCCGTTTCACATGTAGATACATTATACTTATTATAGTAATTACAATAACTGGGTAATAACTTGTTACTAACCCTAAACCTATTTTCTTCCCTGTGTAGTTACCTTAGCCAGAACTTTCTTAGGTATGTAAAGTACACTGAAAATGCTCAAACATTTCAGTTGCTCTTTATTTTACAGTATATGTAATGCATTTAAATATATTTGTAATTACACAATAATATACATAATTATAAATAATTACACAATATTTGTAATGATGAAGTTGCAAGATATATTAACTTTAAATGTAATATCACATAACACACAGTTAAAAGTATTAATACATTATTCAAATTATTAATTAATTTTACATGTGCATGTAATTCACACGTGCTTTAGTATGTTAGTCAACATCAAAATAAGTGTACTTCAACAAAAGATTAAAAATGATGATTTGAAAAACAAAAACCTTTAATTTCATATTACTACAAAGTGCACTTTTTAAAAGTGTACTTAAGTGTGTTAAGAAGTACATTTAAGGCCTTTTATTTCATTCATATTATATTATCTGCAAGTACAGTTTTTTTAAATATACAAATATAAAGATTTGAAGTACACTACAAGTTCACATTAAGCACACTCCTTTTTCATAAGGGATATTTTTTGTATGCATAATATATATTTTTTTGTAATATGATAAATCTTTACCATGTTTTTTGGACATTTGCTGCTGTTTTACCAGGTTTGGGGGGAATTTACCAAGGTAAAATCACATTTATTTTTGGTAATACCATTTTGTTTGGACATATACCACTGTTTTGCCAGTGTATTTTTATTTATTTATTTATTTTTACATGTACCATTTCTGAAATGTCCAAAAAGACTGGCAAAACAATGGTACCATAGTAATACCATGATCTATGAAATAGTACCATATGGTGCCAGGCCATTTTTTTGTAATACCTTGAAATATGCATGTAAAAATATGTTATCTGAATATGATAATTGTGGTGTATAGTCTATATTAATGTACCATGCCAGTACCATTCTTGTAAGATCAGAGAATAGTGTCTATTAAAGACTACAGACACTTTCCCCCACTTACCCAAAATACACACACTGTGAACCTGACCTCATGCTTTCCAACTGTAAGGTTAGTTCTTAAATTAGAAAAGCACTGCAACATGAAGTAAACAACTTACTCCTGATTTTAAGGTGAACTGATTACAGAAAGATACAAGTGATGAAATATGTTTTTATTCTATTTGATTGACTGCATTTTGTGTAATGCAAAAATTCAAAAGTTTCATTCAGCCGAGTTTTATCCCAGTATGTCCAGCCTGAAACAGTAACAAAGCCCCCTCCATCATGTCAGAGTGGTAAATCTTTGGTTATATACTCACATCCTGGCGTCTGACAGTCGTCCCTCACCGCGCTCACAGTCTGCGGTCTGTCTGCTCCACGTACAGTCTGCATGCACCAATCTGAATTCAGTCACATGATCACAGGCTCCGTCACTGATTTCTGAAGCATGAGA
This sequence comes from Acrossocheilus fasciatus, assembly GCA_036784905.1. Taxonomy (NCBI): domain Eukaryota; kingdom Metazoa; phylum Chordata; class Actinopteri; order Cypriniformes; family Cyprinidae; genus Acrossocheilus; species Acrossocheilus fasciatus. The sequence goes on from CM071960.1 coordinate 5,362,968, forward strand.
CATATTGAAGTTGAAATGCAAAAGTTGGCCACTTGCTGAATCGTGCCAAGCGTATAACAGTAACTGAAGCCACTGCTGAGGTGACGGTGGAGGGTGGAACTGTAGGGAAACTATAAATAGATTTACAGTAAAGAATCAGTATGGAGGATGCATGGTGACTGCTTCATGGGCAGCATTGGTTGAGTCCCTGGTTTGAGTCCTGGCTCAGCCAGGAGGCCTTTCGACTCAAGTTTGGCATGTTCTCCAGGTGTTGGTGTGGTGCCTGGCTTCCTCTGCAGGTTAGGCCATTAAATGGACGTGTGGACTATCCATTGGACTGGACAAGGTGTCTCTGGGACGCATCCCCATGATCCTACAGTACATAAGTGTCTTGGAGAATAGATGGATCTGTATATACAGTGGCATGCGAAAGTTTGGAAACCCCTTGCAGAATCTGAGAAAATGTGAATAATTTTAACAAAATAAGAGAGATCATACAAAATGCATGTTCTTTTTTATTTAGTACTGTCCTGAGTAAGATATTTTACATAAAAAAAAGCTTAAATTATTAAAATAACCCCCTTCAAACGTTTGTGAACCCTTGGTTCTTAATACTGTGTGTGGTAACCTGGATGATCCACGACTGTTTTTTGTTTTGTGATGGTTGTTCACGAATCCCTTGTTTGTTCTGAACAGTTAAACTGTCTGCTGTTCTTCAGAAAAATCCTCCAGGTCCTGCAGATTCTTCAGTTTTCCAGCATCTTTTGCATATTTTAACCCTTTCCAGCAGTGACTGTATGACTTTGAGATCCATCTTTTCACACTGAGGACAACTGAGGGACTCAAACGCAACTATTAAAAAAGGTTCAAACATTCACTGATGCTCCAGAAGGAAACACGAGCTGGGAAGTGAAAACTTTTTGAATTTGAAAATCAAGGTAAATTGTACTTAATTTGTCTTCCGGGAAACATGCAAGTGTCTTCTGTTGCTTCTGAAGGGCAGTACTAAATGATTAAACCTCTCAAGATATTTCAACAAAAGAAGAAATATTTGGACATCTTTATCCTGTTCAAAAGTTTTCAGCCCCCTCAGTTTTCAGAAATATCTTCAATATTTTTGAAAGACCTTCAGAATATGGACTTTATTTATTAGTGCAATCTCAAATCACATGCTGTACTTCCACTAATCAGCCAAACCACTGGTCAGTGAATATGAACGCTAACAGATAGTTTTCGACCAGTATTATTGATGTGCACACTAAGGACACAAATGTGTGTTTTATATGTTTGCAGATTCTTTTATTCATGCAGGATCAATAGATCTGTTTGACCAGCATTCATGGTGTCCATTTCACTGACTGCACTGGATCAGCAACATTTGAGGTTTATGAAGTGCTACCCGTATTGCCCTCCAGAGGGCATCAGTAAACTTAAACTGACATTTCAGGGATGACTTGTTTAGGTACCAAGATGACCAAGTAGTCCTGGTTGCCTTGACAAAAACCAACAGCATTTTCAGCTTTTGACTAATTGCAGAAAATAAGCTCTGTGAATGAAAAAAGATAACAGAATTAGTAACAGAAAATTTGGATAATTGGTAACTGAATACTGTTCCTTCACATGGTAACAAATGAGTAATGCAATATTAACATTCTAGTATCTACTATTAAGAAACAAGAAACTGATTAACATAGTAAGCCGCACTCAGATGAATGTGAATTATGAAACTGTGTAGTAGTTCTCTAGTAGGTATGAAAAAAACTGATTAGCTAACACATTCCACACATTCATAACAATAATTAACTGGAGTTAGTTAATAGTAGGTACTAGACCCTTAATATTGCATTACTAATTTGTCTTGCAGTTATTTATTATAAAGGAACAGTATTCTGAAGCGTCACCAGCTACAGAAATGCTTATAAATTTCAAAGCCTAGCCTAAATATGAACACCAGAAGTAAAAAGCTAAAGTTAGACTATAAATCAACTACACTAACTTCAGCATCACCACCATTAAACTCTTTGGGTGTTTATTTATAATCTACAAGTTGTAAAGTGTCACAGGCATTTGACCAAAAACCCATTCAAAACTATGGAACTAAATGTACCAAAATACTAACTCGTTTCTGGGTTTGAAGACTCCTTTCTGCAGCGTATTCAGACCTTGTAATGGTCATAAGCAAATCACAAGACATCGTATAAGGCAGAAAGACATTTAAAGGTTTTTACTATGTTACATTCACTTATGCATCATACAGGTGGCTCATCTTACCCGCACTCACCATTTTTTTCATGCTTAACACAACAGATAGGTCAGACATTCACATTTTGGTTCAGTTGTCACATCAGAGAATATGAGAGCATCAACGAAGCCGTAATTTGTATGAAAATTCAATTTTGGATGCAAAATAAATTCTATTGCAAATATATTCACCATGTACTTTCCTTAAATGAAATGATAATATCATCCTGGAAATAAAGTTGCATGCTTTATTTTGTTGCATAAAACAAGTGACATTTACCCTGGTTTCTCCTGCATGAAATCACAAATGTCTTTAGTGACAATGAATAACTGTAGTCATTTAGAAACGCACCCCATATGGAGTCAGGAATCAAGCACTGATGGAGAATCTCCTTCCTGGATGATCTCTGATCTCCAGACAGTGGAGAGGCTCTCAGCGGTAACAGACCTCAGATATCTCCATCGCCAGCTCTATCAGCTCGCTGGCCTCCTGACAGGAGTTCATGCAACCACAGTCAAAATTCACGTTGCAGTTGCACCAGTCTTTTCCTTTGGACGACTCATCCGAGGTGTTGTAATACTTGTAAGAGGGGAAGCAGCGGCCAAACGCTCGCTCACAAGCGTCAGGAAGCATGGCCATGGCGTCACAGAAGCGGCAGTAGAGGCAAGCCAGCAGGATGGAGGCGCAGTCATCTGGAGAGACGGAAATCAACAAATCAAACATGTTTCAGAGACTCTGAATTAAATTTCAGAAACCGGGAGCCTTGCTCGACTGTGCAGAACTTCAAATCAAATGCTTGCTAGGTGCTTCTGGGTTGCTGAGAAAGTCAGTTGGGTTATTTGTAAATCAGTTGTGGCCCATGCTTTCCCGAGTGAAAAATAAATATACTTAAATGTATTTGAAATATTCAGTATACTACAAATACATTTTCACATATTTCATATCAAAAGTGGCATTAAAACACATTTTAGACTTAATATTAAGAAATGTGCATTGTGCACAAGTAGTACGCCAAATGAAGTTTAATTATAATTTTTATGTCAGTAAGTCTCTAGTTATCTGTCAGTAAATATGCTAATAGATTTGAACTATACTTAGTATGAAATAAATGTATTTTAAATATATTACTTCTTTACTAGAGGACTCACAGCTGGCCATAAACAGTATGTTGTTACACACGTAACAATAGCAAGAGACAGGGTGAGGTGGATCAAAACAGAATCCCTACCAATATAGACATAATATTAAAACTACACAAACATGACAATAGCACTAAAAATAAGCACCCTAGTTTGTTGACCAATAAAAATTTTTTTAACATTACCTTCACTGAAGTGTTTCACAATTTTAAACACCTTTCAGCTTTTATCAGTTCAACTAAATAGTGGTGTGAAAAATAAACTATTAAACGTACAAATAAATCATGTAGAGATCAATATGAGGTAATCCACACTGTTAGACATTTCAAAGGGTTTTTACAGTAACTTACTGGCAACAAAGTTACTGTAATTACGATTTACAGCAGCAAACTATATTTGATTTATAGTTGCAAACTGTACTGTTTTACAGTAAATTACTGTAAAAATAATCCAATTCATTAGTATACTACTGTAATTCATTCATTTTAATATAGATTTCATTAGATTTGATCAATTTTATATAGAATTCATTTTATTTTTACTCTACATAGGTACTACTGGCACTCAATTAAAACAGACACAATAATCACAAAATATCAAATTCTTTATTTAAAACATTGTATGTATAACACTTAAAAATACAGTCTTCTGTTGCTGGAACAGTGCATCTTCACCATTTCTCCTGTCTTAGGACGCTTTGCAGTGCATTATATTGCATCCTATGGATTTATCCTCACAAAAATACACAGCCGTCTACAAAACCCAGGCGCTGCTCCAAAACGTTGCCACCATCTTTGCTCGCCATCCACTTTGTTAGAGACAGAAATGTCTTCTCTGAAAAACAAGTAGTAGAAATAGCACACTTTTAAAAGGCAAAGCTCATATACACAATACACAAACCTCTCAAAACCATAGCTGTTCTCTTACCATGAATTATCAGTCTCAGGGTGGCTGGCCTGCTCATGTCTTTCTTGATGCTTCATTGCAGTTGCCTTTAAAACACAAATACAAAAAATGCAGTAAATCTTAAATTCCATTAAAAACTATAACAAACTAACGTTAAAACTAGAAAGGCAGCTAGCTATAAAACTTGTTTAACCTAGCTAACATACAATTTTATTTTCTCAATAAATTAGCATTGCTCATTAAAAATGATTTTAATTCGGTAACTTAATTCAATAAGCTGACAAAAGTCGTTTGTAACGACAGCGCAGTTTACCGAAGTAAACTAAAGTTTGTTACCACCATGTTGACGGGTAAATGTTACTAGGTTAAACTGGTGTGCAAAAATATGACAAATGTACATATTTTTACCTTGCTTGCAGGTCTTATTCTCTCGTAAGGTGCATCGATCTCCGGAGCTCTTCCACTCTCGCGGGTTCATCCCTGGGAAAAACCCGCAGCGCTGCTTCCGTGTCTTCCTCCTTTTATGGCCATTTTTACCTTTAATTAAGCCATTTTTTTCTAAAAGATTTTTTTATTTTTTCAAAAGATCTTTTGAGTCAAATTGTTACATTTAATCAGTCAATTAGAATAATAAGACATTTAGCCTGTTACCAAACAAATGAAATTAGCATCAACAAAATTAATCTTTGCAGAAGTTGCATCTGAAGTGGCATTACACTGTTTAATGTTCAGAGTGACATGGAGTGCTTTAACCTGCAGTTACAAATGCATGTTTTGATATTTTAAACATAAAATATTGAATACTCATATTTGAAATTATTTAAATAAAAAAGATACTCTGAATGTGAAATTAAAACCGCCAGTAGGTGGCAGCAAGTCACTGTTAATAAGTGAGTTGTTGCGATTGAACCGAATCATTTAACGGTTCATTCATTCAGGAACGAAACACTGTCATGTTGCTCAGAGACACAAAACCAGCGCTGTGGCTGTATTTGGAATTATTTTTGTTGGCGAAATGGAGTAAAAACAGGCAATATGGTGTCTAAAACATTAGTATCTTAATATTAACTTGTTTATTGAAGTGTTGTATAAAACCAATATCACATTTGTAATCATGCTTATTTTTGAAGAAAAAAAGGTACTCTTCCTGTGTTAACTATATAACTACTGATATTTCTGCCCCCATATCTTGAATTTAGTGATCGTTAAAATGCATTAAAAATGATCACTAAATTCAAGATATGGGGGCAGAAATATCATTAGTTATATAGTTAACACAGGAAGAGTGCCTTTTTTTCTTCAAAAATAAGCACAACAACAAATAAGGGCGCAACACTGTTTAACCCACTGCACATCACGTGTGGACTCCGTACGTGTTTTTTTTGTTTTGTTTTTGCAAAATACTCGAAAATGTCAAATCGCACATCGTTAAAACAACAATTACGATATTAATCGCAGACTATATATATCGCACACCCTTTCTATCCACCCACCCATCTATCCACCCATCCATCCATTCACCCACCCATCTATCCACCCATCCATCCATCCATCCATCCATCTATCCATTCACCCATCCATCTATCCACCCATCCATCCATCCATCCATTCACCCATCCATCTATCTACCCATCCATCCATCCATTCACCCACCCATCTATCCACCCATCCATCCATCCATCCATCTATCCATTCACCCATCCATCTATCTACCCATCCATCCATCCATTCACCCATCCATCCATCCACCCATCCACCCATCCATCCATCCACCCATCCACCCATCTATCCATCCACCCATCCAGATTTGTTTTGTGGGCCTCGTCTGAAGCCTCCTAAAAGGTCTAGAACAGTCCCTGGGCAATAATGATGAAATAACGCTTTAGCAAACACTACTAATAATTTATTTGATAGTAGTTTCCCATTCAGAAGTACAGTGGCTATAGCATGGCACAATCATACCATCATGTCAAAAATGCATGGTGATACCATAGTACAGTCATTTTTGTCATTGATAACTGCATGAATATTTGTAAAAGATCATATTCTAGTGGTCACTTAGTTTTAATAAATATTCCCTTGCATATTTACTTTCAGTGTGCGATGGAAGTGCTGGTGGTTGTTAAGTTCAGTGTACATCACTCAGTCATCTTTATCTCAACACTTCTTCTTGTATACATTATTTATTTTTGCAGACATCCGTGCACCGAGTTAAGTGCAGGCTGCTCTAATTACACTGAAAATGGCAGCAATCAGCCGCTCCAGACAGGATGAGAGATGGATGGCTAAAATGAGAGATGATTGAACCTCTATATACACCCTTTCATCGGCACGATTCCTCAGAATTATGATTATGGCACATGTGTGGCCGCACTAGCCACTTTGCACAGAATCAGACTAATGCCACATGTAAAGCCTTATAGACAGGAACTCTCTATAGGTGTGTAATTATATTAAGGGTTGTTGGGGCAGAAACTGAACACATAATGCACAGCGGGGAGAAATAAGTGGTCACATGAAGCCATTAACGTAACCGTATACATTTCCCTGGTGAACTAACCTAACAGCTAGAGAAACAGAGCGACCCAAATAGAGTTCTGCTATACAGGATGAGCATAGTGAGAGAATTATATTATATAATATATATCTCAAAGTACAGGTTTATGGTCATCTATGTTGCATAAGGCTTTTATGAGCTCTGTCACTCCTGGAGTCTTTTAGCATCTGTTGGAGTAAGTGCTCATAAAAGTGCACTTCACTCTGCATGAGAGCTGCAAGCACATCAAATTAACATGTGTACAAGTGTGTCCGGGACAAGAGTGAGTGACCGATACTTCAGCGGGTGTTGAAACAGATTTTAACAGTAAAGGACTTTGAACAGCAACCAAAAACAATTTTAGCTGTGTAGTTTCTGCAGGATAAACAAAAACTGAAAACAGAATAAGCTATAATATGCTTTATAATAACACTGTAAAATAAAATACACCTTTTTCAACCTAAAAACCTAGGTTGCTGCCTTAAATTATAAGCAACCAAATTGTGCAAGTAATTTCCTAAATTATATTCCACTGATTTATAAAAAAAAAAAAAAAAAAAAAAAAAGTTTAATCTCATATAACGTATAAAAAGGTTCAAATTCCTTAAATTGTTTTGATAAGTAATGTAAAAACATAAGCAAACCATATCATGAGTTACTGATCATATAATATATATATATATAACCACTCTTCTTTTTAAACACTGAAATGTCAGTGGACCATTTTTACTTAAGATTTACTTAAACAATAAACAACTGAATATACTGCATTTATTTGATCAACATGCAGTAAATACAGTAATACAGTACAATATTATTGCAATTTAAAATAACTGCTTACTATTTTATTAATTTTTAAAACAATTTATTTCTGCAATGCAAATCTGAATTTTCAGCAGCCAATAATATTATTTTCTTATAATCTTTTATAAAAATGCAGTTGTCTTTATCGTCACTTTGGATCTTTCTAAATGAATGAAAAAAATAAATAAAATACTGCCCCAATCTATTGAATAGTGGTGTGTAGATAACATTTTATACTTTATATATACATACTGTACATGTAACTGGTCTATTTGTGCTAATAATAATTGAATAACAATTTAAAACTATTATATGTGGTGTCCACCTGTAAAAAAATAAATTTTTAATTTCATCATTATTTCTATATTATCAATGTTTCTTATGTGTTTTATTAAATTATTTAATAAAACTAATAATTAATTAATTTTAATATGGTTAAATTAATTGTTTTATCTGTTCATTTTATGAGTTGAAAAATTTCTTCTCTTTATGAATTTATCAAATTATCATTAAGTGGTACACATGGGCCTCCATTAAACCAAAAAAATGTCTAGGTAATATTCAAAATTAAAGCACAGTTGTTTTACACACACACATAAATCAGCATTAGGCAGAGTGCAGTTAAAAGTTAAACAGGTTTAAGGACACTGTCCCAGATCAGAGTCTTTAGCAGCCAGGACAACTTCTACATGCTGGACACAGCATTAACATCCAAACACCGAAGTGCTGAAGATGTACCTGCAGCATCAGGCTGATAGGACTCAAAGGAGGTGAAGGTGCTGCTCTGGACGCTGGGTTTTCCACGCGAGCAGAGCGAAGCACTGGATCCTGCCCACTCGCTGTCCCCTGAGAACACGGGCTCCGCTTCAGCGTCCACGTCCTGCTCCGAGATGGTGCTCAACCGTCTCACCCCGCTAACCACAGCTTCACTCATTCTGCACGCACAATGCAATCATAGATGGAAATGAGAACAAATATTACAGAAAACGGACATACTAAAGGAAAACATCGAGGGAAAAAACACTATACCTGGAGTGATTCTTGCAGCCCTGCCTCCTGATACGAGCCTGTCAAGAACAAATGAGCTAAATACTTCAGTCGGATCTGAGCTTAACACGTGCCAGAGTCAACCAATAGTTTGTCTGTTAGGTCTAAAACTATGTCAGAACAAGAGTAAACGCTGCCCAGATGAATCTGCTGGGTATAAAGAGCACTGGAAACAATAATGCGACTGACTTGAGCGTGAGAAAGATGATATGAAAGGAATATCTATAGAATAACCTGTGCTGAATAAATTATTAAACCCCATCCGTGTGCAAAGAGTCTCTGGAGAGTTTCTAGCGTGGCTGCAGTTTTGTGAAATGGATTTCAGGGCTTTTGTTGCTGCATCATTTCAGGGATGGTTCTTTAGTTTTAAATTACATTAAAGTTGACCAAAAAAAAGAGAAAAGTCAGGCAGTTTGTAAATCTTTGTCCTACTGAAGTGAAACTGATGATTTATATTTAAAATGTTGAATATGGCATGTGGTAACTGTAAAAATGATGGCTACACAAAAATATTGACAAAAAACGTTTATTTTTCTTTGAAAATTCACAACAAAAACTGCTTTAAGCATTTTTATTATCATCTTATTCTTCTCAGTTCATACAATGAAAAACACAATCAAATCTCAAGGCATGATAAGGAGATTAAATATAAAAATAGCAATAAATTATCCAAATGTGCAACTTCAGGTAGAAACAAATGCCCTTCTTAAACACATACACTATCCAAAAAAAAAAAAAAAAAAAAAAAAGGTACAAAAGCTGTCACTATATATTAGTACTTTCTGAAGGGGTACCAACCCAAGAATAGCTTTTGTACCTTTTTTTTTCAGAGACTAAATCAGTAATCTGACTCATGATTTTTGACATTGGTCGAAACACTTGGTGAAAGCCCTAATGTTTGAGTGAGAACAAAACATCCTGCTATTGTACATCTAATTTCCTCAATCTCAGTTTTCATGGCATCACAGGAGTAAAGTGATACTCTTAATTGATTGTTTTGTAACAGCTCCCTTATTCTCAGTATCTGAACACTTTTCACTTCACGACAAATCAAACCCAGTGAGAAAATACACGCATGCTGTTTTCATTTGTTCTGATACTTAGTCTGTGTGACTGACGGATGTTTGAGCTGACTGAATTTGCTGAACGTGTCACTTCAAAAGCCATCGATCGGAGAAATGATTTGAAATCTTTGGCATTGCAGAGACATTTGCATAAGACTTAATCAAGAAGGCGTAAAATATTTCACAGAACAGCTCATTCATCAAAACAAGGTATTTTAAAGTGCAACTCATCATCGACAATCCATTAATTAAATCTCCTTTTTCATCAATCACTGCAAAATGATATAACACCCTTATTAGACTAATTAGATTAACACTATAGCTCTTGAAATGGCAAAGAGAGCTCTGTTTTTCATTTAGTAGTTATTACACCACCATTATCTGTGCTGAGAGATCAATTCAAGCAATATCTTACATCACAGCTGCTCTGTTCAATGGGTTCAGTTTCAGTGCAGCACAAAATTGGGAGTGAAATTTGATGAAACGGAGCTGCCACGGAGAATCAAACCGTCTGATGCTTCACCTGAGCAGTTTCCCATTCTGAGGGAAGTGAGGTTTAGACCAAACCAATCCTGAGGGCTGGTGGATGGTGGAGTTGGCACCACAGTCGATGTAGCGGTAAGCTTCCAGTGTGTTCTGTGCCGCCCGCACCATGTAGGAGGTTTTCACAGAGGTCCTGGGGTGTGTAAGAGAAGAGCTCAGGACCATTTCATGAAGAACTTGGAATAACACTCTACAAAAAAAAAGTGTTCTTAAGGACCACATTTAGTGTTGCTCGACAAAATTTCACAGGAAAAATCCACTTATTTGTGCTTGTACATTTTGTTTGTGTTCAAGTGGATCATGCAAATTTGTGGCATTGACCTTTTTTTTTTGCCTGCGAACTTTCGGTAAAGAGACTGCACCTTTATGCTTCACTTCACCTCCAACTTTCAAATATAGAACAACAGTAGAAGACAAAAGAGGATGTGAAAGCATAGTGATGAAAAACTTACTGCATAAACACCACAATGTTGTGGACCTTGATGCTTGCCATGGTGCAAAAGGCACTGAGAAAACAGAGAGAAAATATTTGAAAACCAGAAGATCATATACACAGATTCATGGGGATCAGCTTGTTCAGAACTGATTTGATACTCACTAAACGTAAGAGAGACTTCCTCCAATCTCCATACTGACAGTGAAGTTGACCTGCATTAAAAAGCAACAGCACAGCTACTATCCAGTATTTAACAATCAGTGTCTGTGTCATTTCTCCCACTAAAGGACTGTCTATAGTGTTCAAAAGTCGGGTCGGTAAGATTTTTTCTTTTTTTCCCGAAAGTGAGAAATTAATTCTTTACTCGGCAAAGACACATTAAATCGATCAGAAGTGACAGTACAGATATTTATAATGTTACAAAACATGTCTACTCCAAATGAACGTTGTCCTTTTGAAATGTAAAGCTGAAATTTACTCAGCCTCAGCCTATCTAAGATGTAGATGAGTGTTTCTTTGTAGAAACAGATTTGGAGAAATGTATCATTACATGATATGTTCACCAATGGATGCTCTGCAGTGAATGGGTGCCGTCAGAATGAGAGTCCAAACAGCTGATAAAAACATAATCCACAAGTAATCCACAGCACTCCAGTCCATCAGTTAACATCTGGTTAATAAAAAGCACAAGATGTTAACTGATGGACTGGAGTGGTGTGGATTACTTGTGGATTATTGTGATGTTTTTATCAGCTGTTTGGACTCTCATTCTGAACAAGTGCTGTAATGTTAAATTTCTCCAAATCTGTTCTGATGAAGAAACAAAGTCATCTTGTCATTTTTGCATGGACTATTCCTTTAATCTTTCTATTTAAAAAATGCTGAAAAATGTATTTAAGTTTCCACAAAAACATGAGGTAGCACAACTGTTTTCAATATTAATAATAATAATAAATGTTTCTTGAGCAAATCAGCATATTAGAATCATTTTCTGAAGGATCATGTGACACTGAAGACTGGAGTAATGATGCTGAAAATACAGCTTTGCATCACAGAAATAAAGTCCATTTTAATATATATTCAAATACAAATAGAAAAATAACATTAAATTCTATTCTATTTTATTATAATAATATAATAACACAATATTACTGTTTTTACTGTATTTTTGATCAAATAAACGCAGCCTCGGTGAGCAGAAGAGAATTCTTTCAAAAATCTGACCGAGCGTAAACTTTTGAACAGTAGAAAACAGATGTTGTGCTCATCACTCATCGCACCTGTCTCTGGCTGAGAGGTTGAATGTGGATGACATTGTCTAGCTGTTGAGATCCGATGACTGTCTTCATGTACAGCACCTGGCAGCTCACGCTGTCCACCCACACCGTGAAGAAATTAGAGTTGGTGAAGTTCAGAGAGCTCTGTTAAAAAAACAAAACAAGAAAAAGACAGTATTCAGTAGAGTTCAAAGCCAAAATGTGTGTTTCTTTAAATTATTTGTCTAACTGGAAGCAAATAATATCAGAGCTTAGTATTTTTTATTTTTTTTTTTTTTTTGCACATACAATGTTTTGATGTCCAATTTAACAATTCTAGACTGGAGCTGCACTGTGAACTCTATCCTCCCCCTCAGCATATTACAAGACTCATTACACAAGTTATTACATATGAATACAATTTTCTGAATATGGACAATTTTGATTCCATGTTGTTTTCTAAACAACAAGGCTTGAGAAGAAAGGCCTTGGGACAATTTAAACCAGTTTTTTATTATTAATTAATCCATCATTTAAAAAAAAAAAAGACCAATAACAGAAATCACCGTCATGTTGATGATCACTTTGCTGTTGTTACGGTCAAAATGCACAGTCACAGAGCGAACGCCATCATCAACAACCAGCACAGGACGTGGAAACAGGAAGAACGCCACCAAAACAGATGCCAGTAGACACAAAATCACTGACAGCACCACATATAACTTCCTGCCAAGAGAAGAATTGCAAAATCATGAACCTATTTCTGTCTCTTAAGACATTTTTTAAAGAAACAGTTCACTCAAAAATGAAAAATCTGTCATCATTTACTCACCCTCCAGTTGTTCCAAACCTGGGAAGAGTTTATGAGTTTCTTTCTTCTGCTGAACACACACAAACAAAATACTTTGAATAATGTGGGTAACCAAACACTTTCTGGTCCCCAATGACTTCCATAATATTTTTTATCCATACTATGGAAGTCAACTGTTTGGTTTCAAAATATCTTCTTTTGTGTTCAACAGAAACTCACATTCAGGTTTGGAACAACTTGATGGTGCGCAGATGACATAATTTTCATTTTTAGGTCAGCTATCCCCTATTACAAACATCAAAAATTAACATCAAGACTGTTTCCAACAGAAAATGATCTTACGTTCTTCTTGGCTGTAACCGTTGATCACTGTACGGGATCAGAGCAACTAACTCATTCACCTGCCCTGAAAGAGAGAGAGAAAAGATTAACTGATTCAACAAGAAGTTCAGATAACATGCAGAATCACACCAAAGTGCATGTGGTCATCTATACAACCTCATGACCTCAATCAATACCACAGATTATCTAGTGACTGGCTGCTTTTACACAACGCCTTATAATGGATGTGACCATTGTGTAAAATTGTTTCAGAATTTAAATGCAAATTAAAGAAAGACTTTAATATTTGGATATCCCTTCACTAAAGCAAGGAACCTAGCTCTTCAGAAATGAGAATTCATCAAGAATTACCATTGACATTAACAGGAAATACAACGTAAATATAATAATTAGAGCTGTCAAACGATTAATCGCATCAAAAATAACAGCTTTTGTTTACATAGCATGTGTGTGTACTGTGTATATTTATTATGTGTGTGTGTATGTATATATATATATATATATATATATATATAAATAAAAATACTCACACTTACAGTATATATTTAATAAATATGTACATGTTTATATTTTAAATATATGATATATAATATAAATATATACATAACATATTTTCTTAAATATATACATGCATGTGTGTGTATTTATATATACATAAATATACACAGTACTCAAACTTTTATTTTGGATGTGATTAATGATTAAATATAATAACAATAATAATAATAATAGAATAAATTGTGCAGCTGTGTTACAATAATGAGAATTTTTTTTAGAAAAAAAAGCTCATCTGTCACAGTGTAAAAGTTTTTTCAATTATTGAGTGATTATAATAAAAGTCATTCTAATACTGGGATCACTGACTTCGTGCATAAGTTTATGTTTTCACGAGATACTTACTTTAATACTCAAACGTAAGATGTGTGTAACATCCTTACCTGATGGGATGCGGCCAGACCCCTGGCAGGTAGGACAGGTGATGCTGTCTCGGCCTGTGAACTCCACATATGGGAACTGAGCGATGTCCTCCTGTCTGTCCAGACCGTCTAGAGAGTCATCCCCACTCATCAGAGACCCCTTGTGACCGGCCCTGCCGCGACGGGACAGGAGCGAGCGGCCGTGCCGGCACACAGATGCACCCATGAGAAGCACAAATCCAGCCTGACACCAGCGACTACAGACAGATGATCAGGAGTCAGTAAGTGCATGTACAAGCAGTGCCGGGGAGTAACTACTTACATCTGAATTTTTCACACACGTACAGATTTAATTGATTTCTTTCCCAAAATGCACTGAGTGCTCTAAAATATGAGACACCAATGTGAAAGTTTAGGACACATGCTTATTCGATAACTGTTTTATGTATATATGCTTTATTTTTTAAGATGAACTGTTTTTTTGTTCTTTTTTTCCAAGGCATTGTTAGATGCCAGTGTTTACTGTCATAACTATGCAAAGATTTAATTTCAAAAACAATAATCACAGCTATTAAACTATTTCTTGTTATGTTTTCTTGGTATGCTGCTGAAGTCTGATTTTGTGGAGGCTGTGCTTTAAAATTAAATTATTATTATAATCTTAATTCAAGTGATGAAGGATTTTGAAAGTCTGGCAGTAAGGTTAACCCTGCCTGCTTTAAATGTTAACGTGATTAACAATTGAAAACATTAGAAATTTATAAAAGTAGTTAAAAAGTAATCAAAATGTAATCCGTTACATTACTTTAATAAATTGATTAATAGTTACACTACACTCTCAGAAATAAAGGTACAAAAGCTGTCACTGGGGCGGTACCTTTTCAAAAGGTACATGTTTGTACCTAAAGGGTCCATTTTGGTACCTTAAAGGTACATATTAGTACTTAAAGTGTATATATTTGAACCTAACAGGCACAAAAGTGTAACTTTTGAAAAGGTACCGCCCCAGTGACAGCTTTTGTACCTTTATTTCTGAGAGTGTATTTATGACATTTTACATCTTAATCTGTAACTCATTACATTTTCATAGTAACCTTCCCAACACTGTAATCCAAAAGTAGTCAGAATACATCACCTAAAATGAGTAATCTAGATTACATTACTGACTAAATTACATTTTCATCACGTCATTTGTATTCAGTAAAAGACTACAATTTTTATGTAAACCACCCAGCTCTCTCTCTCTCTCTCTCTCTCTCTCTCTCTCTCTCTCTCTCTCTCTCAATTCAGTTCAGGTGAGCTTTATTAGCATGACTGTGGAATAGCACAATGTTGCCAAAGCAGTAAACAAGTTATACAGGCATATAGATAGTTAAAATAAAAAAAAATAAAAAATAAATCATGGCCATATTGTACGTATATTATCACATATAACACACACACACAACAACAAAACCAATAGCAAATACAAGGTAAATATTTACAGAGAGCATTGATAAAGAAAAGGGGGTTTAGCTTTTGTCCCTCACTTACCTTTCTCTACCAAAATATAACAGAGTTTGTGGCTCGCTTGCTGGAATTCAGGCACAATTTGGGTAAAATAAGCGTCTCTAATGTTTTTATATTTGCTGCACTCCGTGAAGAACTCTCTCTCTCTCTCTCTCTCTCTCTCTCTCTATATATATATATATATATAATGAACAACTTGTCTGGTTCAGCCCAGTCTATTATATGTTCAGCTGACTGCAGCAACTTTATTCAACTGTACACGTTGTCAAACTACCGGCACGCATTAGAAAACTGTGGTTTCAATGAGTTTGCGTTTGGAAGCGTACATTTTGATTACTTGTCAGTTTGAGGTCAAGCTCGTGAGACTGAAGAAGCATCGCTTACCTTTCAGCTGTAGAGACCCGCAGATGTGAGCCTGCCGCGGTCTGCTTCCTCTCAGTCCGCTGATTTGTTTGTGTTTGTGTCTCTCTCTGCCGCTGCCCCGGAGTCAGGATCAACAGATCGACTCTACCGCCATCTGCCGCTCTGGAGAACAACTGCGTGTCATAATCGGAAAATAAGCTTCGGCTAGTTATTGAACAAATAATAAAGGGTAGTAGCGTAGTTAAAGCTATTTTCTAGTGCTGGCCGTTTTCAAAGTCCTGCTAGAGATTATCTTGCTTCGTGTGTTTCTGAGCGCGTGTCAAACTGCCGAAGTCACGTGATTTCAGTTAACGAGGCCTGGTTACGTTACAACCTTTTTGAAATGTTTTAAAATTTCAGTGGTTCGCAAATAATATAATAACAACAGCATGTTTCACTGTTGATATGGGTATTAGCTAGCTAGCTAGTTTCTTAATCTTTTTTAATCTAAAGTAAGCCTATGGGCGAGACTTCCGGTTCATAACGAAAAGAATAACAACGTGCAGTAAACTGTAAATCTGTTTGCGTTACAAACCAGTGTGTTCATAATTAAGATAATACACTAAAATAACGTGGTAAAACACGTATTGCTTTATGGCTATAGTTTCTTATAATCTCCCATTTTGACTGGAATTGTGTTGGACATAGTTATTTAAATTATATTTCAAAATAATTTGGCAAAAATACTTGACTCATTGCTTTACCTTCCCCTCTTCTCAATGACATACATAAACATGTTAACCAAATAATACAAATTAACTCATAAAACCAAACAGAATAGCACAGGCATGTCATTTTTGAACGGTATTGATTTGTTAATTGCATCTAATATATTATATTTTCAATTAAACACATGCAGTGGGTTTAATAACATTTTTTGTTGTTGTTGAGGTTGTGATAGGCGTCCCATTCAGTGTAGTACTAACTTCTCCACCTACCTTATACTTCACTGATAGTGGGGTGCCGTAGCCATACTTTGTATAAGATTAACAGAAAGATTTACATGAACAATAAACTATTTTAATGTGTACTCCTCAGTCAGATGATAAAACTGCTTCCCGCGATGGTATGAACACATCATTTATTCAGGTGAGGTGACAAGAGGTTCACAGTTAAAAGTTAGCACTCCATTAACATAACCATGAACAAAAATACACTTCATATATCTCTCACATCACCAATTATTGTATATTTTCCTGGAAAAATATGCATACAAAATACAGTATTAAGTTAGCTTCCACTAATGTTCAGTTAGCTAAACGTTTTTGTCATTCCCACATTAAAAAAAGTAGCTACTTCAAATGTAATGTACAATATTACTCTGTAGCCCACGTCAGTATTGATGATTTTAATGGTTTTGCAATGGAATTATAGCAAAGTACGTATATTACATTAATATGATTATGTAGAAGGTTACAATAATGTATGCTAGCTGTCAGCAGGATAAAAATTCATGTGATCGAGTTAGAAACAACTGCCTCATACCAATAAAAAAACATACGTTTGTTGAAAGATACTTCTTAAATATCACCTTTTTTAATAATTATGTTTTTTTGATGTTCTTAGGAATATGCTGAAGTGTCTGAAGGAGCTCAGTGTTAATCACATCTGCTGGAGATGTTGGTGGTATTTCAGGAGTCAGAATCATTTCTTGAACATTTATCTGACTTCTCTTAGAAGTTCCTGTGCAAAGGAGCCTTGTCATCTTCAGAAAAGAATCTCACTGGGAAAAAAATACACAGATCAAAAGACTGCATATCACCAATCATCTTAGCAATGCCAACTTATGGGGATGAATTTCTTGAAAAGACGAGCAAAACCATGACAAAACATGGTGGGATTCCTCACACATGAAAAACATTTCATACATTCAAAGTAAATAATTTCTAAATTATACTGTTAAGGTACAAAAACCATTACAAACAGCGTAAACAGGAAGTCCTCACAAGGATATGCATATATGTGACCCTGGAGCACAAAACCAGTCTTAAGTCGCTGGGGTATATTTGTAGCAATAACCAAAAATACATTGTATGGGTCAAAATTATTGATTTTTCTTTTATCCCAAAAATCATTAGGACATTAAGTAAAGATCATGTTCCATGAAGATATTTTGTAAATTTCTTACTGTAAATGTATAAAAACTTCATTTTTGATTAGTAATATGCATTGCTAAGAACTTCATTTGGACAACTTTAAAGGCGATTTTCTCAATATTTTGATTTTTTTGCACCCTCAGATTCCAGATTTTCAAATAGTTGTATCTCAGCCAAATATTGTCCGATCCTAACAAACCATACATCAATGGAAAGCTTATTTATTTGGCTACAATTTCAAAAAATTGAAATTTTTGTGGTCCAGGGTCACATACGGATGATGAGTGTGTTGTGTACATACCCTGTCCTGATCGAGCTGAAATTTGATCAAGATCAGACTCATTTTCATAAATGCCCCGGTCTCCACCAGCGTTCTGCAAGATAAATATCTGTGTTCACAAAGAACACCAGTGCTGCTCGTGATATTATTACAAATAAATAAATATTACAAATCTATGTGTACACAAAATATTTTCTTTTTAAAGGGTTATCATTTTCTTATCTAGATAAGAAAGTCTCTTAAAGGAGGAGAACTGATTCTGGTCACTAAGAAAAAGTGTCTTCAAAATATACATTAGTGCTCCGCAGAAGAAAGGACGTCATGCAGGTTCAGAAAGATGTATGGGTGAGTAGTAAATGATTTTGATTGTTGGCTGAATTATTCTTTTAAGCAGTGCATTGATCAAATACAGGACACACTTCAGATAAGTGTGTGCTTCTGTGAGTGTGTGTGTGTGTGTGTGTGTGTGTGTGTGTGTGTGTGTGTGTGTGTGTGTGTGTGTGTGTGTGTGTGTGTGTGTGTGTGTGTGTGTGTGTGTGTGTGTGTGTGTGTGGTTAAACATGTTTAAGTATGTGTTGTTTTGTGGCATTACTGTTGGCTCATAGCCTGACACATAACCCACTTCTCCATTGGCTTGCAGTCTCCTCTTCAGCTCGGCATTCTCTCGCTCCAGTACCTTATTCTGAACAGTATTAGACGGAGTATTAGACGATTTAGGCATTTAAACAGACACTCTTCAATCAAAGCCACTGTGTTCTAATCAAGTCCAACAGCAACAAACACTCTAATGTCTCTTGGACTTTCTCTTTTTAAAAGACAACCTTTCTGTTTGTACGATTGTACAATTGTTTGTACTGATGGTCAACAGCTTGGGTCATGACTCATGTGCACCTTGTAGCCATCTTTGACAGCCATGATGCCAATATATCACTTTGAGGGTGGGTTGCACCAACAAGGATTAAATTAAGCAAAGTTTAGAGCTAATCGAGGATTTGTTGATCTGGGTTTTATTTTAAATGGAGTTGTGTTGCACCACTCAGTTTTAAACTGAGATGAACAAATCTGGGATTAGAATTCTAACCTGCGATTAAAACCTCCATCTACGATTAATTTTCTACACCATGGTGGATTCGTCATGTAATTAATTAGCAGCAATGTTAATATTCCTTACCCTCTGTCTCTGACATAAGTTGCTTTTGTCGATAAAGGAAATAAACTTGTAAAAGGTCCGCCGTCTTTATAAAACGCTACGTAGAGAGACAGTTGATCAAACGGCTGATCAAATAAGCAATACAACTTTGAGGCAGTGCATACGGATTTGATCATCTTGGAAATATATATTTATTGTATCAATTAATGGAGTATAGCTTATGACAAAATTATTAGATAAACCTTGATTTAATCTAGATTTAAGCTTAGTCCTTGTCGGTGCAACCCACCCTTAGCGTTTTATTATGACTGTGTGAGTCGCTGTTTGCAGGTACAAGTTAATATGTCATGCCCTAAAATGTATCATGTCTCACAAAGGTCAGATTTTTCTTAGGATTTTAAAAAAATCTGTTTTTAGTTTAGTTTTCTATCTGTTTTCACTCTAAATATAAATCATATTAAACTGAATAAACTGTAAATTAAAGAGATGTTTGATTGTGTGCCACTTCATCTTGTCATGTCGTGTAAAGACACTTCAGGTGTTTCTGACATGTGTTCTGTATGATGACGGGTTACCTTGTGTCTCAGGGCCTCCACCACCAGGTCACGACTGCCTTGTAGACTTTCATTCTGCTTATAAGCCCGAAAGGTGTCACCAATGATAGACACCAGCAGATGGGACTGACAGAAAGAAAAACAACGCAGATCAACTCGTAAAAGAATTTAAGGTAAGATTTAACATTACTGACTGTAAGCTTTTCTCCTCTATTTTCATGTCATTCCATAGGTTTTTATTTATTTATTTTTTTCACATTTTTATTGTCTGTTTTCTTTTAGCTTTTGTTAAGCGCTTTGGTCAACACCGGTTGTTTTTAAATGTGCTATATACAGGTGCATCTCAATAAATTATAATGTCGTGGAAAAGTTCATTTAGTGAATTGGTGTTAAATGTGAGCCAACTCAAATTGTGAAACTCGTGTATTAAATAAATTCAATGCACACAGACTGAAGTAGTTTAAGTATTTGGTTCTTTTAATTCTGATGATTTTGGCTCACATTTAACACCAATTCACTAAATGAACTTTTCCACGACATTCTAATTTATTGAGATGCACCTGTATATAAAGTTGTATTGTATTGTATTGTAACAATGTAAGTTATTATTAATAAAAGCAATCAAAATAAAGGAAACAATTTATATTAAAATGTACTAATGAAGTTTACAAAACAAAACAAAAAATATTAGTGTAAATACTGTAAGGCTGATATCAAAACAAAGATTAAATGGATGTGAATTATTCAGGGATCTGAATTAATTGCAGGAAATTGTGGAGAAGAAGAAGACTTTTAAAACCAGGGGCAGTTTTGTGTGGGGGGTTGAACCACTCAAAAGTTTGGGGTCTGTAAGGTTTTTTAATGTGCTTTGAAAAAAAGTTTATCACGCTGTCCACGTCTGCATTTATTTGATTAAAAATACAGTAAAGGTCATTGCACACTGAGTCCGAAATTTTCTCGTGCGTTTTTCATTTTGGTATTCCTCATCCTTTCTTATCCAAATGCATGCTACAGATGCGAAAATGCAGAAAGTCGAACCTGATCCGAATTTTTTTATGATGGACGAACGTTTCGGAGGCAGTGTGTAAACGTGATTGACACAACGTGAGGTCGTATTTATTTTTTGACCTTGATGTGCAATGACCTTGATTCAGTAATATTGTGAAATATTATTACAATTAAAAAGAAAAATGTTTCTGTTTTAATATATTGTAAAATGCAATTTATTCCTGTGATCAAAGCTGAATTTTCAGCTGAATTTTTACTCCAGTCTTCAATGTCACATGATCCTTCAGAAATCAGTCTAAAATGCTGATTTGCTGCTGAAGAAACTTTCTTTTATTATTATTGTTATCAATGTTGAAAACAGCTGTGTTGCTTCATATTTTTGTGGAGACTTTAATGAATAGAAAGTTCAAAAGAACAGCACTTGTTTGAAAAGTTCTGTCATGTAATGCATCCTTGCTGAATGATACATTTATTATTATTATTATTTATTTTATTTATTTATTTTTTTTTTTTACAATTTTACTGACCCCAATCTTTTGAAAAGTAGTGTAGGAACACAAATGGGAGAATATAAGTGGCTTGTAATAGGAAGTCTGTCCACTGATTCAATATAAAATGTGCACCTTGAATGCAATGCAAGTTACTTTGGATTTTTCATGGTTTGAGTTATTCTGGTGTGAAACATGGTCTCAGCTTTCAAATTGTGTCTTTTTTGTAAGAAATTCAAACAATAAATACTGTTTTGTGGCTCTTTAATATGTCATGACGCTTCAGGCTTCAGTTCAAGCGGCACGTGAACTGATCATCTCTTCCTCTTTACTAGTTATAGCTTGAAATAAACATGAATGAACATCTGAGGGGCTCTTGTTTCAACCGCAGAAAGACATCTATATACACACAATTTTTCAAGTTCAGTTCCACTGACGTTAATCTACTCTCCTGTCAGATTTGTTTGTCGGACAAAATGGCAGATTCGGCGTTATGATTGGTCAGATCAGCTGTTAATCAATCTCCCGGCAAAGGGTCAATTGATTCCTCATCTCCATTTACTTTATATCAAAACAGGGTCAATATCATTACCTACACTGTAAAAAGTGCTAAGTTGACTTAACTCAAAAAAATCGAGGAAATCCGTTGCCTCAAAATTTTTAAGTAAATGATCATTTAAAAAATAAGTTTTTTTTTTTTTTGTTTGTTTTTTTAATTATTATTTACTTAATAATTTTGAGGCAGCGGGTTTCCTCAGTTGTTTTAAGTTAAGCCAATTTAGCACTTTTTACAGTGTAGCTGTTGCCGGTACACAATTTTACAGAGGGAAAAGTAAACATCAAGACTATTCAAAAATGGAGGAGTTGACTCTTTTGGATTCGACTGCAAGTTTTTGCTACTGACTTGCCTTTAAAACAGTTCAAGTGGTTCCCATTGACGCCTAGGCAGAGGAGGCAGCAGAGCAATAAGAAGGCTATGAAAACTATAGAGGCTTCACAAGTTTGAATGTAAATGGAAAATAGTGAAGTAATGTATCTAGGATTTCCAGAACTCACAAACTTCTTGCTCTGGAAGATGTAGCAGTGGTACATGTCCGCCGCTGGGTGTCTGGCCACAAAGCCAAGTATTTTGGGCTGAGTCGGATGTACTGCGCAGAAAGAAACAGAGGGCAGAGCGCAGGAGTACAGCATGAACTGAGAAAACAAGAGGGAGACTGTTATGACGGTTATTCTCCATTGTAAACATGTGCATCACTGTCTGCGCTTGAGTACATGGTCCTCAGTCACACCTTTGTTTTATGCTCTAGAATGTCAATAGCACTTCTGGTCAGAAACAGATGTACTTTAGTTTTCTTCATTTTCTCATCCATTTCTAGGTTTGGATCCTAAAAGGGAAGGAAAGAGATAATGGGACACAGGACAAAGGATCAAGTTATATAATATCTCTATCTCTAATGACTACAGCACAGTGACATTTATGGTTTTATCACCTGTAGGGCTTGTACTGCATCTGTCAGGATCTGCATCCCACCTGGACGGACCACCTGGATACGACCCAAAAACTACACACAATCCACAAACCCCATACGTGAGTGAGTAATCACATTAAGAGCATTAGTTAGTAAATGACACAACATTGTTGGCATTTAGACCATTTAGAAACAATATGCTTTAATTGATACTCACTTTAACCGAGAAGTATATTTCGCTATCATCATCTATGTCACTCATCTTCACCACTATCCTCTCTAGTGTCTGTTTAAAAATGACCAAATACACAGAGTAGTAAACAAGGCAAGATGACATATTTCAAATATAGTTTAATAAAGCAATGACACACTGTGGCCTAAAATATTTGGACTTTCTGGCACACTTTAAATGTCTTAACATTGCATAACAAAATAACAAACCAAGTTAGATTTGAAACATATGCTACACAAACTTTTCTCAGAACTAACTTACCTTTTATCAGTATATAACACAAATCAGAAAGCACAAAAAATGCTACTTATCCAAAACTGGACCTCACACACATAAGAAACTGCACTTACGTTTGGATGAGAACTTCGTGTGGCTGAGGTGATGTTCTCTTCCGCGGTCTTTCAGGGTTAAAGTCGTATGATGTTAATGGTTAACTGTAAAACTTCTTTTCTTTATGGCACATCAGACCTGATAACAAGTCAGGTATTACCATCTGTTATTATATTACCATTGTTATGTCATATCTGTCTTTGAACATGTTTTGCAGCCTGACGGACAAGTTAAAGAAACACTAATTATCGTTTCAGTTTAATATTTGAAATTTATGCTATAAGCAGTTTATAAGTGAGGAACTGATCAGAAAGATGGTTACAGATCAAGAACAAGTTGGCTGTAACCAGTAGATGGTGCTGTTGTAGATCAAATAATGAGATATGTGTTGACAATTAATAAATGAAAATAATCTAACAGAATTAATTTACAAGTTATAGACATTTAAGTGATGTAGGTTTGGCAGCCCAAATGAGTTTAAATAATCCTGAACATGTAATAAAGCAATGAATCGGGATAATTCAAGAACCTCAAGTAACCAGCTCATACATACAGTGTGCATTCTGTACATCCAGCAATGTCTGTGCGACATACCCTCTACATATACTGAGATTAATCGCCAAAGTCCATTAGAAAAAATGCAGAGAGACTTTTTTTTGAGGGGAAATTATGTCAGGTCAGACTGATTTGAGTCAAAACTATTTAAACAATGTGATAAGGAAGTGTGAACAGTATTTCTTGTTTTACAGGACAAGCAGATGTACTTTTACTTTTATTTCTGTTCAGTGTGAAAGCATATACAGACCATGGTGTACACAGAGAACTTTGCTGGAGGTGTTTTTTGCATATTTAGTAAAACTGAATCTAATGTGTAAAACAGCAGATATGCCCCTGAAGAATGTTGTTTGTTAGCATCCGGGTAAACGTACCTCTTCAGTTCGCATTCTTTTACTGTCACTTTTACTGGCATTACCATTTGTTCAAGTGAAACTACAAGCAAAACTCTTGTGACATACATGAAAAGCACTGATAATGTTCATGCTCTGTTTCTGAATTTGATTGTTTCCAAAGACAGAAAGATCTGACCTCTGGATAAAACGCACTATGCACAGTGTACTTTCTTCGAAGACTCATCTTATTTAGGGCCAAAGAAACTAGACTTCTAAGTAACATTTAAATAAAACCCATTCAGTTTCTCCTATTTTTAGGTGTATGCCAAGACGTATAGGCGTTGCGCAAAACATTTCATTCACAGTTTAAAAGAAGTCAATTTGTAATTACGGTTGCTTTGCTCTGGTATATATGACTGTTCCAGAAGCATCATGCCCATTGAAACTGAGGTGACTCATATTTGTCCTCTCGAATTTTCAAGCCGCCCATTTACCATTGTATTAGTCACTACATTTCTTGATTATTGTACAAATTGTTGGTATTGATTTATTTAACATGAAGACTTTAATACCACACCGAAATTTTTACTATACATAAAGAACTGCTAACTTGCCACAAGATTTTTTCTTTAGTAAATAAAATGTGCATGACATTCCTGCACTATGCCAGGAATGCCGTTTCTTTCTAAGTGCAGATGTTTAGGCATAATAATGCATGAAGAATGACAAATAGAATGAAGCAAGAGTGAAAATGACAGCATGCCGGTGTCAGTCAAAGTCCACTCAGAATAGTTATCCATGACTCCTCCGAAGTAGAGTGGATCGCGAATGCAGGATATACTGTGTCCTTGAACATGGCACTAAATGTATGAAGGTGCTGCCTTCGCCCTCCTTGACCTGAGCTGTGGAATGCAATAGTTCCTCCTTCGTAATCCAGGGTTACTTCGACCTTCTTTGGCGGCATGACCAGCCCTTCACCTACGGCCACATTAGCCGAGTCATAGCACGCCGTCAGCTTCTTGCTTTTCCACTGCAGCCTCCAGGAACTGGTGTTATGCCCCAGCCTGCTGTGGTCACCTTTACGTGGGATGCTTTTATAGCACAGTCCCAGAGACCACATACACCCAGAACCAAGCTCCACTGCCCACATGTGAACTCCTGTGGAGAAACCCTGGGTGCACAAGACCTGAGTGGCTGTGGAGAAGCGTTCGCTCTGATCTCCAGTGGTGCTGCTCTTAACTCCGGCACACTGCTTGACTGTTTTGAGATCGCTGGACAGCAGAAGGCTAGGATGGGCTGTGGCTGCATTGAAGGTCAGGTCTAGAGGGTTCATCATGCCATGGAGGAACTCCAACAGAAGACTCATCTCGCCATGGAAGGCGTCTGTACGTAGGATCGAGCGCAGCTGTTTGGCATTGGAAGACTCATGGGAAGGTAGAGCAGGAATGGTGACGTTAGCAGCCTGGCGGACCCTTGCTTCGACATTGAGGTAGTTCTGGATGAAGAGAAACTCTGAGGATTGAGAGAGAACTTCACCGGTGCACTTTTGGGCTTCCTGCAGCTGGTGTAGACAACCCTCCAAGTCGCATAGATTGGCCTGCCAGCTTTTGTCCCGTGAATGAAGCTCGTCGTTCATCACAGTGCTCATACGACTCTTAAAACATCACATATAAACAGCGTTAATGTGCTTTACCACAACATGACTGTATGTCGTCAGCACTGGTGTAGATCTGTTGCTCTCGACGTAAGTGATGGTGACATTACTTTGGCATCACTACTAAAACCTACCCAGGCTCATTGCAAATATGTGCCTCTATGTACATTTATGCAAAACTCAAAAAATCTACCTATACGTACAAATCGCTCGTTTCCAATTGAAATTAACACGAGAGGCAGTAAAACTTTTATTCCTTTCCACGCAAAGTATTATTTTTCCAGAGTTTCGATTAAGAAATCCTAATTTTGCACAATTCATTGCAAACTATTGTTATGACTTCAAAACAAGTTTACATGCTGTGCCATTTGAAAATTTATACTTTTGAACATTAGTGTCACATATATAGCTTCATATGTGTGGGTTTTCCAATGTAGTAGGTTTGATTGGTAGCTCATGCGATACGGTATTGCATTTGCGAGGTGAAGCACTCCGGTAGGCTATGTTTGACAAAACAGCTCAAACCTGTGTATAAGGAAGTTAAAATAGCACGGTTGCGAATATGTTTTTATATGATGTCTGCATTCATTAACCCTATTGGTCAAGTTTATGGTCGGGTTTTGGTGTAGGGGGTATGCTATTTTCCAACACGATTGAGCATTAACTTTTGGTGACACTCACCAGACATTTGAATTCGTGCAATACGTACTTGAAGCAATGCAGGTACCAAAATAATAAACCATGTCACGGTCACGTATTGAACGTGCATTTTAGCTCCACTCACTGGACATTTTACTTTGAAGCTGCCGCGAACCATGCAGTGAGGTATCAGTGTTAAAGTGCCCCTATTATGGATTTTTGAAAATGACCTTTGATGCAGTGTGTAACACAGCTCTAAGTGAATGAAAACATCCTGCAAAGTTTTAAATCTGAAAGTGCACCGTGTATAAAGTTATTATCTCTCAAAAGAAAGAGTCGATTCTGAATCATTGAAACGAGTCGTTTTTAAAATGAATCCCAAGCCGTTTCATGTTGACATCAACATTAAACATTAGCATATTGCCCGCCCACTTGTTGGTCTTTTTGCATCGGTCGGAATGAAAATGCAAATTCATTCTTTGCCACTAGGTGCCGCTTTTGGAGCGTAAAAAATAGCGGTTCCCCGGTAACGCTGTACACTAAGCAGCACTGCACACTGCTTTAAAGGAAATCGGACCAATCTCCGCAGATTAGTGTCACGCGAAGGAGGGGTCTAGAAAAATTAATCGTTGAGTGAATCGTTTGGGAGTTGTTGAGCAAGTAAATAAATGCATATTATAAGAAAATGAAAGTGTTTTTTGACCTTGCATGTATGTCAACCTGTTGTTGGGGACTCCCAAAACCAAAATATAAACCTTTCATTACCCATAATAGGGGCACTTTAATGATATGTCACCTAAAACACGTATTTCCAATGAGCCTGGGTTGACTAAAACTAAACGAGACTACTTCCACACCATGCACATTTTGTCTGAGCACATCAATCTGAACTAGTAGCATCATTTTACCTCATTCTTACCTTGTATGTATTTATAAGTGAAGTCATGTTGTCCAGCAGTATGTTTGCTCTGGCCACCAGTTTATCTTCGGCCTTGTCCATAGGACCTTCACTGGCACTTTTCACCAGAGCTTCTGTAATTTGTAACTTGTCAGACACAGACTTCCCCAGTTCCTCAAGAACTCTCTTCATTTCCTCCTTCACCACCTCGAACGTCTGCACCTCGTGGTGCTGGTGAGTGCCCTCCATCAAGCACTCGGAGCAGAGGAACAGGCGCTCCTGCGCACACAGGTACTCCGTGACCTTCAAGTGCACCGGGCACCTCTTCCCATCCCGTTCTGCGGGGAGCTCCACTAAGACATGTAGCGAGCGGTGCCGTTCCTCGTGTTTTTTGAGATGGCCGGGGCACAGTGACATTTCACAGCGTGTGCAGAATTTCACCGCAGCTACAGGGTTGTCCAGGCACTGGTCACATGGCACCGTAGGGCCTCCTTTCAGTCCGCCGCCTGTCGTGGCCACCAGGAACCCATCCACGATACTGCTAAGCTTGAAGTTCTTGGGAAGCTTCGCCGGGCTGCCGTATTCTTCCCTGCATTCCGGGCACCGTTTTGGGGACTTGGGATCTTCCGCGCTGGCAGCATTTTGTATACAACCCAAGCAATAATTGTGTCCACAAGGAAGGGCCACGGGATCACGGTACAGCTGCAAACAGATCGCACAGCTCAACTCCAAAGCTAGACGCTCCTCGGGTTTGCTTTGAGACATGTCTGCAGGTTCTGAGTGAAAGCACTTCTGCGTGTCAGCTTTGAGAAGCGGTTACTCGTATAGCCTGTTTTGAGCCTGTACTGCAACATTCCAGGTAAAGACGACATTGCCGAGAAATGCAATTGGTTCTGCCGGCACGGTGAGAATGCTTTGTAGTAACGGCATTATGTTTACGGACAAAACAAGAATCTTTAATGGAAAATTGGATAAATGAAACACTGTGGGTATCTATGCATGCTGATCAGGTTTTATAAAAAGCACATCATGTGCTGCGGTCACAACTCAATGCATGGTGGACGTTCAGATGGTCATTGAAAGAAAAAGGAAACCAGAGGAAATTAATAATAATGAAAGCAACTTTTCACAAAGAACATGTGCTATGCTTCTCCATGTTTATAGTAAACACTAATTCCTCCGTGTGGGGGCTCTCTTTGTGCCACATCTGAAAACCTTGAGAGTGCTTCATCCTGTTACGCTAACCAGAAAAGTTCGGTACTTTTGTCAAGGGAAGGATATGACTGTCTGAAAATGACGTGGTCTAACACAGTCACGCTATGGTCCCTTTGAGAGGGGATCGAAATCCAGTGCTTCTGATTGTGGTGAAATATTTAGAAACATATTTGGAGAAGAAATTAGATTCAGAGGAACATAATACTTTTATTTCAAAGCTTAATAATCTTAAAGTAAATACTTGTGTGTCTATCAGATTGTCTTGTAAAGATGAATAAATACATTTGCTCAGAACTTTATACCACAATCAGTCCTGTCAGAACAAGGCCTAGAAACAATTCAAGTTTGCAAGTGCATGACAAGTCTAGAGCAAATCTCGAGACTCTTTTATCAAACTCTGAAAAGTGTCTCTTAAGGATGAGTCAGACAACTGAAGCTCCCTCAGGAAAAGCATCCCATCTGTAGGATATATCAAATCCACCGGAAGTCTTTTTTTGTAAGCGGCTGTCATTTGATTTGTAGGAGACTTCCAGGTGTTGTGATCAAAGAGAAAAGCCCTCTCACTGTTGTCTTCTTGTCTCATTCACGAGAATGTGAAGTTGCTGCAGGGAATCTTTAAGCAAAGACCTTTAGATACAGACAAAAGCAGAATTATTGTAGCAGTATATCAGTGCAAATCTAACTATGCAAACCAGTGCATCAGGTTTAATTATCGGCATCGTGCTAATTCCTATTTGACATGTGCCCTCAGTTTCATTATTTTCATCATCAACCCACATTCATATCAATAAAAACTTTTATTTATCAAAATGACAAGATGTATTTTAGATAATTTAGTTTTTGGATTTCTCAGAATGTGTATTTGTTTTGATTTGATATTCATTCATTTTAACAAGGTCCTTATTTAAAAAAAAAAAAAAAACTGTTTCACATTAACAATCAGCATCTTGAAATTGGTGTATATTCCTGGTACATTTCTTCACAGAATTGGGAGTTAAGGAACAGCTGGGAGTGAAGGCACCAGGCAGAACACCGTTCTCAGTGTCATGCATGTCTGCCATCTTGTGGTCTAACACATATCTGATGCATTACAACACACTGAAAGAATAACTGTTTCTGTAAAGATATCTCTTTAATCTGCTGTTTTCTGTATGACTACAACTGTTATAGTGGATGACATAAAGGCTGAAAGAAATTCTGTATGTGGGGTCCAAAATCTGAGAACACTAGTGAAATACCTTGCACTCATTTTTAGTTTAATAATAATCATACAGTTCTTACAAAATTATATTATCAGTGTAACAATAAGTAAAGTTGAGTCTGGAATTTCAGAATACCTTCGTATTTGGTTTGTGTCTCCTCTGCTGTATTGACAGCTGTATTTAAGTTGACATGAACAAAACTTGACAATCATGATTTGATAATGATCCAGCGAGAATGGAAGCGAGAACATCTGCTCGTCTGTGCAAAGAAATTTACATAGGATTTCTAAATATTTCTTCATCTTTGGTTTATTTTCGGGTTTAAAGTAAAACAAAACTACAGATTTTCAATGTGGACTTCATTATGTGTGTCCAAAGGTTCCCAAAAAGTAAAAACTGAAAATTGTGAGTATATTGTGAACCAAAACTACGCACTAAACTACAGACTCTGTTTAGGGATAGGCACCGAATTAGGGTTAGTCAGTAATAAATATCATTGGCTTAAAAGTCATTGGGAGGTCTTTACTGTGATTTAAAAAGCAAATGTGCATAAGTTTTGTGTGAATAAGCCACCGTTATAATAAGGATGGAATTGTAATTCCCATTTAGACCCAGTTGTAACAGAGGTTCAGTATTCAAAGAGGCCTTTCCTTTCCTCAGTGCTTGTTAAAGCATCCGTGGGTTGTGCAGGTAATAGGGGACCCTAACCCAGCAATAACGGCTACTTTGAAGTGGAAACGCTATTAAATCAACTTCTGGCTCCCCTCCTCCCACAGGAACAAACATGAGCCCGGCGGACCGTGCCTTTCCCCACAACCTACCACACAGTTCTGCCTCTTAAATTTAATTAGGCTGTAATAAAAAAAAATTTGAAACAAAGGTGCACTAGGCAGCAATACATCCAGGGAAACAATGCTGGGTTCATTCTTTGTAGTTTAGCCTGTTTGATTGTGTCTTGTGTGTCAGACTTAGTCAATAGAGGTTTGTAAAGTTGACTTAAAAGTATAGTTCACCCAAAGTCATCATTTACTCACTCTCATGTCCTTCCAAATCCAAAATGACTTACTTTTGCAGGAAACAAAAGAAGATATTTTGAATGATGTTGGTTACTGTTGACTTCCATTGCATGGACAAAAAACACTGAGACATTTCTCAAATGATCTTCTTTTGTGTTCGACAGAAGAACGAAAGCAATATAGCTTTGGAACAACATGAGGGCGAATACATGATTTTATTTTTAACTGATGGCTGCAACATTTTTGAGACTAATTGCTCTGATGGTGGGATTCCTCATGAAATTTTCAGGGTCAGCTGACATGATTAATTACACTCATTTTAATGTTTGTGTATGTGTTAAATATTATGAATCACTGTAAATTAACATTCAGTTGACAGCCCTGTTTTGGGGATACCAGATTTGATAGTTTTTGGTAGTTATTAAATTAGTGTTAGTTCCATTGCATATTGCATAAGAGAAAATGCCATATTGTTATTATATTATACAATATTATATCCTAATAAACCCAGGCCAACAATAATTGTATTAAAAACATGAACCGTGAATAGATCTTGTGTTCATCTCCTTGTGCTAGCTGAGATGTTGTGTTTATGGCACAGTTGTGCTCATCAGCCTCATTGCTGGAAGTTTGAAGTGATGCATTAGTGATGTGAATTAAGAGCAGTAAAGATGAGAGCGGGCATATGGTGTGATGGGGTTATTGGAAGAATCCTCCGGCCTGGCGGTTATTTTTGTTCAATAGCATTTACATAAGACATGAATGAAAAGAACCCATCTTGAATCGGGCAGAAACCAGATGCCCATGCTGACATTAAAAGGTCCTTTGGAGACGCAGCTTCAAAACGAATTTAAGGAAATTCCGCGTGTGCGGAACAAAAGCCCAAAGCTATTTATGCAATATCCATCAGAATTTACAGTTCTGTTTAGATCTTTAAAACTTTGCCTGTGCCGTGGGACTTTGTTTTATTTTGATGTTAGGTCAGCTAATGAAGATCAAGTTTATGATGCCTTTGGCATTTCGACTAATATTTAAGCTGTTTTTAGAATATATGAGGTCAGAATCAGGGTTAGAGTTAGGATATTTTATAAAGGTGACTATTTATGTATAATTATGGGTTTATGAATAAATGCTCGATCAACTGCTGATTTGATAGTGGACACTTATGCAAACTTGTTTTTGAATTAAAAAAAAAAAAAAAAACTTTTCAACTAAGGTTTGTTCATGCATATTTTTCTTAGGCGATTTTATTTTGGAGCTTGACGAAAAAAGGTCTGTGAAGATTCTTCAAACTTTCCACAGACAAAATTACAGCAAACAGGTTTGGAATGACGTGGGGGTGAGTATATAATGATGGGATTTTCATTTTTGGACTTTTGCTTTAAAAATAAAACATCCTTTTTTGTCTTGCCGTAGAGGTCAGGCCTAAATTTCTCATGACCTGGAACTGGATCAGTCTCACCTTTTCGATGATCCCACCATGACCTCTTGCAGAAACACCTCCATGTTAAGCGACTGCCCACAGGAAGTGAGTCCTTTTGGGAGGAAATGGCTCCCAGATGTGTGGAGGTGACCCAGAGCTCTGAAGAGAGAGGTGAGCGAAGGTCAGTCGTGAGGGAAGACGAAAAGAAGGACAACAGAGTGTCACAACCTTCATTTTGGCATTGCGTAAAAAAACCCATTTGTAACTTCGAGTGAGAACATAATGCTCCAATTCATCTGCTCTGTATACTCTGTTATGAAAACAAAAATAAGATGCATTTTATTGCATTTCTGATTGTGCTGGTCCACACTGTTCTCTTAAATTAAACCTTTAATTCTAGCTAAACAGGACACTGCTATATGATGTTTCAGTAGCATTTTAGGGACCGATTCTTGCTGTTAACCCATATTAATGCCTTATTCTGATCATATTTTAGATCCCTTAATCCACCTCATATCTAAACTTATCAATTTCCTTACTAACTATTAATAAGAAGTAAATTAGGAGTTTACTGAGGCAAAAGTCCTAGTTAATTGTGAGAACTGGTCCCCAAAATCCAAAGTTCTGGCATGAAACTCTAGATGGCGCAGTCCGATAAGTCAAACTCAATCTGACATAATGACATCATTATCATATAGCGCAGCTGATTGGCTCTTTTTGTATCAGCAGCCAATGAGCTTGCTGCTCAACATTTAAATGCTCAGCTAGTGCTTGCTGCAGCAGTTGGAGCGCTCTTCAGAAACCCTCCACCTTCCCCAGCTCCACCTGTCTAGATCTGCTACAGGGTGATTCATGTATGCTATGGGGGTTATTTTATGTTTATGTTATGTTTTTTGTGCAGCAGCAGTATTTCTTCCAAGACCAAACACATTAACAGTCATGTACAGTACCATGCTAATCCCTCTGAGAGTTGTCAGTCAAATCTCTTGGAACATTTTTGGACACCTTCCAAGGTATCTTCAAAAACATCTCTAGTTTTGATAGTTTTTCGCAACTCGCAGCTAGGAGATCAATGTTCAAAATAAAAAAATAAAAAACAGACGATGCAGCCAAAAGCTCTACAATGATATTTTTTTGAAGCCATTTCAAGTGTTTGGCACTTTCATCTGATCCCATTATGTTCTAATACCAGCGTTAATTTATAGAGGCTTAACAAGGACGTTTGTTATGTCTGCATTGTCATTGTAGTAGCAACAAACTCACAAACACAGATTGCAATGGTCTTTCATCTATGACGCGGCTTTTTCCACACGCTAGCAACAGTGAGGTCATCGCAGCCGTATTAAACAAGCCTCGCAGATGTCCACCTTCAGATATGGAAAGACTCATCCCAGTTCGTGAATCGACCACATCTCTCTCTCACGTCGCGTTTGATGGTCCTTTCAAAGCCTGGAATGTTTTGCCGTGTTGACGGATGTGTTGTTCAGTGAAGCACGAACTTTTTCGTCCCCGAACGTTCGACGGTGAGGTGGCAACAGGGTGAATCAGAGGCACGAGGGGATCGAGATGAGGATAGAGAAGAGCGCTGGAGGAGGAGAGCGAGGGGTCTCGAGTGTTAGTGAAACATTATGTCACGGCCTTGACGAGGAAATGAAATGCGCAGCATCAATCAGGCGGTGGGCCAAGATCAAAGCCAGCCCCACACTCTCCCATATGGTTCTGTTTGACCAGTGCTTTGCTTTTTCCCTCTTTGCTTTTTTTCTCGGCCTCTCAGTCGCATTTTTCTTCTTTTCTGAGAGCGGGCCTTTTGTTTTTTCCCCGTCAGAAATTCCTCCACGTTACTGAGGCAACAACGTGGTAGCACGCAAGGTGAGAGGTCTAAGAAAACCAAACCTGCCACAGATTCTCTGGTTCACACTCGTCTCGCCAACATTTCTTCCTTTTTCCTGCACTCTCTTTCGTGTTTCTCTTTCCTGGTCCTGTTTGTAGCATCATATACTCTGTTACAGTATATTCATTGGTTGACGTCTTATATGTGTGTGCTGGTAATTCAGGGTTGGCATGCATTTGCGCATGTGAAAGATTGTGCAGAGAAATGCATGAAGGCACATGGTTTGTATATGGGTCAGTGAGAGCGTCCATGTAAAAACCAAGGAAAAGTCATACAAATCTAGTTTAAAACATGCACCAAATATTAAAAATGTACTCTTTATATTTTTGTTTGTTTCATATGGTTTTGAAAAACTTTTACGTCATTTTCAAAAGAAAAATTTATGTAAAACATTAATATGATTTCCTTATACAAAAAAGAGTAACCCTATTTTTTTTTAAAACATGCCACATCTTTTTAAAAAATTCAAGTATTAATTTATTAATTAATTTATGTAATTAAGTAAGAATTGCATTTTCTTCTCAAGAATGATCCTTTAATGAGGCTTTTTTCTTCTGTATAATATTTGGACAGTTGTATCACCCTGACATTTTTATAATTTTTTTTTATTTTTTTATCAACTTTATACCTCCCCCAAAAAGTACCAAAATAAATGTTAATACAGGAATTAATAGATATAGATACATAAAAAAATTAAGTGTTGCCCCATGCATTTTACAACACACTCCTTTTGAAGAAATTATACGTTTATGTTGTGTCAGTGTAAAACATTACGTATATTTTGGCCCATTTAAAAAAGTATAAAAATAACAGTCACACTTTATTTTAAGGTCCAAGTCTCGCTATTAACAAACCATTAACTACAAGTGTTGCCTCAATAAACTCCTAGCTTGCTGCTTATTAACAGTTAGTAAGGCAGTTGTTAAGTTTAGGTATTGGGACGGATTAGGGATGTAGAATATGGTCATGCAGAATATGTGCTTTATAAGTACTAATAAACAGCCAATATGTTAATAATAGGCATGCTAATGAGCAACTAGTTCAACGTTTTGCCAAAATAACACAACAATAACACAAATAAAGATTAAACTGTGATCACCAGCTCTAACACTGGATAAGGTTTTTGATATTGTGCCGCGTGCACATGCCACTGTTCCTCTGTCTGCCCTGGTCTTCATATTCAGGACAGAGATTTGCTGCGACTCAAGAGGCTTGTGGACCCCAGTACCACTTTCACCAGGGGATCCTGTGTTACTATCACTGACCCAATTCTAATCCACTCCTGTCCAAAACTCTCGCAGCACACCATTGTTTATATCAGCCGTCGTATAGTTTCTCCATAACTCCGGTACCCCTAAGCTGTTTATTTCCTGTCAGAGAGTTTCGGTGACGTTGTGGTGTATAAATGTCTTGATCAGACGCAGGTGCGCGGTGTGGGAGGGACATGTGATCAGATTTGCTCCGGAGGCTGATTTTGACAGGGACCACCATGGTGCAAATCTAAACAAGCTAAAATGCCAGTGAAAGTGCCTCCAACTCTTTGTGACAAAATGGAGCAGTGTGGAATGGGTCACTGTACATGCACATTTACTGATATTAAAAATAAAACATCTATAATTGTGAACGGCATTCACAAATAAATGATATTAGAGCCATAGCCTAGCGGTTAGAGCACATGCTTTAATATATTAAGACATGGTGCTCATATTAGCAATGTCAATATTCGATTTGTGCCATAGCTTTTTCTTTTTTCCTATTTTCCCATTATATATTGTACTCTACTACTGTAATATGAAATTAACTTTCAAAAAAGCTAAATAAGTAAATAAAGGTGCCCCAAAGGTGCTAAAAAGTGCTTTAAAACTTTTAAATAAATAAAAAGACTGTCGGACCATGACAGTAGATTTTTGACATTGTTTCCATTTCTTGTTCCACCTAAACATACTGATAGGCCAAGCTGTTTCTACAGGTTTTAATCCAATGTGATCTCATTTGTATTTATAATAGAGTAATAAGGTACATAAAATTCAATCTTGGGACTCGTATCTGGTCTCAAGTCTTACTATGAATGTTCTTAGTCTTGTCACGCATGTGCATGCATTTTTACTTTCTGCTATTTAAATAGCACTATGTTGTGTTCCTGTCATTTTGACCCCATTTTTTTTTTTTCTGAAAAATGCTAGTTAATGTTATCGCATTGTATTAAATCTTACTTAATACTTGCACATGGTAAAACAACCTCCCAAACCATCATGTTTGCATTATTTTGACCTTCAAACCTACAAAAATTGCTTATACAGTTATACAGGTGTTTTTTTTTTTGTGACTGAGACCTCATTGATCAGAGCAAATGCACCTCAGGTTTTGAGGGAAAATTGGCAAAATTGTCCTCAAATATTGTTTCTCCTCAAAAACTGAGGTGCGTAAACTCAGATCAGTGAGGCCTACAATCAATCAGTTCCAAAAAGAAATACACAACTTGTGCTAATTGAAAGAAAACAAGCTGACAAAAAGATTTGGAGATAATATAGCATGATAATTTTTAAAAGCCTGCCGATTTTTGATCAGGAAAACCAAATTAGGTAAAGGGGTTTCAGCACAACACAAGGGATAAATATTTGTGACTGAAAATGTGTCCATTGCATATCTGGAATATACAAGGTGACGTTATTGTATGCTGCATTGCATCTCTTAGATGTAACTGTGAACAGCCCTCTAGCAACACACATTTTGTCTTTCCCCCTTATCTGGCACTTAGTTCATGGGGCCTCTGTTAATGTGCTGATAATGTTGAATCAGGTGTGTTAGATATGGAGTACTACAGGTCCAGTGCTGAGAGACACTGATCTAACACTCACAGCTCAGCCAAAGCCTGGCTTCTGATCTCTCCTGAAAATGCATGATGTTCTTCTGTTCTGTTCTTTATTACCAAAAAAATAAAAATAGCAAGACAATACAAATAGGATACAATTACATGACTAGGTCACTTAGTCATTGATCAGAAATGTCTTGGTCTTCCGCTGAACGTTCTGTCCCTCTCTCTTTTGAAATGATTGCTGCACCCCACGGCTACATAACAGATCTGTCAGTTTTCTTAATCTGCAAGAGAGACATGAGAGAGACTGAAAAATGAGGCCTGTTGTTTGCATTTAACTGTTGATTAGAGTGCCAATTCTGTTCAGAAATGAATTCATTGTTTTTTTTTAAATTTCATAGAATGTGCTTTGGTTCTGAAACCAATTTTAAGTTTAGCAGGACACTCGTTATGAGATTCTGAAATGAAATGAACAATCACAATGACAGGATACAATCAAGGCTGGTTTGGTTTCATTTAAATTGACACATTGTATTTAGTCATAAAGGTCAAAATAAAGCGAAAAATATTGATGTGACTTTTTAATTCACGTCCAGATTCACTACTACGCCAGTCCTGACTCCAGCCCCTGTTTTTCCTCAGACTCAAACAAAACATGTGCTGATATGATGCTTCAAAATGTTTTAAGTGAAACAAAATGTTCTACATTCAATTCTCTTATGTGTTTATGTTCATGGTTGTTTGAAACTACATGTGCATGAGAGATGGCAACTTTTCCCACTAACCTATATGTAAATTCACCCACAGGTGAATATTCACACGCAGATGAATTTGACACAATCAGCAATATACAAAAACTGACTCACAGTCCCACTTTTAAATGCAAGGACAGGTCTGAGAAATGCTCTTGTTCATAGACACGCGTCATACATATACACTCAGCGATGTTTAGTTTTCACTCAGCATGTTCGAAATAAAGTTCAGTTTACCCCTGAAAACCTCACCGTGCCATAAGGCCAACAGAGAGACAGCATGAAACAGCATGCAAAACAGCAAGCCTGCTTCTCGGCTCCCTCCTATTGTCTGTCTTGGGCTGTGCTGGGGAAAAAAAAGAGGAGGTGGAGGGTGCTGGAGTGGTGGAGGGGGTGTGCATGGACCGAAGGCTTGTTTCAGGAGAAATCTGGAACCAATATGCTTCAGACAATTTCAAGAAAACTCTACAGCAGAGTCTTTGCCGCCACCTTAGATCGCGGCCCCTTCCCTCTGGCTCTATGCTCCAATCGCGACGTGCATCGCCTTCCTGTTTCCTTTGAGCGGCTCCACCCCTCAACCAATCCACCTCTTAACCAATCGCTGATCAAAGTAGGAAGGGCTTTGGAAGACTTAGGCACTGGCCTTTATAAAAGACCTGACAACCAGATAGTGATTTTGAGGTTTCAAGAACTGACCTAGAGCTGCATGACGTACTGAGGAGACTGAGATTTTTACGAACCCAGATGAATGGCTGCATAATCTGGCACCTTCTTGAGTTCAGAAAAAGCACCTTCTCGCTTTTTGCAGTGATTTGTGTTGCTTTCCTTTAAAATTGTCCAAGGCAAAGAACTGGGCCACAAACGAAGGAGCAAAATAGGAAAGAAGCACGGGATTGACAAGGACGACCGAGCGTCATGCGAGAGGAACAGTCTTGTGGCGACTTTCCCGAGGGTGGGGTCCTACCCAGTGAAGAGGAGCAAGAACGTCGCCCTAACAAGTGCCCCGTCGTTGTTGCGCCACCAACGGGTGCTCGAAAGCGGCTGACAGGTCCCAAGAAAGAGCCTGGGGGACCCCTAGCACAGGACGACAAGACGTCACTGGAGGGCCCGTCTACGCTCACTCCCTCCTGCCCCAAGCGGCCCAAGAGGAGTTCTCCTTCTTCCTCATCGACCTCTGCGGCCTCCCTAGTGCCCACCGTGAGCACGGTGTCACCTGTGCCCGGGCAACCGTTCGAGGACCTCCACACGCAACGGGTGATCGCTAACGTCCGGGAACGGCAGCGCACGCAGTCCCTAAACGACGCTTTCGCCTCGCTGCGGAAGATCATCCCCACGTTGCCTTCAGACAAACTGAGCAAGATTCAGATCCTCAAACTGGCTTCGAGATACATCGACTTTCTCTACCAGGTTCTCCAGAGCGATGAAATGGATGCCAAGCTGGCCAGTTGTAACTACCTGGCCCACGAAAGGCTGAGCTACGCCTTCTCCGTATGGAGGATGGAGGGCGCTTGGTCCATGTCCGCCACTCACTAGACGTTCACCCATTCCTGATCCTACAGCGCTAAACGACCCTCCAGATCCAACCAGCCTCTGAACTCTGAACCTGCATTCTGCCCCAGAGAAAGTGACTCTGATTATTAAATCTATCGCTGTTTGTCTACTAGCTATGGCTTCAAATTCACCAGCAACAGCCATTTGACTCCTGCTGCCATGACTTGACCCTGCCTAAAGCTGACCTCTGACCTTCCAACAACGACCTTTTTTTACTTTTTCTCAGAGCAACCCTCTACAGGTATGTCAGTGAAATGTTATGTCATATGGTAGCTGATATGAGCACATGGATCTGGTTTAGTCCAAGTTGTTGATCTGCAAGTTCACGCTTCTCTAGCACAAATTTGCTCATCGCAGACTTACTCATTGATTATGGACTTGTTGGATTTATTTTATTACATAGGCTTCATCACACGATCAGTGTTTAGTGAATTCAGGGGCGAAATTTACCTTTCCTCCATTTATGGTGTATGTGGAATTATGGATAATCAAACATGCACCCAAAACAGCTGTTGAATTAATTTCTCAGAGAATGCAGAGTGCATTATCTTAGTATATATATATATTATATTATATATATTTATACAGACAGATGCTGTACTGTATGCTGTTTTAAATAGCGCTGATCGTGGAAGCTCTGTGCCCAGTTACAACAAACATCAAGTTAAGATATTACTTTTAATAATATAATAATCTGTAAAGGTATTAACACCTAAAGGCTTTTTTCAGGGGTTTGTTGTAACTGCCTTCTGGCCCTTATTGTGGCTTGGGCGGCACTGGAACAGAACCTGTTTTTGTGGCTGGACCTTTAACCAGCTGGAGTAGCTCTCACCCGCTGAACTGATGCCATTGGTCTAACGAACAGTTAACCTGTTTCAGAATCACATTTACACAGTAAATTCAATAGAATAAAAAAATGCACATATATAAATTAAAGTGTGTTCAATGCTGCATAGTAATTTTCCAAGTATTGTGCAAATTTTTTTTATCTTGACTGTATGGTAGACTCAAAATCAGGTTAAACATTTGCAGGCATCAGAAGCAAATTGTTTGTATATTTATTTATTTATTGTACAACAGAAAGGTACAAAAAAAAGGCAAAAAAAGAAAAGAAAAAGGCAAACAAAAAACAGACAAAAAAAACAGACAAGACAGATTACTTTTATGATAGCTGTCTGAGGGAGGATATTTTTACAATGTGCTCGATATTGTCCATTTAATAATTCTTTGCAGAAATAATCTGATCTAAATGTTGTACTCATTTATAATGGACTAAATGCTAACCATTTCAGATTTGTCCAAATAGGAATAGGTATTCAGTAATAGGAATTTGTAACTTCAAACATATGTCAATTGGTTTAGATGGAAAAAAGCAAAAAACGATTCCAACCCCAGGTTAATGGTATGAAAATTAAATGCATAAAAAACATGCTGTCTCAAGAATTTGTGAGATAATAGCCTTTTTGAGAAAACATGAATGTGAAACTCCTCTTTAATTCCAAGATTCTGGAGTTTCCACTTATGCACACCTTAGCAGAAGAACAGAAATTATTCTTATTCCCATTGACAAATTTATTCATGTCATGTGATCTATGTTTATTGTAAACATTTACTTGTCAAGTTTACCTAAATACGACTCAGCACAACTTCCAGCTTTTGATATTCCGCTGTTAAGGTTATCATACGCAGGCCTACTGATGTAGCCTCTTCTTTCGATTTCATAGTATGTATTGCCTTAGCCACGAGTACATTTAAATATACTGCACGTAAGTATCTTAAAAAAAAAACAACACCAAAAAAAAAAAAAAAAAAAAACCCAGACGTTTTTATAAAGTTATTGTCTGCATAATTTTGTGTTGGTCATGCATATATAATTTTCTATATTTATAAATAAATTTATGTATAACTATTTATATGTTAGTACATAGGTAATAACTATGTAATTAATATGTATTTAAAACAAGTATGTACTTATTTCACATTTTCCACCGTGATCTCAGTCTGAGAACCATTGGCCATGTGTTGCTGTTAAAGATAACAGGGAACAAAGAAAAATCATTAAAGGAAAAGAAAAGTGAGTGAACAGGAAGCAGGGAAAGGTGGAGAGGACTCTCCTTTAGCCCACGGGTGTAAATCGCCCTCCCTCTGCCCTTCACGGGATCTCGTATCCAGTGTCGTGCAATCAGAGGCGACCGGGCCTAGACATGCAGGAACCTAATGATTGGAAACAGTTGTGGGGTGTTACAGAGGTGTGTGTGTGTGTGTGTGTGTAAGAGATACACGCCATACACACACAAAAATACACACACTAATTCAGTTTGATGATATATATCAGTTTGATGTTAGCATATATGAAGAGGAAGATTTTAGTGAATGTGTGCCTTATCGATGGTATTGATTTTTGGGCACTTCGAGAGTTGGGAAATATTTAGCTGGCATCGTGTAGTGTTAGGATGGTGAAATTCCCCTGTAAACGCAACTGAAACAAAGATATTCGGCAACAGTTAGTTGAGCCCACGTCCAGACTAAATCTCTACACATTTTTCACATCTCTGCACTGAGTTTAGGAGAAAATGTGCTGTTAAGAGTCTCTAGCTGTCATTGTAATCAAATAATCTTAAATACTTAATAAAAGAACAGGCAAGGGATGTGCAGAACTTACCCTGGCACCAATAAAAATGACAGGTCTGCAGAGTTTTCTGTTTTTCTGTGGAGCAGTTTCTTACATTCTGCGTTTAAATAGCATAATATTAGCAATGCATTGTTCAAAACCTTCGAAAATAAACCTATTACAATGCTTTTAGCCTCGATGGAACTCCTAAAGAGCCAAAATCACAAATAACAAAAAACATCTTCAAAGGCCATTGAAGTTCAACTTTGTTCCACTTTTATTAACCAGTTCTGGCAGTTGTCATAATCCTAATCAATTAAAATTGCATCTTCAGGTATGTTTTTTTTTAGTCATCCAGTCTTGATTGGCTAATTTGTGAAAAAATGTGTGCTGTTAATGGAAACAGAGTAACTACGGCTCTTTTTCAGGATTTATTTTGGGTTGTGGTTTCCTTGGACTAGTCATATTTACCACATACTGTATTACTTTAGCAATGTCCTTTGTTTATGCGAGATGAGTCAACGTGTTTGCCG
Source organism: Acrossocheilus fasciatus (assembly GCA_036784905.1). Lineage (NCBI taxonomy): Eukaryota > Metazoa > Chordata > Actinopteri > Cypriniformes > Cyprinidae > Acrossocheilus > Acrossocheilus fasciatus. Next base: position 5,405,598 of record CM071960.1, read on the forward strand.
GTGCTCATGGGAATGATTCTTTCGCTTTAGGCTGAGATGACATGCAGATTCCAGCAAACTGATTGAGCAATTTAAATAAAGCTGTTTATGAAGTAATCCAGATCCAAACATCAAATACTTCCTCTCCTCAATGTTTCATCCAGTATGTTTGTCTTTATTCCAAACCTTTACACCTTCACAAGTCCATTTTCAAATGGTATGTGACAAGTGCATTTTTTAAACTGCAAAATATTCCATGTAGTCTTTCAATTATTTTTTTAACCACAAAAGCTATATGTGAACAACCCATGCATATACAAATGAATGTGTCCATAGAAATGTGTTACTTAGTCATTTCGTTTATAAAGCACATTTCTGACATGTTCTTCCCCTTCTGTCTGTCTCAACAGTATCCCAATATCCCAGAGGACATCATGCTTCAACTACAAGCCAACAATCTTTTCCTTCATCTAATGGAGCAATACAACAAAATGCAAAATGCAAAAAAAAAAAAAAAGACCCTCCACCATCTAAAGGAACTAAGATTGTTCAGACTATTCCACACGACTCTGAATCAAACTCTGGAAATGACTCTGATTGAGTGGCAGAGTGCTGATTTGAGATCAGCGTTCATTGACTTTGATTATGTATGGACACGCAGAGGCAGACATTGACTGTCATAAGGACTCTACACTTATAGCTAACCTATACCAGCTAGCCTGATGGAAAAATGCTACGTAGACTCACTATATTCCCTGATATACAGATCTGATCATTTCAGAGTTGTTGCGCTTGTCATTTATGCTGTATATTAGCCAACATTATTGCTTCTGTGACAGTGTAACAATTGTGTCATGGTATATAACACATTCGTCTAAATGTAAAGATTGTTACGTTTTAAAAAAAAATAAAGCTGTAAGATTAATTCTGCAAAATGACTTGGTGATTAAAAAATGCATTAGTGTTAATTCACCCAAAAAATTTGTCATTAATTACTCACCCTCATGTTGTTCCAAACGTTCAGCTTCAGAACAAAAATTTTGATAATTTTCGATGAAATCCGAGAGCTTTCTGACCTTCCATAGACAGCAACGCAACTACCACGTTCAAGGCCCAGAAAGGTAGTAAAGACATCATTAAAATAGTCCATGTGACATCAGTGGTTCAACTTTAATTTTATGAAGCTACAAGAATACTTTTTGTGCTGAAAGAAAACTAAATTTTTTCTTCTCTTCCATGTCAGTCTTCAACGTTCATGAGAGTTCATCGTCTGTATATTCTGGTCCGAATAAGTCATCCTTCTCTGTTAAAATCTTAAGATATGTTTATGAAGACCGTTTTATGTTTTACGCAGTGTATCCAGGTTCAGCAGCACCACACGCATGCATCATGATTCTCTCGGTGAAGACTGACCCGGAAGAGAAGAAATCATTAAATAATGTCATTATTTATTATTCTTAGCGAACAAAAAGTATTTTCGTAACTTCATGGAATTGAGGTTGAACCACTGATGTCACATGGGCTGTTTTAATGATGTCTTTACTACCTTTCTGGGCTTTGAATGTGGTAGTTTCTGTCTATGGAGGGTCAGAAAGCTCTCGGATTTCATCAAAAATATCTATATGTAAAACGAACGAAGGTCTTGCGTGTTTGGGACGACATGAGGATGAGTAATTAATGACAGAATTTTCATTTTTGGATGAAGTATCACTTTAAGTTAGAGTATGTTTATGCATTTTAGTGCAATAAAAACGTTGGAAGAAAAATAAATAATTTAAAAAAATTAGAAATAAAAAAAACCCAGAAATGAATCTAAAAAGATTTAAGTGATAGATCAAGGTGTTCTAGTTCTGCTCGTACGAGTTCTTTAGAATCCAGACACCGCTAATAAGTTAATTAGAATAAAATGTCAGCTGAACTTGGTTTGCACATAAACTTGGCATTATCCTTTTTAGTTTGAGGCTTCAATAAATATATGTCTGGTTGGCAAGGAATAAGACGGACTGCCTCACCACAAGAGTGCCACGTTCTGCTGTTTAGTACGTGTAATTAGGTAAAGCAATTACAAGATGTATGTTTGAAGCAAAGTGCAAAACACACGGCCATATTGGCCCAAACTTAAACTGAAGCCTAAACACGTTAGAATAAACCAGTTAGAATAAAAATAGAAGAAACCAGTGATCAGATGAACCACTGACCAGTATGGGCGATCTAGTGGCTTCAGGCTGGTCATTAACCAAGTGTTTCACATTTCTTTGATTGTGTGCATGCGCAATATTTAACTGTATTGATTCTTAGATGCTTCAATAGATGCATGAAACACCTTTGAAAATTTATCATGGCACCATAACGGTAAACTCAAACTATGGCATCTTTAAACAGTATGAGATGCTTTTAGAGTAAGCTTTTTTATTTTGAAGAATTTAGTGGCTTTTCCCAAGTTTTACAAGTTAGTAATAACAACAGCAGCAGCAGCTGTTTTGGTGGAAAATGCTGGCATTGTATTAATTTCCAGCAGGGACTATAGCTATCTTATATTTTTCTAACAGCATTGCTATGCTAAAATAAAAAGAGCATGCTGTAGATCTGAGTGAATGTTTCTCAATTAATAGAAAACAAATGGATGTGTGCGAATGGATTTGATTTATTTCTTTCAGCTCGCTGGTATTTGATGTTCAGACAACATAAGCAGTAGAATAGAGTGTACACATAAAAATGACAAAGCCGAATGAAATTCAGGCAAACAAAAAATGCTTTTCTTTTTAATTAGGAAGATAGAAACAGTACAAAATAGACATTCTTTTCTATACACAGAGAAATAAAAGAAATGGGAAATAAACAAGGGAATCGTTAAGTACATGAAGATTCGAAAACATCATTTCTGTTATGCTTTGTTAAACAGATCCAGTTAGTGGGGTCGACAGGTAAAGTACTTCAAGGCACGTAGGTGAAGTCTTTTGGTCGTAGGAAACTATTTACATTGTCCATACAAGAAGGCAAAAGGGAATAAATGACAGAAGAATTAAGACGGCGCTGGTATGCTTTTACACGAGCGATGACGACAGCACACGCTCTCCATTTTACTTCATAAAGGGTTCGGAGAGACGAGAGAATACAAGCGCTTTGAGAGGTATATCAAAACAGTACAAATGCACAAAGCTATTGTAAAAATACACCACTAAAACAGAACTGTATGTAAGACGCATATCAGTGTCCAAACTGCAACGGAATGTCAAGATCTGTTTGTAGTCAGTCCCAACGGCCCGGTGAAACTGTCGCTAAGTGCTGTCGAATTGTCGCTAACCAAGTCGCTTTCAATCTGTCTGAAGGCATGTTTTGTTGATGGTGAAATGCAAGTGCACTGTTTGAAGTACTATAAATACGCAGCAAGACCGACGCTAGTTCTGAGCGATTAGCTATGACTTCATTAATGAGTGAACGTCTGCATCTGCTCTATTTTACAACAGTCTTCACGGGGGTCTGATGGGCAAAGGCTACCCAGGGTCTTCATGAAACCTCACAAAACATCGATAAATGGATGGTGCTATTTACATGGAATCATACAAAGGTAGAACTATCCACAGTGGTTTGGTAAAAGGCAAGAAAGGGATGAATTAAAGACTTATTGGTCGGGCAGGTGCTGGGCACTTGTATCTGCAGCATTACAGAAAAATCGCACAAGGAATGCCTCTATTTTTGTTCCACATGTTCGTAATAACAGTAATTTGCCAGGTCACGATTGTTTCTTGTAGTGAACGCAGGAAAAGCATGTTAACGTGTGAATTTGGTTGTGAATGCAGAGGTAAAGGGTTGTGCAGAGTAACACAAACTCAAAAAGATGAGATCTGGTCAATGAATATCGATACAAACTCGAAAACGAGCCGTCGGGGGCGTTCATTAAGCCAAAAGCACAACGCAAAAGTCAAACAAGCACCATGAACTGTGCTACTAGTCAAATGTTGGGATACTGATACAGCATGTGGTACAGCAATATTTCCAGCGCAATATTTTTGGCGGTTTGGCCCATCAGGATTACGCAACTAGACAGATTTTTGTTTATAAATGATATGGTTTTTGAAACCGAACATGCTGATGAGTGGCACAGTATTTAAATAGGTCTGTCCGTTTTGGTGTGATATTAATTTCGGTTCATTGATGATGGCGTAAATATGAATCCCAGCGGCTGACATATTTAATATCACTATAAACTTCATCCACACAACTGGTGTGAATTAGACATCTATGTGCAGGCTGTGGAAAACAGAACGCCATCCAAAAACAATGCATCCCTCGTAAAAAAAAAAAAAAAAAAAAAACGCCAGTAAGTGTGCAGCAATGAAAGAAAATCATTAACTGCGCACCAACTTGAGACATGTCTTCTCCACAGGCTTCTAACAGGCTGGTCATTTCCCTCGTCCAAAACAACAAAGATCAGTGAAAACTACAGACAATTGTGTTAGAAAATAATTTTACACACTGCCATTAAAGTGGCCGCGAGAGCCCATTCAAATGTTGTTTTGCGCTTTTGCTTGTGGTCAATCGAGGTTTGATTGTGAGTACAGAACAGACAAAAGATATGATTGATAGATACACACGCACACACACATATAAACATCATATTCAAATTAGTTTGGTCTAAAAAGAGACTGAGCTACTTTGCGTTACAGTTAGTCTAGGGAAAGCTTAAGCACTTCCTGTGTCCACGATATTAACTGTACAGTGGTCATAAGGATGCGACGTGTGCACAGAAATATGGGCGTATATGTGTGTTTTTTTGGGTGGGTGGGTGTGTGCAATAAACTTGCTCATAGCTGGTTTGTCCCTCTGGCCTTTAAAAACATGAGGCATTAAATCAGATACACAAAATCAGTACAAATAAGTATCTCGATGTATTCAAGTTTACAGCCTTCATGCTGGGAATGCAGGTAGAATGTAACTGAACTTGACAAGAATGCAACTGTTTTTGCTTCACTTAAAAAAAAAACAAATATGAACGTTAAGCGTAAAACTAGATAGAGAATTAGATCTTTCTTTTCCCAGAGGTTTGGAAAATTTCACGGTTCACATTATGGAATGCACAGTGCAAAAAAAAAAAAAAATACAATTTATAAAACCCACAGTTGTCAAGATCGTTTTCTTCTTTTTCTTCTTCTTTAGTGGTTAAATTGGTTAATAGTAATGACATCATAGAGTGAAGCCACTTTGTGGTTGCCAGGTGCAAGGAAACCCCTCATTTTCTCTGAGCACAGTCCTCTTGTCAGGGTAGTAAAGTGGGCTGCCTTTAAAAAAGGTTAAATAATCCTCAACCGTTCCTGCAAATCTTGCATCTCCAGCTAAAGTAAATAGTCTCTTTTGAGGCACCGGAGGTGAATATTTGAACGACTGGAGTCCTTCAGCGCATTCTTTTAGTGAATGTTGAAAACACACTCATGCGTCCTAGTGTGTTTGTTTGTGTGGTACGGGAATGGAGAAGATGACGTGGATCCCAGAGCCCCGGCAGAACTGTAGCTGCGGGTTGTTAGCTTAGCCGCGCTGCGCTGGTGGTCAGTGTTGAGGTGGTGTCTTGGGGGAGGGGCCATGATGAGGAAGCCACGCCCCCTGAGGCACTGCTGGTCTTGAGGCACGGCTCGTTCACACGGTGTGGAGCGCCATTTGGTACTGGACAGTTTTCAGACGCATAAAGACCTGGTTTAAAGGGAGTCTTCGTCGTGCTCCATGGGTTCATCAGCAAGGCTGTTAAAAAATGAGGTTTATGTTTAGCATCGAACAACCAGCATATGCTTTTTATGCTCAAGAATGCAACAAAAGCTCTGAAACTCAGCATAGATTAGAAAAGAAACAAGCACCTGTGAAAACATCGACATGAATTGGATAACAGATTAGCCCCTTTCTGCAAAAACAAAATCCTGTAGGAAAATTTGGCTTTACCTGAATTAAACTGAGTAAATTCAGTTGTAGAATGCAGCTGTCATATACTCATATTTTAGTATTATTTGTATACTATCATAGTTTTATTAAGTCTTTTTTTTAAATATTACTATTAAAGTTTATTTTTATTTCAGTTTTAGTTCTCATTTTTCATTTCAGTTATGTTGCCAAGGCACCATTTCAAATTTTTAAATCTAATTTTCGATCTAATATTTATATTTCACCTTTACTTAAAGGGGTCATCGGATGCAAAATTCACTTTTATATGTTATGTCATCAGTCCGCCATTGTTTCAACGCTGGAGCAGGGGTAGATAAGAATGTCTAAGCGATTGAGGTGTTTTGTTGTTGGATGTAATAATGAACATAGCAGTCATCATTTACTCCCGACATCTGAGCCACTGAAGACGCAGTGGATTAGCTTTGTTTTTGAAGGGAATGCGCTCCCGATCTACCTAAATACGTTTATGTTCGTGCGAATCATTCGTGCTCCAGCCTCACCTCCAGAAGAAGTGAGTATAAGTCATATTTTTTATGAATCTTTTTTTTAACGAAAATGCAAATCGCCTTTCCTAATAATGTGCTAGTTAGCAAGTTTCATGATGAATACGGCTAGAGTTAAGAGTCTTTTAGAGAACGGCTCGTCACCCCATAGAAGAGAGGGGCGGGGTGAGCAGAGCTCATTAGCATTTAAAGGGTCATGCACTGAAATGGGTTGCTGTGAAAAAGGTGTTGTTTTACACTACCATTGAGAAATTTTAAGAACAGTATGTTATAGACTTTTCATTAAGACCCTACAGAATCATATCAACTTGTTGAAAATGGGCTTCTGATGACCCCTTTAATAAAAACGTTTTAATAGTTTTAGTTAACAATAATAGCCTTGGTCACACTGAAATTTACAGAACAAATTGTGTACAAAACAGAACAGGATTGAGCATTATAGAGTAGTGGCAAATAGTATTAATTGCATTTAGCACAATTTCTTCATCAGATCTCACCTTTTGTTGGTCAAGACCCCCACGGAGAGGGACGCCATCGCATTCACTGTGTCCGTTTCCTCACAGTCTTTCCTCTGGGCACCCAGAAACGACATCCCCACTGTGCCCATCAACGGCTTCAGTGACGACCAATACTGACCTGAGACAGAAATTTCAGAATTAACAGACAGGACTAAATTGTGACATAATGTACCATCCCTTATGTCATTCCAAACCTGTATGACTTTCTATCTAAAGTGAATAACAAAAGTAGATCTTTTGCAGAATGTCAAAGCTGCTCATTTCCATGAAATTTGACCTTTGACATGTTAAAAAGTTCAGAAACACATTGTAAAAGTATTCCATATGAACCAAGCGATTTATCCAAGTCTTCTGGAGATACACTTTCAGATCACTTTATAAAATGAACAGATTTAATTTAGGCTTTTATTCACATAATTGTTCAATGCACACACATAGAGCACATCAAATATGTGACCTTGGACCACAAAATCAGCCTTAAGTGTCAATTTCTCGAGTGTCAATTGAGATTTGACTAAATAAGCTTTCCATTGATGTATGGTTTGTTAGGATCGGACAATATTTGGCCGAGATACAACTATATGAAAATCTGGAATCTGAGGGTGCAAAAAAATCTAAATATTGAGAAAAACGCCTTTAAAGTTGTCCAAATGAAGTTCTTAGCAATGCATATTACTAATCAAAAATGAAGTTTTTATATATTTACGGAGAGAAATTTACAAAATATCTTCATGGAAAATGATCTTTACTTAATACCCTAATGATTTTTGGCATAAAAGAAAAATTGATAATTTTGACCTATACAATGTATTTTTGGCTATTGCTACAAATATACCCCAGCGACTTAAGACTGGTTTTGTGCTCCAGGGTCACATATGGTAAACAGAAGCTGAAACGTCCTTGCTTGATGTGCAAGAGCCAATGAGGTTTCCATGATGTTGGAGAACTATAGCAGAGGGGAAAGATAATGGTGACTTTTTGGTCAGATATTGTATGACCTCATATAGACTACATTTAAAATAATAATAATAAAACGTGCTTATTGGACCTCAACTGTATGCAACAATGTACACTTTTCTGGTCAGAAAAAAGCAGCTTGGACATTCTGCATTTCTTTTTGTGTTCAGGTTACAGGTTTTAAAATGTGAATTACGAGTCTTAACAACAATGTTGAAAACTGTAAATAGATGCAGGCAGATAATGTCAGTAGCACACAGAAAGCATGAGAGAAGTAGTGTACGCCACGTAGTGCATCCCATACCATTGTTTTTATAGGAATATTTTGGCAGAGCAGGAACCATGTGGTGAAACAACGACGATCATGATTATAATTAATTGCAAAGAATTAAACAAATGTGTGCTACCAGGAAGCCAGTGCATTTCAGGATAATTAGAGGCAGACTGGGACGAGAGGAGCGAGAGACACTCACTCTGTATTTGTAGCACTCTCTGGAGTGAAAGCACTCCGTTGGCATTGGGCGTCTGCAGGAGAGTCGACTCAGGAAGAGGCTCCTAAGAGAAAACGAGATGAAAAAGGGTGTTTTTGTCTTTCCTTTAAAATAAAGAGCACGTCATACGAGACTTTGCCAGAAAAGTCATGTTTACACCCTTACATAACAACAGTGATGATTATTTGTTACCAGCAATGGTATAACAGGGTTATAAAGGTATAATAAATGAATTCTTGCGATGGTGTTTGCTTATGCATGAAATCTGACCTCCAGTCCCAGCAGGGCACTGACACAGGCCTCAGACGCATCACATATGGCTGTAAGGTCGTGACCTCCCTCTAATGCCAGAACCACGCGTCCTCCTGCTAACGTCATCAACTGCCGAGTCAAAAAGCCGAAACCTGTGGAGAGACCAATGACAACATTACCGTCACAGTACATTTTCTGAGACTGTTTAAAAATGTTTACAAATTAATTTCAATTTGAAGCTGTTTATAAGAATTTATATTTCATATGCAAGATAATATTTCAAGAAATATCCTACATTTTGCAGTGACTGTGTATCCTCCCAAAGGAGCAGGGTGTCCTTCTGCAGCGTCAAACCCTGAAGAGACCAACACGACGTCTGGGGAAAACTCCTGAGCAATGGGCATCACCACCGTCCTAAACATCAGAACAGCGCATAAAAAAACATTCGGTTAATGTTATATTTGTGATAGCTGCACTTTCTTTATGCACAATGTTAAACCACAGTTAGCTATCATTTCCTCATACTCATGTCATTCCAAACCCAAATTAAGGAAATTTAGATGATTATTTATAGATGATCTTCACCCGTTAACCACTGCACCTGGATCACTAGTGAGTTGAATGAATGAATCGTATCATTCGGACTGTTGCTATGAATGTGAATCGCCTGATTCATCAAAACAATCCAACTCGCAAGAATGATTCATTCTTACTTCTCTCTTGATCTCGCCAACCAAAGCTGGGGCACATGTCAAGATTGTCAGTTAATAACAAATTCAATCTTAGTCCATTTCTGGCTTCAGAAGTGCGTGAGTCACATGGACTGCATGTATGATGACTTTATGGTGCTTTTGGGTCTTTTTTGAAGCTTGAAAATTCATTGCAATTACATGAAAAAGCAACCAAACTACATTCCCTAAAACATCTCCTCTTGTGTTCCACAAAATCTCACATTTTATTTTAAGGTCCAATTCTCACTGTTAACAAACCATTAACTATGACTTTTGTCTCAATAAACCCCTAATTTGCTGCTTATTAATAGTTAGTAAGGTAGTTGTTAAACTTAGGTATTGTGTAGGATTAGGGATGTAGAATATGTGCTTTATAATTACTAATAAACAGCCAATATGTTAATAATAGGCATGCTAATGAGCAACTAGTTAACAATAAATTTACAATACTAAAGTGTTACCAATTTTTCCATGAAGTATTATTTTAAGGGGTCTTCTGAGGCATGACAAATATTTATTATATTTTTTTTATGAATGCTGGTATTATAAAATATACTCATAATAAATGTTTACATTTTCTATTAATAATACTCGGACAAAACTATTTATCTTTAATTAGTATATTTAAGTCGATTTTGTGAAATTGCTGTTAAATAGTTTCAGACAGATTGTTTTGTCAGTTTAACATCAGTTCAGATCAAAGCCTTTCCAGAAATGTGAAAAACCTGGCCAAAAGACTCAAAGGAAGAAAAAGCCTAGTGGTGTTCCTCTTCTATTTGACAAATTCTACAAAAATTAAGCTGGCCGAAGCTCAGTGAGACAATCCCAGTGACTAAAGTATTTGAATTAGGTTCTGTTAATAACCGTCTCTCGCTCTCTCTTCCTTCCTCTTTTTCCTCGTCTCCCTCTTTCTTGTGCTCGGAGGACGCCAGCCCTGCCAGCGATTTCGCCTCTTGAGCGCATCACCGGCGAGTTCAAAGCAACCGCCGCTGCATCTGGTTCCCATTTGGAGCTTGTCGTTCTCCTCACGTCACTGACAGCCCGCCATCTGGGAGCCATTTGCCTTAATTACCCAGGATCCTCCACTACTCCCCCCCCTCTCCGCCTACCCTCACCGTTGTAACCAACTCCGCCTCCCCTCTAGACCAATAAAACTACCCACGCTCCCCTGTGTGGAGAGGAACAATTTTAGTTTGGGTGGAGGGAAAGAGAGAGAGCGCAGCATTCATTAAAGACCAATAAAAGGACGAGAAAGAGTGTACAAGACACAGGAAGTCAAAAAGAGACAGGCTGGTTAGAGGCAGAACATTCCCAAAACGTTCAGTCCTGAAAGATCTTAGAGGTCCTTTTAGACGCCCACCCACTTTCACACAGAGATCCTGGTTAGCGTGTGGTTAGCAATGCCTCCCTGGACCGAAACCAAAATCCCGAAGCAGGCTTCCTTCAAAAAATGCTAAAAACGTTTAATAAAACCACCCACCGGCGGCAATTAAGTGGCATGTGGAAGTGGCCAAGTTTGAGTTTGATCCCAAAACAATGAAAAAGCTGGGAATCATTTGAAGCCCTGCAAGCGTTTCAGACTACAATAAACACCTTGACTGGTGCAGGTTGGCAGATGGCAGAGGGGGAAGTCCAACTCAAAAGAGTGATCACAATATGATCGGGCATCCAATTCCTGACAAGATCCCACTAGTATTTGCAGGTCTCAGTGCAAATACTAGTGCACAAGAACGCAGGAGAGAAACCAGTGCAATAATGAAGGACGCCCAGATGAAGAAGACCAGGTTCTTTGGCGAAACATGATGGAAGGTCAAATGCTTCTTCCTGAACTCTGACCTGATGATAATCAGGCCATGTAAGGACTTTACAAGACATATAAAGTGCATTGTGGTGGGGTTGTGGTTAAACATCTGGACCGCGGAAGATCTTTGAATAGAAGAGTTTCTGGGTTTGCCAACACCATTGTGTCCTTGACACTACACTTAACACCAGCTTACTCCCAAGACAGCGTTTTCAGTTATCGTTGCGTGTACAAAATATTAGCATGACCACAGACCATAAGGATTAATGCTGAATTATTATGTTTGAGAAATGAGGTGTGGAAACTAACAAGACCATGACAGATATGCAGAATTTTTTTATTAGAAACACTGAAACCAAAATTAAAGTTTGCATGTAGCCAAAAACCCGAAACTGAAGCTGAAATTAAAGTTTGGGTAATAAAATTTAAGTAATTGGGTAATTAATCTTGGTATGCTGCTCAGGGCGTTATTTCCTCAGGTGATAAATCAAACCGGTTGCATGAACTACTAAGACTAGTAAAGGCTGGTCCCCATCGGGGGAGAAAACACTATGCAAGTCAATGGGGACTAGCAACTGAAGGTGAACTATCCCTTTAAAGTCACTCAAAAATGAGCCAAACAGTTGTTGGTCCCATTGACTTCCAGAGTAGGGAAATACTATGGAAGTCAATGGGGGCCATCAACTGTTTGATTACCAGCGTTTTTTGCGTTTTTGTTTTTTTCTTTTGTGTTCAACATAAGAAACTTGTACAGGTTTGCAGCAACATGAGGGTAAATGATAACGAAATTTAAATTTTTGGGTGAACTATCCCTTTTATAAGCCTGTTCATCCCAAGAATAATAAGATAACTAAAATTATATTAGTGTACAGTGTTTACAGTGTTTATTTTAAGCATGCGCTGCAGTTTTAAATGCTTGAGCTGTTTAAAGCAGGATGGATTCTGATTGGCTGTCAATGTTTTTATCTTTCATCAGCTGAAAAAAAAAAAATTGCTCTGAAAGTGACACATAAAACAGACACTGACACAATTAAAACATGCTCATTAAATGCCACAATTTTGTTCAATGGTTTCGGCCCTCCAAAAACTATTTCGACCGAAACCAAAAATGCTTGGCTGAATATTTTTGGTTGCTGGAATTTAGGTGCATCACAGATTTGTATATTATTACTAGACCTTGCCCAAACCCTTCAGTCAGCAAATAAATTTAATTAAATAATCACGGTATATTCCAATTTGTTCACTTATTATGAAACCAAAAGCATTTATTTAAGTGAAAATGGATCCATATATTCAGATATGGCACCGTTTATATCAGGGATGTCCAGTCCTGCTCCTGGAGAGCCATTGTCCTGTAGAGTTTAGCAAATAAACACACCTGAACCAGCTAATCAAGGTCTTCAGGATGACTAGAAACACACTTGGAGCTCCCTCCGGGAGCAGGATTGGACACCCCTGGTTTCCACTCAGCACTGTCCCTGTTGAATTGTTCCCCTCAGTTAGATTAAATCAGCAAATGAACCAAGTGAAACTAATACCTGAAGGCAGCCAGGTACTCAGCATCGCCCATGGGAGGATCCAGACCACCGGTCCACGCCACATTAACGTTGAAACCCTCACCGCCACCAGAACCCACCTGGGACAAATCAAACACGGCACTGCTGTTAAACACTGAAAAGCCTCCTCTTACTGTGATCCTTTTGTGCTAAAGGCCATTATGCAACCAGTTCTGGTTTAGAACACAGTTTTTTTGTGAGCTTATAGTGTTTCACAGCAATAAACAAACCAAGGAGTGTTGTATTTGCTTGTATGTTTCTCTGCGTACTAACCTCTGCCGGTCCACCGCTCCCGGGGAAGAAGTTTCCATTATCATAGCGATGGAGAGAGATGTAGAGGACGCTGGGGTCATTGTAGAAGATTTCCTGGGTGCCGTTGCCATGGTGAACATCCTGAATGATTGATGAAACACAATCATTTACATTAAGATGTTTAACATTTGATAGCTTTTAATAGTAGCATTTTGGATGTTGTTCAGTTAACATTAGCATCACCTTTGTTTTTTGGTCTATAAGGATGAAAAAAAGACCAAAATCTGGAAGTGATTTGATTCGGTGACTGATAAACTCAATCAATTCGGCTTGTTAACCAATACAGTTCAGTAACTCAGATTCAAATCAGTTCAATTGATGCATTAGAACAATATGTTGAAACAGGCTTTACTCATTTAATAATTGAAGCGTTTTTGCAGTAATCATTTATCGTTGATGGCCAACTATACTTAGTGTACTCGCGATATATTTGTTATAAGAGAATATTAGTCGTTTTAATTGAAATAAATTGTCATACTGTATGCCACACTGTTGTGCTGCATTTGCTAATAAACGCTGTTTTATTGTTGTTATTACACTGTAAAAAGTGATAAGTTGACTTAACTTAAAAAAATTGAGGAAACCCGTTGCCTTAAAATTTTTAAGTAAATGATAATTAAAAAAAAATAAGTTAATTGAATTGCCAAGTTCACTTAACTTTTTTTTTTTTAATTATTATGTACTTAATAATTTTATGGGTTTCCAGTATCAGCCATCATATCAGTTATTGGTCACAACATGAAACTAATTAAGTGCTTATTGGTATCTGCAAGAATTTGCATCTCTAGAACTAAAATTGGCTGAGTTTAGAGCTCTCACCCAATCAACGATGAGGATTTTACTGGCGCTGAGCTTCTGCTGGAGCTGCTTAGCAGCAATCGCCACCGAGTTGAAGAAACAAAAACCCCTGAGAGAGAGAAAGAGATAAAGTGAGGCATCCAACCACATTAAATGCCAGAGAGGATTTGGAAACGGAACAACACAACTATGTAGTAAGCAAACAAATATTCTCACGCAACTGAACTCAGCGGATGTGCAGGTCTGCTGTTAGTATTTTTAACCATAACTTCTTGAGGTAATCTAAAAGCATTTAAATACTGTCCATATACACAAATAATAAACATGTGGAAACTTCCAGCAGATGATTAGATATGCACTGGGAAGTAAGGGAGCGAGGTGAAACGCTGAGAAATTTGGAAAGAGCGAACTCAGCAGGCTAATAACTGCTGAAATAAATCAGCGTCTTTCCTCCCGCTCCCTCCAAACCTTCATTATCAAGCCATAAATATCCACACACACAGACAGGCGTGCTGACGCTGCACACACACACACACACACACACACTCGCCGAACGCGAGGTGACAGAGTGCACATGTGCAAACACAACACCCACGTCACACAAACACACCGCTCGAATCCACACTCCAAAACATGCCATCAACACACATGCACAGGAAGAAGAATTTCACTTCATGACCACAATAAACAGAGCCAAACTCACATGAACAACATACAGGATTATTCTAGTTAACTAAAACTAAAACCATTACATTTTTCTTTATAAAAAATAAATGTGAAATAAAATAAAATGGTCACACTTTATTTTAAGGTCCAATTCTCGCAATTAACTACGATTTTTACTTCAATAAAATCCGAATTTGCTGCTTATTAATAATTAGTAAGGTGGTTGGCAAGTTTGGGTAGGATTAAGGATGCAGAATATGTGCTTTATAAGTATTAATTAATAAACAGCCAATATGTTAATGATAGGCATGTTAACAACTAGTTAATAGCGAGAAATACCAATTTAAAAAAAAAACACTTTCAAAGGCAACATTTCTCATTTTCACTATATGCACTAAAATAACTACAACTAAAACTGAAATAAAAATGAATAAAAACTATACCGACATTTTTAAAATGAAAAAAAAAAGCAAAACCACAACAAAATTTTAACTAAAATTAAGAGAAAAGCAGAAAATATAAAATGATCATAAAAATAACTATATTACAAACTACCTATATTTACTATTATTATTAATTTATTTAATTAAAATCTATTTAATTTACATTTTTTACTTATTTTATTTTAATTTGTAGTTATTTTGTGCATTTCTTTTATCTGAAGAACTTTACAGTAGTGGAAAGCAGACAGAAAGTCACACGCAGCAAGAGAGATAGAAGGGGGAAAAAAACAATAGAAACATGACGCAGGCCAGACTCGAACCTGCAACCACCACCAGACGCGCATCCTTAAACAAACTCAAAAAAATGATGTACAGAGGCATTTCTGTATGTAATAGGCAGACTTACATGGGGTTTGACGGGTCTGCGTGATGTCCTGGTGGCCTAACCACAGCAAAGCCGTTCTGAAACATTGAAACCAACATGTCATTAACTCCGCATTTACCAGTCGCCTCTCACACAGAAACCATGTTTTCACCAAACTGCTCCAACAAGCGGGCCTCCGCTTTCAGTTATAGCAATAAAGCCATTTCCCTGAAACATCCCCTATAACCTTCATTAAGTTTAATTACCAGCAGGGGACTCGAGTGATTGAACTATTCTTTTATGGTCGTTACAGTTTTCCACGTCTTAATCAGCTTGATCTGGTCGGTTTGCTACTTGGTTAATTTTTATTTGACGCAACGGTAATTACAAAGACCCTCTGAAGGAAATGAGTACTTGATTTTGATTGGTTGACACATGGTCCAAGAGTTTTGACTGAAGTCGCATTTGTGTCATGTCAGAACTACAATAAATAGTTATAGAAGTGTAATATTTTACCAAAATGCTACACATACTTCTGTCTGATATGCTGTTTTACTATAGCCAGTGGTAGTTGGTGTGGTTTCTTTTTTCAATGCATTGTGAGAGGTAAATTAATGCAAAGTATTTCACTCTGGCGCTTAAGTTAAGGAAGTAATTATCTCAGAGTTGTCATCTTGTAATTATGGTAATTTCAATGCAACGTGAACACGCATAATACTGAATTTTCTATAACTGCACAGTCAGTGTTGGTGCATAGCTTATGATGCCCCTTTGTGCATTTTTCAGTAGCATGACTGTAGAGCAGTTTTATGGAAAGTAGTGAATCAAAATAGCAACAAGCTACTTTTTCCAACAAGTTGCAGCGTGACAATACACTAAATCGCTGTTTTGCATTTCTCATGCAGCTTTACAGCAGAGCAAGCTGAGGAAATAAAGACAGTACTCTGTCCTCATACTTACTGAGGAATCATTTTAGCGAATCAGTTTGTTTGCATGCTTTCACTGGTCACATAAATGATTCAGTGATTCATTTTGACCCTTACACTGAAATATTAAGGCTACTGTAATGCTTTCTTTTTCTTTAATCTTGATGGTAATTTCGTAGCTGACTATTTTTGGCAAAAAGGTCTATTCTAAATTATGAGTATTTTGTAGTTTCTTAAGCTACAGTTTCAAAGTAGCTTTATTAACACTGTGCACAGCTATTAACTTATTTTTTTAATTATCATTTACTTAAAAAAAAATTAAGGCAACGGGTTTCCTCAGTTTTTTTAAGTTAAGTCAACTTATCACTTTTTACAGTGTAGTACCATCAGATTGACCTGTTTCTTAATAAGATACTTAACCAGTGGTGTAAGAAAGTTGCCGGACACCTGAAAAGTACTGGGCAGTACCTTTAAACGGACAGATTTGTACCATATCTACCCCTAAAAGGTGCATATTAGTACCTTAGAGAAGTAATAAATATATATATACCCTAACTTTTTAGGGTTAAACAAGGTGCAAAGAATGTTCCTTTGCTGGTAGTGCCACAGACAAGCTGCTGCTGAGATACATGTGGACCACTGAATTAATGAAAATGAATGCATTAACAGCATGATGTATCACTGTCAGTTATTCTGTACTCATTGTTTCTAAGAAGCAGCATTTGACCTAATAAAACCCCACAGTGCATAAAAGAGTAAGTTTTGTATATTGTTTCGTACAGACCTTGAGCTCTCCTTTAGCCACTCTGAAGGCCAGCTCCGTCACGCTCCCGGCCGCCATGCGGGACGCTGTGGACGTGTGCAGCTCGTTCCAGATGGTGTCGTTGTCCACCTGTTGAAATACAAGCATGGTCAGCCAATAGCATGGTTGAAGCCTATAAAAATGTTGATTTAATTATAGGAGTCCAAACTGCTAAAGGGTAATAATGGAACAACAGTTTTTAAAAAAAAAAAAAAAAAAAAAAAAAAATGTTTTTGGCTATTTACAGCATTTTCATGGGTTTAAATGAAAGATTTTTGTTATAAGAGACAATAAACACTAATCTGTGCATCAAAGCCACTCCTTTTCTGGTAAAAAGAAATTAAGTTGATTGTTTAAAAGTCAACGAATTTGCAACAGCTGAACGTAACATTTTTGACTAACTCTGAAGAACGCAATTTAAGCCACAAAATAAACTTCATTCCATAAAATATGCAAAAAAGCAATTCGAACGCCTCCAGCATGTTTTATAACACTCAAAAAACAAACATAGTTCACTCCTCACGCATGCTATCATCAAAAACATAGGTTGGAATATTAGAACTAAAAACATGGACATAACACTCTCATGAGCAGCATTCACTTCACTGAATACTCGCCGCAGGCTAAGAAATAAATAATTATTACCTTACGGTCCATCTGTTTTCAAATCAACATGACTTGAATCATTACAACATCAATGTCTGTCAAAAAAATAACATGCACAATACAATGCAGAGGTCCAGCGACTACATGCATTTCCTGGAAAACCCACACTATCGGATGTTTTGACTACGCCATTGCTTTCAAAGAAGAAAAATAAAATAGCGGCCTGAGCGGCTTCAACATGCTGTCTATCAAAGACGATAACATACATAATACATAATGCACTCGAGTATAAACTTGTTCTTTTCTAGCAGAAATTGAAGTGATTCAACTTCTCAGATTAAGGCAATTTCAAAGTTTGATGTTTAATTTTCCAAAATATGATACATTTTTACATTATTTGTTACATTTAATTACCCCTTTGCAGATTTTGAGTCATTTAATGCACTTAGATGTAACCACCCTGCTTTGCTCCAGTGATTTATGTAGTGATTTAACACTTGATTTTGTGAATGTTTCACAGTTTTTTGCTGCGAGCAGGCGCCTCCACCCAAGCCCTGGCTCACGTAATCCTCAGCGCCGCGTACATGACAAATAATCTATGTCAGTCACCCATTCCGCCAGAATAAAATGATGTAGCTGAATTGTCTTGGCGTACACTAGCACATTTATCATTATGACAGCCGTGATCAACGTTCATAAATCTGCAAAGCCGCAAACAGCGGTTCAACTGAAGGGCACGGCTGCATGATGCCAGCGTTACATGCCGCGTGACGGGCACGTACAGCAAACCGATGCAGTAGAGACGTGCTCGTCAACAACAACAACCGCAGACGACAAGACGAGGTGGAATCTGAACTCATATTTTAACCATCTCGGTTTTAATCCACAATTTAAACCAATCAGTAAACTGAGCGTAATCCCATTCAAATGAATGAATAGCCAGCTGTATGCTTTCAAACAGATGGAGAATTATGACGAAACATGTTTATCCAACCATATTTGTATAAAGATCACTCATGCGTGCTAAAGTATTTAGATGCTTATTTTTGTTGTAAGCATCCACAAGGCGAAGTGTGTGTTACAAATTACAGAACATAAACTACATTTCAGGAATACACTAAAAGAAAGAGGCTGGAGTGACCAAAACTATAAATAGATTTCCTGTTATGTGTCATACTAATGGTATGTTTAAATATTCTTTGTGTGTGGTCTCCATATTGCCATAAACATGGCCTCTCATCGTTATGCCGGCTTGTAGGTTATGCATATCATCATGCCTAAAATGTTATATTTTTCACTAGTGTATATGTTTTTAAAGGCTGCATTTATTTGATCAAAAATACAGTAAAAACAGTAATACCTGTAAATACCTGAAAATACCTGTATTCTAATTTAATATGTTTTAAAATGTAATTTATTCCTATGATCAAAGCTGAATTTTCAGCATCATTACTCCAGTCTTCAGTGTCACATGATCCTTCAGAAATCAATCTAATATGCTGATTTGCTGCTCAAAAAAAAAAAAAAAAAAATTGTCAGTGTTGAAAACAGCTGTGCTGATTAATATTCTTGTGGAAACATAACAGGATTCTTTGATGAATATAAAGTTGGAAGGAACAGCATTAGTTTGACATAGAAATCTTTTGTGACATAATAATGTCTTTATTTTTTACTTCTGTTTAATTTAATGCAAAATCACAATGACCCCAAACTTTTGAAATGTACTATATCCAAGTGTGTCTAAATGCAGTTGCTAGGGTGCTCTGATTGGTTGCTAGGGCAATTTTAGATGGTTTCTTAGTTGTTGTGAGTAGTTGCATAGCAACATTTGCATGTTTTTATGACAAAACAGATCTTTTTGCACACACTTGTGCAATCTGATCTATTAGAATCAGATTTTTCAGTATGTGCCACTTAAAAATCTAGCTCAAAATCTGAAATGTACCTAATTATCCTCACAAGTCTGGATTTTTCACCTTTGTTACAAAGTTGTTTCTGCTTTCATGGAGCACATGTCAAGGCAAGTGAGCAATAAGAGGGAGTAAATTTGCACATCACATAATATAACATTATAACTAGTGGTTGACCGCATTCCTTTTTTCTTTTTTTGATGGCTGGTGTCAATATTTCTTAGGGTGCAGGGTGGAGGGTGACTGATGCCTGATATAAAGCTGAAATAGACCTATATGATATTGCACAATTTATAGTAATTAACACATGAATAAAAATTTATGCAATTAAAATTATATTTATTTTACATAATATTTAGATTTGTTTTTATTAAAAACTTAAAAATCTATAACATAAACAGATTTGGACTTTTAGACATCTGTAACTCTATTACACTACTTTTTCACGAAGAAGTTGATGAAAAGCATAAATAACAGTAACCGCTCTCACGTAATCTGTGCACACTGGGAATCATATGTTCTCAAATAAACACCAGATAACACTAATTTCACATTGGCTACCGTTAACTGTTTGGCTACCAACATTCTTCAAAATATCTTCTTTTGTGTTGAACAGAAGAAAGAAACTCATACAGGTTTGGAACAACTTGAGGGTGAGAAAATGATAACAATATTTCATTTTTGGGTGAACTATCCCTTTAAATGAGAAGCCAAGTGCTCCAAAACTGTGATAAAGCAGCCACGTTTTCACACAATACTTCTTCAGTGCAAGTCATGCGTTTTATCAGCCGCCAAGTGAAAATCATAAATCGATTTGAGGTATAATCCAACGGTGCAGGATGAATTTAATATTTGTGATTTGAACAAACCCCTGACTCTGAGTGGTAGCAATAGCAATGCATACTTTTTAGTGAACAGCACTAGTAAGAGAAAAGAGACCATCATTACTGTATAAAACTGCATTCATAAGCGGCAGGAGAGTAAGGGGTGGCCATGAGAAGAAAGAATGAGGTTATACATTTCCCTCTCTCCCTTTTGTTTGTTGCCCTGCTCCCCACATCTTCCTTCTCTCTTTTCTCTTTCATTTTCCCTCATCCTTTTTTTTTTTGCCGAACTTGCATTGCTTGTGGTTTGGCACCATGAACAATGAGAGGGCTGGAATTTCTTTTATCCTTCATGGCACATATTGTTCCAATCATTCCACATGGACCTGCTCTGAGCTTGATCGTCAGAGTGAAGTTTTCAACATTTTCTCCAAATTTTCAGCCGGGGTTCTGCCCGGATAGACTGCGCTGGGATCAGTGCTCTCTAACCTCAGAAGGGACCGGCGAGTCCACTTTTGCCATACTGACTGTCAGCCAGTGGTTTCTTCTAGAGCAGGTGTCAATGTGGGCTTGCTTTGAGGGAACTTAGTGGCCACAAATGTCATGATCACTGTTCTTAAACCTAAAATTACAAATGGGACACTCCACGGCGTCATGTACTTCAGCCACACATACATGCGCATCAAGACTGATCCTGGGTCACCGTTTAGTGGTTGTTTTGCCCAGTATTCACACTGTTTACTTAAAGGGATAGTTCATCCAAAAATGAAAATTCTGTTAACATTTACTCATCCTCTTGTTGTTCTAAACGCATAAGACTTTCGTTCAACTTCAAAACACATTATTTTTAACGAAACCTGAGAACTTTGATGCTTCAAAAAGTTCATAAAGACATCGCAAAAGTAATCAATATGAATAGAGCGGTTTAAGCCAAGTATTTTGATGAAAAACAACCACTTTATTTAATGAACAGATTTAATTTAGGCTTCTATTCATATAAACACACATCGATATACAGTACATACTTCGAGCGCGTCAAATACGGTAAACAGAAGCTCAAACGTGGCTGTTCGAGGTGTGAGAACCAATGAGGTTTGTTCTTATGAATCAGACCGGTACGGATGAGCTTCTGTTTACCGTGTGTGTTGAGCAATGCATGAGAAAAGTCTTTGATTAAATGGCTTTTGCATTTTTTAAAGTTTAATGCAAGTTTTGGTTGTGTAGGCTTCCAATAGATTGCCAAAATAATATAAGACAATATTAAAAATATTTTCATTTGTGTTTGAAAAAGAACAAAATTCTCATGGGTTTGGAGTCAATTTTGACAGGTTTTTCATTTATTGGGAGAACTATCATTTTTAATTTTTTTTGCATTGTCTCAGCAGATAACAATGTCCATTAAACAGTGTTTTTGCATTATATCCCTTTCAATTTATGAAATATGTTGATAATAAAACATCAAATAGATGCACCATGAATTGACTATAACAATAAAGATTATTTCTTTCACTCAAAAAGTATAGTAAGCATTTGTATGTGAGAAAGCATTTAGCAGTGGTTGCTTTTTACCACATTTTTTGGTCTGTGTGCACTTTAGTTGGGGACCAATTTTAATTGTTAACTAACTATTAACTACGACCTTTTTTGCCTCAAACTCCTAATTGCTTATTAATTGTTATTAAGGTCACTGTTAAGTTTAGCTATGGGGTCAGAATAAGGGATCTAAAATATGATAGTGCAGAATAAGGCATTAATATGTGCTTTATAAGCACTAATAAACAGCTAATACGTTAGTAATATGCATGCTAATAAGCAATTAGTGAACAGTGAGAATTGGTCCCTAAACTAAAGTGTTCCCACATGGTCTATTATTACTTACAGCAGATGAACCTGATTAAAATTTGTCCAAACACAACAGAAAATGACATGTGGGTCTTGAATTAAACCTTCACAAAATTGCTAAAATTGCTGTAATTCCACTTTGCGTATCAATAATAATAATTAAATTAGTGCTGTCAAATGATTAATCGCGATTAATCGCATCCAAAAAGTTCTAAAAGTTTTTGTTTACATTATATATGTATGTGTATTGTGTATATGTATTATGTATATATAAATACACACACATGCATGTATATATTTTGAAAATATTTACATGTTTATACATTCCTATATTCATATTCTTATATTTTATATTATATAAAAATATATTGAATATATAAACAACATATTTTTCTTAAATATATGCATGCATGTGTTTGTATTTATACATACATAATAAATATAAACAGTATACACACATATATCATGTAAACAAAAACTTTTATTTTGGATGTGATTAATCGTGATTAATCATTTGACAGCACTAAATTAAATTTTCCCAGTTATCAACAAGTAATACACTGGCCACCAACATATCATGCATGTCTACTTAATTTCCAATCTAACACGTTTCTTGCAGGGTTATTATAAAGTTATGGTGTGTGTGTGTTTTCACTTACCCCGACTCCTCCACAGGGCAGCATGACGAACATCCGCTGTGACAGTATGCCTGTTGGACACAGAGTGACGTCAAGCAGATTAACTGTCATTCTCGCATTCGCCGCTTGACATTTCCAACCCTTTAGTCATTTTGAAAGTCGCTTATATTCGTGTGTTGGCGTGCCTGTGTGCCTTTGCTTTGAAAAATGAGGTGCTGTGCTGGCCAAGCTGCAGCTGACTCACAACTATCAGATGTGAATCGTGTGTGTGTGTGTGTGTGTGTGTGTGTGTGTGTGTGTCTGTGATGATGTGTTACCGGCCAGTTTGCGATTGTCCAGTTTGAGGCGGTTGAGTGGATTGGTGCCATACAGCAGAACGTGGCGCTCGGTGTGGACAGACTGTAACTCCTCTAGGGTGGCCTTCCTTCCACGAATACTCTGCAGAGGAACCAAAAACATCAAAGACATGAGAGAGGATGTTCATGGTGCAAACATGGTGTCAGCACTGGAGTTATTAAAAGCAGGGAGGTTTTCAGATATCTTTTTTCAATATAATGAAAGTGAATGCGGACTGAGAAATTAAAAAGATGAGAATGAATTTTTGAAAAAAGAAAGGAAGAAAAGTTTAAGTTACACCTATGTCGTACGTCAGGGTTCCTCAATAGGCAAAAAATGCTTGGTACGCGCTAATTTCAAATAATGTGGCATGAAAATTCAAACGCAGCATCAGAAAGCGGCATTAACTTATATCGTGTCTACACTGGACGCGAGCGGCGCGGCGCAACTAAATACAATAGAATCAGTGACGCTGTCTACACTGGATGCGGCGCGCCACGAGTAATCCCGACAGAAAACTGCTGACTCGTTCTATTAATTACGTCCTGACACAGAGTTTAAATGATTTGCAATGCATTGTCGTGTCCAGTGTAGATACTGTGACAGCAAACACATGGCGAGTGTGAAGAAAAGAAAAGTGGACACGGAAAATAGATGATTCAGATGTGAATGACTGAACAGTTTAAGTGAGTGATACCATCTTTGTTATGGATATTGGTTCGCAGTGAGTGCACAGTTTTTACATACAAGTTTCATGATCTGAGGTAAAATATCTATTGTTGCTTTCACTATGGCTATAAACCAAAATAATATTCAAACTCACATTAGACACTTTTAACATTGAATAAAGCACATAATCATTAGCTGAGATTATCACTGTTTTGTATGCTGTTCCTGCTGCGACGTCGCAGAAAATAAAAACCATTTCTAAAATAGAATCCTGTGTCGCTGCCGCGGGTCTTTAGCACAAAAACTACATGGAAAAGATACTTTTTATCACGTCGCGTCTTGTTGGGACACACGGTGCTACAGTTTGTTCAGTTGTTTTTAATATTCAACAGGCAAAGTTCAAAACAGACTACTGGGGGCGGGATCTGAATATTTATCTTGCGACTATTTTGTGACTATTTTAACAATAGCAACAACAAAATAATAATAATTGTAATATATATACAGTATATATATATATAGAGAGAGAGAGAGAGAGAGAGAGAGAGAGAGAGAGAGAGAGAGAGAGATTATAGCTTATAAAGTTTTAAATATGGATATTTTTCTTAAACAAGTGCATTGATTCACTTTTATTAATTCACCTTTATTAACCCCCTGGAGCTTTTTATGATGGATGGATGCACTTTTTTGGGCTTCAAAATCTCAACAGCCATTCACTACAATTATAAAACTCGAAAGATCCAAGACATTTTTTAATATAATTCCGATTGTATTCGTCTAAAAGAAGTCATATACACCTAGAATGGCTTGAGTCATATTTTGAAGAATGTTGGTAACCAAACATTTGACAGTAGACATAAACTTCCATAGTATTTTTTTCCAATACCATGGAAGTCAATGGCTACCGTCAACTGTTTAGTTACCAACATTCTTCAGAATATCTTTTTCTGTGCCCAACAGAAGAAAAAACTCATACAGGTTTGTAACAACTTGAGGGTGTGTAAATGAAACTTGAATTTTCAGAACTTTTTTGGTGAACTATCCCCTTAAATTTCGGTCTGTTCCTTACATTAATCTATCGTGTAGCTTCAGAAGATTATAATATAGTGGACTATAATATAGAATATATTGGATGTGTGATATAAACTAATTTTATAATACCTTAATGGTGTATTTGAAGCTTTACAGATTCTTATTAACATACATTTTATTAATAAAGGCCCAAAATTCTTTTGCATTCCACTGAAGAAAGTCATGCAAGTTTGTTACAACATAAGGGTGAATAAATGATGACAGAATGTTAATTTTGGGCTGAATTGTGCCTTTAATGTGGATGTGTTCAAGAGAATGTTGAAAATAATGGCAGGACAGATTATTCAGCGCCCCCTTTAGGAAAGAGAGGAAGTGCAGGCTGTAAATACCTCACACTGGCCCCTGAGGCCCCTCTCCTGCAAACGCGACCAGATGCTCTGGATTCTCCCAGCATGCTCTGGGTGGCTGCTGTTGTCTCCACATGCACACTGGTGCTTCAGCATTTGGGAGTCATACACCAGACCTGCACACACACACACACAATGAGGTTTGAGTCAGTGTGAGTGTATCGTCTGCTGCAGGGTGCCGTGTGATTGGTGGAGACGGTGTACCTGTGGTGAAGCGCGGCTGGCTCTGGGGCGGCTCCGGGGCCGTGGAGAGAGGCATGGCTTTATCCGGCAGCGTTAGCGAGGTGGAGGCTGGAGACGACTGCGTACGAGAGAGCGGCCGGTGAGCGGCGCCGAGCATCATGGGTACCGCCAGTGTCTCCATGTGAGCCGTCTGTCTGCGCAGTTGCTGGAGTTGTTTTTGTGTTTCCCACAGACGTGACTGCAAAGAAAGCATTTCAGCATGTTTTATGAAAACATGTCTGCATAAACTCTTCAACTGCATCAGATAAATATATTTAATTTGAAAAGTATTACTACATGGAAAAAATATTCTCAATTTCTGTAATGTGACAAAATTATGATACGGTATATGATATAAGAATGGTATTTACAGCTCATAGTAGCTTATGTAAATGAACATAAAAATAAAATAAGATGATATAAACATTTTTTTAGTTATTGTACTGCCTTTTTGTTGTATCAGAGTAATGAAACTAATGAATAATAATGAGAATTTCAAACAACCTTAAAAATAAAACACTGATACACATTACTGTAAATGAGAACTGGAGGGAAAACATACTTAATTGTTGTCAAAAAATTAAGATGTACAAAAAATCATAATGGTAAAAACAAGCATGGTTTATTTTCTTTATGATTTCTGAAAGATCATGTGACACTGAAAACTGGAGTAATGATGCTGAAAATTAAGTTTTGCATCAAAGAAATAAATTACATTTTACAATATACTAAAATAGAAAACATTTATTTAAAATTTTTTAAATATTTCACAATTTTGCAGTTTTTACTGTATTTTTCATCAAATAAATGCAGCCTTGGTGAGCACACCAGGTTCTTTCATAAACATTAAATAAAATGTTTTGTGGCATTCATCCGCAAAGAATTATTGTAATATTTAAATTTTCTTTATTTTTATTATATTTTTTAATTTTCACTTTTAAATGATATGTGGCAACATTTTGGCAGCTGTTTTTAGCACAACAAAACGTGTACAGCTTATTCTACTCATGCATGTTTGCTTCAGGTTTGGCGGTTTGTGTCTAACCTGGTTGAGAATGAGGGCGTGTTGCAGGTTGAGCTGCTCCTCTTGATTCTCCAGCTCTCTCTGAGACTCCGCCCTCACCCTGCCCTGATGGGCGTCGCCCGCTGACGGCCCCACCTCCTCGGAGTCCATGTCCTCAGACGGGATCTGCCGGAGACGAGGCTTCTCGCTGGACTTCGACATGAGCTGCGGGACACAGACAGACACACACTTGCATGACGTTTCACATCTTGAACGAACAAAAAACTAAAAGTGCGTTTCCAAAATCAGATTTTAATTGGATTTCAAACCAAATATGAATGCAGTTTGGATGAGGCTTGTAAAATAAATCAGATTTCAATCCTGACTCCAAACATCTCAAGAGGTTTGCTTCTGATATATCAAAACTCATTGCATTATTATCCCTGTCCTCGAGCGAGGCGTGACAGGTGCGATCTGTACCTTGCCCAGGTGAGTCTGCTGCTTGAGTCTCTCCAGGAGCTGAGCGCTGTGCTGCTGATGGAGCAGGTGAGGATGGAGCACGCGGGGACTCTGGGGCAGCGGCTCGGAGCGGGTCCGGCTCAGCGGCTTATGAGGACCAGACGCGCTGAACTGCAGGGGAACCGGACCCAGACCTGGAACTGATCACAAACAGCAGGGACAAATCTGATTATACTTTCATAAAAACAGAAGGAGATGAAAGCATAATATACCAGCTAGATATCAAAATATCATGCCACATAGTTTAGACCACACTAAATAGAAAATAAACACGATCCACAATGGCTTAAATATAACAATAGATGAATATAACATCAGGAACTCAGTGAACATAGTACATGAATTATAAATACATACTTTATTTTTATGTAATTAACATTTTTGATATTGATTTTGAATTTGTTTTTTATGTTTTTATGTTTTTGTTTTCTTAATAATAATATAACTAATATTTTATGATAAATAAAATCGGACAAATATAATAAATATTCAAACAAAATAAATATTATCATAATATACACTGTTTTTGAAAGAAGTCTCTTATGCTCACAAAGTTTTTTTTTTTATTTGATCACAAATACAGTAAATTAACACGGTATAGTATATTAATATTAATACAGTGTATTAATATTGTGTAATATTTTTAAAAATATTTATTTTATTGTTAAAATGTGCTATATTATTAATTTAAAATAATTAGTGTAATGCATAGCTGAATTTTCAGCATCATTAAAAACAACAGCATTTATTTGAATTTAAAATACTTTACTTTCACTGACACAACTAAACAATTTAATGTCTCCTTGCTGATTAAAAGTATTAATTTTCTGTCTTATATTTGTTTGTTGTGTAAAACAAATTTAAATACTACACACTATGAATACAAATACGGATAAATAAATAAATGTAGTTTATATTCTGAAAATAATTTGTCACTGCTATGTTATTCCCAGCAGCTAGACTGTTGTTTCAAGCAGTGACCACTAGATGGCGCACATATCAAGCATATTGCACTTCAAACTCTCAGAGTGATTCAGGCTGTGTTAGGACCTCTTACCGGCCAGGAGAGGGGTGTGAACGAGTCCAGAGGGCTCCAGGATGAGGACGGGCTGCATGAGCGGCCCACTCTGCTCTTCCACACCCAGAGGAACCAGCACCGGAGACCCACCCGACACCATCGACACACGACCCAGCTTCAGCGAGCCCAGCTCACTCTCCACCTGCAGACACACCACTTCACATCACGCTACCAGCTTCTGAGTTAAACTGCAGCCTCAGAATAACTGTCGGAACGTGCATCAATGAGGAATATTATCGTATGATGCAATTAAGTGCAATTAATTTTGGTACCGTGTTGTGTCAACACTTGATGTTTAAACTATATGAGAACCAGAAAGTAGCACATTTGTTACTTTTATTTGAGTTATTCTCATGTTATCTGAGGCTCTCACTTACTTGTGGGTGATTTTAAAATTCAAAGAGGTGTTTTCTTTAGTGTTTCCCTGACACAGCTAGCATGAAACGCTGGCCTACACCCCAGTACAGATGCTCTGCAGCTTGCAGTCTTGACAGATTCGTAGGTTATAATGGGAGCAATGTAGTTTTGTACAATATTGTTTAATCAAAAAGGCTGGAATATCCCTAGTGAAAAATAAACATACTAAAATGCATTTGAAATACATTTATTTCATGCTAAGTATACTAAAATGCATTTAAATATTTATGTACTTAATAAAAAGTGTAATTGTACTTTTGGTATACTAAACAGGTGTAAAGTCTACTAATTTTCTCCTTAATGCACTTTTATCTTTAGTTTAAGTCCAACTAAAGATATACTGAAGCATATTTGTGCTAAAGAGGAACTATTACAAACAATTAAGGTAAACTCTAAATATCTTGCATTTAAAGCCTGATATTATTCAAAATCATACAATCCTCATCAACAGTGACATTAAAACATATTTAGGTTTAATAAGAAGAAATGTGCATTGTGCACAAGTTGTACTCAAAATAAAGTTTAATTATAAGCGAAATGTTAGTAAATATGTTAATAGATTTGAACTGAACTATACTTTGTATGAAATAAATGTATTTTAAACATTACTTTTTAACTAGGGATTATATTGACCAATTATCATCTAGGAACAGAATTATGTGTATTGTAATTATTTTTATGAACAGAAAAATAATTCAAAAACTCAAAAATAAAACTCAGGTATTATAGTGTAAATTCATCTCTTGCGAAAAAGAAGTGTGCAAAATGTGCACTTGCAGTGCACTTCAAAACTTAAAAGAATATTTAACAGCTGTACTTGCAGATAATATAATATTAATGAAATAAAAGGCCACTTAAGTTTATACCTTTTCTTATCGAACTAATTATTATTATTTTTTTTACTACACATTGCAATGTCAAATGAAACATTTTACTTTAAAGTACATTTTCAATCATTATATTTTAATAATCTTTCGTTGTGTTTTAAAGAAGTACACTTATTTTGATGAGTTGACTAACAAACTAAAGCACATGTAAAGTACTTGATTATAATTTTAACTGTAGTTTAAAAAAACAAGCACATTTGTTACTCTTTAAAAACCAAGGCTGTCGTGCTGATTGCGATACCTTGGTGTTGGCGGGGAGGCCGAGCGTGATGGTGGGGAGACTGGAGGGATTCTGCACTGTGAAGTGAGTTAAAGAGCCGTCCTGCAACAGCAGCCTCTGAGCCTGAAACACACACACACACACACACGCACACACACACACCAGGCACAAAAATTACACAGGAATTAGGGGAGAAATGCCGCTAAACAGTCAACATTTTACTCTTTTTCATATCTGTATTCTATAATTCAAAATATTCGATTACTATTATTCACAGTAGGCCTCGTTTTGGGTAAGAGTTGCTAATATGAAATGTTTTTTTTAACGAAAAGCAACTAAAAACAGCTCTGAACACACTGAATGTTTTGTATAATATATATATATTTTATAATACATTTATAATATGCATATTGGTCCCCGAACTAAAGTGTGATCAAATTTTAATGTTTTTTTTTTTTAATTAAATGAATAATAAAAGAAAAAATATATATATAAAAATCGGTCCCCATCAAAAATTTGTATTAAATTGACTAAATCAATTGAAAAAATAATATTTAGTTGACTATGGATTTTGAAAGAAACAAAATGCCATCAAAAATGTTATAAAAAATGTTAATTAATTAATTAATTTCCATGGGGCAAATGTTGACCCTTAATAAAAAAAATAAAATAAAATAAAAATCTCTGTGATCTACTCTTGCGTGCGAGTGGACGAGGCTCCTGTATGCGACCCATCAGAGAGATGTGCATTTATGCAAGCCCAAAAATGGAGTAATAAGGCGATGAGGAGGCTTGGGATGGAAACGGGAGATTGGGTGTCCTGGCAGCTGCCTGCAGCTGTCCTTCTCCAGTGTCTTTGTTTAAAACATGTCATTATGCCAAAGGGCGGCGCAAAGCAGGAACCTCCTGAAACAAGCCCTGTCGAGCTCCGCTTTCTCAACAAACGCCCCGAACAAACAACTCCCACCGGAGGAATATTAAAGAACCGTCCCATCATGCCTCTCTGTGTGTGTGTGTGTGTGTGTGTGTCTGGGAGTTTGTCCTCTCCACAACAAAAAAACATTGCATTTTTACAAAAAAAAAAAAAAAAAGGGAGAAGCTAAATACATTTAAACTGTACCAACTGACTGCGTCATTACATAATGAGCCATTTTCCATAATTGTTAGGATTTATAATTGCATTACCAGAACTTCCCATTATAAGGAAGCCAAGATACACCTTAGAGACCGGGCTGAGGAGTGTATTTTGGGAGTGTGAGGACTGTTACCTCATGGGACAGGCTGGCGGTAGCGGGCAGCACTCCGTTCTCATTGGGCAGACTGTCGTTCGGAGAGCTGCAGCCGGACACTGGAGTACTGCTGCTGCTGGGGGACGAGTCTGAGAGCAGCAAACACACACACACACACACACACACACACACACACACACACACACAATCTGTCAGTCTATACATGGACGGCACATCAGTACATGTACTAAAGGGATAGTCAACCCAAAAATGAAGATTCTGTCATCGTTTACTCATGGCGTTTCAAACCCGTAAGACTTTTGTTCATCTTCAGAACACAAATGAAGATCATTTTAATGAAATCTGAGAGATTTCTGTCCCCCCATTGACACTCAATTCTCTCACAACAGACAGAATCAGTTCGTAAAACTAATCCATATGAATTAAACAGATCAGTCCAAATTTACTGACTCGATCGCTTTATATGAAGAACAGATTGAATTTAGGCATTTATTCACATATAAACACTGATCAGCGGACATAAACAAGCGCAATCAGACTTGCTTGATGCACAAGAACTCAAACATACTGCGTAACACGAGAATGAACCTCATAAATGATATGTGCTTTAATTAATGTTCATATGTGAATAAAAGCTTCAATTAAATCTGTTCATTATATAAAGCGATCGAGTCTCTTTAGAAAATGTAAAATGCTCAATAAATATGGATTCGTTTTACGAATCTTTTTGAAGCATCGAAGTGGTAGTTGCGTCGATTGTCGATAGAGGGACAGAAATCTCTCAGATTTCATAAAACTATGTGTGTTCTGAAGACGAATGAAAGTCTTACAGGTTTGGAACGACATGAGGGTGAGTAAATGATGACAGCGTTTTAATTTTTGGGTGAATTAATTACTTAAAATTGCATTATGCTAAATTATGCAACAATGTTACTTTAACTGACAGAAGGTCTACATGAGAACATTTAGTTTAATCTTATAAAATATGTACAATTAAAAGCAAGAAAATACCTAAACAACATTTAATTTTTACAAAATTATAAAAAAATAAATAAGTATCTATACACACAATATGACTACATCAAAAGAGTTCAATCATAATAACAAAAAGCAGCGGTAGGGTGCTGTAGTTACCCAGCGTGTCAGGGACGCGGTGTTTGACGGCGGGCGGCGCGCTCTCTTTGCGGGTCAGCGGGCTCTTTCGGGTGTTCAGGTGCTTCTTTAGCTTATGCTTCACCTTCAGGTTCGGCTCTGAGGCTGCAACAAGAACAAAACAACAATAGCGTAACCAAAAGGAAGTTTTGCTCGTTTGCTGTACTTTTGCAGGTTCAGTTGTAGTTTATACGCCATACGCCTGTGTTGATGTGTCATCAATGCGCTCTTTAAAAAGTAACAATTCATGATGACAAATAACAACCATGTGTATAAATGAAAATATACAGTACCATCAATAAAATCGACATAACCACAACAAACAACCAGCATGTGTTTCACAGATAACCTACGGGCCGCACGTCAGCACCTGAGATTTAAAGTGGATTGTTCCAGAGTCTACACACATAACATAGTCACACAAATGCACACAAAAAAAATGCCAGAAGATGATTAGGATGAGTAACTAGTTGAGTAACTTTTTTTCTCAGATTTTAGGTGAGATGCTTTAAAGTGCAGCTTCTCAGAGTGGGCATTAGCGCACTGTTAGCATGCTATGGTTAGCATGTTTGCTAACATCTAACAGTAAGTGCTGAATCTCTACATTTAGCTCAGTATAAAGAAACATTTCAGGACCAGTGTTGAGGGTAACGCATTACAAGTAAAGCGAGTTACGTAACCAGATTACTTTTTCAAGTAACTAATAAAGTAACGCATTACTTTTTAAGTTACTTTTTCAGATAAGTAACGCCAGTTACTTTTTTCCCATTTATTGACTGAAAGCTGCTTGTCCGTATGTTGAGAGAAATCGGGAGTAAGATGTTACTTAAATGTGAACATGCATTAATTCATCTCATTCCCAAAAAAAACAGATTCAGTATTCCTCAAAATGAATAAAAACACTGAAATGCACCTCAGAATATGACGCAAATCTGCAATAATTAAATATGTTAAATAATACAAATATCCTTTATGTATTTAATCCCATTTTATTAACCAGCGTCTTTGCTGCTGTCCTTCGATGATCCAATTCAACCACACTAATAAGCAATAATTACTCAGATAAACTAACACTTGTTCTTCATTTTTTATTGCTGAAAAGTGTTGAGCTTTCTTCTGCGTTCTATTGTACAGACATGCATTTGCTTTTCCTTCGGTATGAGGCTTTTGTTGTGAAAGGGCTTTTACATGTGCCAAAAATAAAACTTTTTATATTAAAAACAAACAAGCAAGCACTGCCCAGATTTACGTAACGTAACGCATTACTTTCCCTAAAAAGTAACGTAATTAGCAACTTTTTTAGGGAGTAACGCAATACTGTAATGCATTATTTTTAAAAGTAACTTTTCCCAACACTGTTCAGGGCTTTCAATGTTTCTGCTTGATTCACAAAAACCAAGAAGTACGTTTGAGCTTGCATTTAACACATTCGATGAACTCAATGTATGTGTTTAGCAATGTTTAACGGCTAAATTAAATCTGTCGTGCTTCTTCAGAGAAGTTGTATTACGCGTGTTTGCTTCATATGGAGTACTTTTAAAATGTCTTTATAAACTTTTTTGAAGCGTCAAAGTTTAGGTGAAATGGACTTTCAATTCTTTCTTTTTTTTTATTTCAACTGACAGAAATCTCTCAGGCTTCATAAAAACATCTTTGTTCTTGGAAGATGAGGGTGAATAAATTATGTCCGAATTGTAATTTTTGGGTGAACAATTAGCAGGACCAACTATTCGACTGCTCATTGATATAACCCAGCAATTAGTTGATTTAGATGTCTTTTTGCACGTTTATTGACCTGTAACTACTTACAGTACATGCAAACGTAGCATCTACTTCCCCTCTGTTTGATCACACAGTCACAGTTCTGTGCTTTTGTTGCTGGTTCAGATAAGAAGGTGGTTCTGAAATCTCTTCTGTACTTCCTGCTAATTGTTTTTGTCATTGTAAAAACACTAGATCTGTCAGCGGACGTGTTGAGAACTGTAATTCCACAGCTGTACTTACTCGTCTTTACCAGTAAATGTCATGACTCTGCGCAGCATCATGTGAAACGCTTCCTCGTTTGACCATCGAGTGCAAAGTGATCCTGGCAGACGGCGCTGAACTGATATGAAGTGGACAGGTCAAGTATTCGGAAACTCTCTCAAGGACTACTTCAAGCAAACCCTTCTGTTCGATGCTGAAAAGTCACAATTTAACTTTTTATGATGATTTCTTATTGTCGTAAGTTGAAAAACGTCTCCAGATCCATATTTTAGTCGTATATGATTACGATCACCAAATAAAACTCGATCATTTAGTAAAAGAATGGTTATTCTGAACTAGCTGTGGGATTCGCATTATTGTATATGTCTAGCATTTATGTTTGTACTACTTGAACGAAACCTCATTCAAGTTTAATACTTGAGGCCTGTTCATATCAAGATGAATATTCGATACAAAAATTTAAATTTGAATGAACTTTAAATATGTTTGTTCAGACTGACACGTAAAGGTTTTTTAATGTCTTTTCCGACACGAAGAAAACTGGCCAATCAATGAGCGCCTTTTTGTCACATGACCAGAGCTGACGCTGTTACATAAAAATACAAATTGGTGGCGTACACAAACAGACTATTTTGCTAAGTGACAAGGAATAACAAGAAGTATCTTTACATTTTGGTGTCGCATCACAAATAAAAAAATCTGACCGGCTGTTTGAAAACATGTAATGACTGTTTGACTTCCTTTTCTTTCCTGCGACTCCCTTTTGTGTACTTTTTGTGTTCTTTGTGCTGCTTTTTCTATAAGCGCCACCTACTGTCAGAGAGAGAATTTGCATTTTCATTATAATATTAATTTTATTCTTTTAATTTCTTTATTTCCTTTTCACTGACTGTGATTTTTATTTTCATTTCATTTCACTTTAATTTAATTTTTAATTTTTATTATTTTTTTCCACCAACTATCAAATGCATTTTCTTTTCTTTTCATTTTATTAATATTAATTTTATTATTTTATTTTTTTAAATTTCTTTATTTCTTTTTCACCGGCTGTCAGAGAGCGAATCTGCATTTTCATTTCATTTTACTAATATTAATTTAATTTTTTATTTTCTTTATTTCTTTTTCACTTACTGTCAGTGAGCGAATCTGCATTTTCATTCAGTCTGTCTACCATTTTTTTATTAATATTATTTATTTTATTCATTTCTTTATTCCACCTACTGTCAGGGAGTGAATTTGCATTTTTATTTAGTTTATCTGCATTGGTCTGAACAGACAAACCGAATGTGAAAATTGGGCTGAATTTCACTGCCGCACATTTGTGTTTGGTGTGAACAGACTTTTACAGTTACAGGTTTAGAGCAAATCCTGAACCCATAAAAGTATGAGCAATAATTACAGTGATGATTAGCACTACAAAAGCAGAACAAAGACGTTTAAACTCTGTGAATAACTGGACGTCCAGTCAGAGTTATTATGACATAATGAGCCGCTGCGTTTTGCCCGTGGGGCTGACAGGGGAGTGTCTCTCAGAGGTAAATGAGAAGTTACGCAAGGCCTTGTTAACAGAGTGCTGCCTGGAGCAAAGCGAGGCTCTGGGAGTTTGTCCGAATGCTTCCACACTCATCCGGCCTGTTCTCAGTTGATCTGTATGTAGATGCTGATGAATGAACTGTCATGTGATGTTGTTTATATGTATGTGTGACGGTGACATACTCGCTCGTCTCAGGGGTGGTTCGTCGGGTCCTTCGCTGAGAGCTGGTTTGGTGGAGGACAGGAGCGGCTGTACAAGAGCGCTGGGATCTGGAACCAACTCCCTGAGGGAACACAGAAGACCTATATTTTAAGATCTGAAGAAAAGCATGTGTACTTTAACAGTTGTGGGTGGATATGAGGGCTCTTTCTAACCGGTAGGCGACGGATGGGCTGCTCAGAGGGTTGGAGTTGGTCCTCTCCAGCACCGCCTTCTGCTTCTTCAGAATCACTTGCGCCAGTTTCTGCTTCACCAACGCACTGGCAACAGCACCTGTCAGTCAATACAACCAGCCAATTAAAATAAAAAAAAGCAAAACATTCTCAGTTTATCAATTTAATATTCTCAATTTAATATTTTCAGGGATTGTGGCCCTCCATAAATGCAACCAGCCAATGAAATAATGCCAAACCACATTATCATTACCGGATTATCAAACTGAAAATTTGAAGGGGGCCAAAGGGGCGGGGGCCATCCCGATCTCTTTCTGAGGGGACCTATAAAATTAGAAATTAAACTGAAATCTAAAATCTATAGAAAGTTAAAATTAGTGCTGTCTGTCAATCGATTAAAAAAAATATTAATCACACATTTTTCTGTAAGTAATCATGATTAATCGCATATTTATATTGTCATAATTTCACATTGAATGTAACAACATAAATATAGTATATTTTAAATATGTTTTTAATGGTGTCATTTTAATAATTAGCCTATAATTAATGAATTATTGATAGCAGTATTGCTACTGGTGTCTGTATTAAATGCATTTTCCCTCAATTTTACATATTAATTATAGCCATTCAACATTACAGTATAATTAAAAGCCATTATTTTTAACATTTAATAAGCTCTGAAATATTAAGTGATTTTAAAACAATCTTCACATAAACTGTATATGCTTAAACTAAACAGATTAATCTTTATTAATTAGCAACTAGAGCAGTCGAGAGATTTCTCTTTTTCTTTTGATTTATATCACTGACAGACTTCAGCAGGTTTTACTTTAAAGCAGTGCTGTCTCTTTAAAACCTGATGCACATGACGCGGATCTGACACATATCCTATTTTACGAGGTACTGAGGTAACTCGCCGAAACCACGTATTTTGACATAATTGTGTGTGTTTTTGTCCGTTGAAGTGCTACTGGTGCACTGTCTAAAGCGGCTGAGCGTATGCGTTCAGAAACTTCACTGCACCGTTTAGGCGGCGTAACCCCAGGTGTGTCAAGTATACTAATATTGTATTTAAATGTATTTAATTTTAAATATTTCTTCAATAATATAAAATTTATTTCTTTATTTTATTTAATAACTTTAATTCTTTATTTTATTTTCATGTTTATTATTTTATTTTATTTTATTTTCGTTTTGTTTCGTTTCGTTTCGTTTCGTTGGTCCAGGACAAGGCCATTTTAAGTAACTAAAGTAAGGTTTAATATTTTTTAAATATTAAATAAAAAAAAAATTAAATTATTCATTTTATTTATTTATTTTATGTTAAAATAAAAATATTAAATGTATTTTATTTAAAAAAATGTATTTTATTACGTTGATATTTTTAGTTTATTGCATTTTTTAATTAATTTTAAATGCAATATTTCTTTATTTTATGTTATGTTATTTTAGTTTATTTTATATTTTTAAATTAAATTTAACTTTTAAATTAATTTATTTTATTATTTTATTTTATTATGTTATTTTTAGTTTATTTTATATTTTATTTTTGTTTAGTCTATTTTATTTTCATTTAGTCTATTTTAGTTTAGTTTAGCTGGCCCTGAAATAGGCCATGTTAAGTAACTAAAGTAAGGATTTTTTTTTTTTTTTTTCAAACAAGACAAATCTGATATTACTAGTCACTGACCCAATTTAGTTTTAAAATGTCAGTTTTCTCCCACAGAAAAATGTCAGCGATGTTTCTATCGAGGGCCTGCACTGTGAGTGCGGTTCAGCTCTATTGTGGAGCTCTGCGGCTGAGGTTGCAGTGAGGTCGAGGGAAGGAAACTGCATGTTGACTCAGTGCCTCCCTGTCCTTCCAGAGCGGCCATTATGTGGCAGCTACGTCATGCTGGCTCTAACCAATATGGTCAATATTGACGGTCACTGTTTGCGCTGAGCGATTAATTTTACCCCTCTGCAGCTGCTTTCTCTCACAACAGTCATAGCATCAGCTGGGATAAAAAACTTCAGCTGCAGTGAATCGTGTGAGAGACACTTGTGTATCACCTACTCA
This sequence comes from Acrossocheilus fasciatus, assembly GCA_036784905.1. Classification (NCBI taxonomy): domain Eukaryota; kingdom Metazoa; phylum Chordata; class Actinopteri; order Cypriniformes; family Cyprinidae; genus Acrossocheilus; species Acrossocheilus fasciatus. The sequence goes on from CM071960.1 coordinate 5,443,611, forward strand.
CTTCTGATGTGGAAATGTGTTTTTTAAGAGAGTTGATCTTTGATCTTTTTTTGGACAAGAACAGCACTGATTGTTACAACAAATCATTTTCTGCTTAATGCACAGTTTATCTAATAGATAATCTGGTGGCAGTAGGCTTCAGACTCCAGATGTTGTTTAACTGTAACAGTGCATCAATAATTACTGCTCTCATTCAGTGAAAAATAAACAACAACGAAAGTGGTATTAATGTTTGCCAGCGTGACCAAATGCTGCGGCATGACACATGAGTGACTGGAGACGCTCATGATCACAATGGAGCAATTCTACTGCACACACACACACACACACACACACACACACACACACACACACACACACACACACACACACACACACACACACACACGCACACACACACACACACACACGCGCACACACACACACGCACAGACACACACACACTCACTCACACACACACACACACACACACACACACACACACACACACACACACACACACACACACACACACACACACACACACACACACACACACACACACACACACACACACGCTGTGCTGCTACAGACACGCACAGGGCAAAACTGCAAAACCCCTCTCTATCTATCTATCTATCTATCTTTCTATCTATCTATCTATCTGTCTGTCTGTCTGTCTGTCTGTCTATCTATCCATCCATCTATCTATCTATCCTGTCCATCCGTCCGTCTGTCTATCTATCTATCATTTTGTTATCATTCTATCCATCTATCCTTCTATCTATGTTTTGGACATGGCACCAAGGTTTTTTTGGTGATCCAGTATATCAGGTAATATTTTAATTAACTTGGAGTAACAGGTAAATACATGCTGAAATGTTGACTATTATTCAGTGCCATGAGATACATCACAGTACTATGGTTTTACCATCCGTCCATTCATGTATGTCTACAAAAAGCCCAATGGTATTATATGGTACAGTACGGCACAATCTGTAACTGGGAGTCCACTAGTGGCAGTGAGACGGTAAAAACCCTTTATAGAACAACAGGGTTCCCATGTTCAGTGCAGACTCCTCCCATGTGTTTTCAACCACAAAGTTTTGTTTTTACTCTCAGAGCTATTTCCTGAGGCAGCCGTGGCCCTGTTTCAGTTGAGCTACTATTAAAAAAGGGCACTGGCACAATGTAAAACTCTTTTTCTCAGTCGATTAAGTACATTTCTTAAATCGACCCAAATTCTTGAAACTGTTGGTTCAAGCTCCACAACACAACCTACTTGCACACAGCACCTGTTCGATTCTTCTCAGTTGAAAATTACAATCTCTTTCTTGAGGCTAAAGATGCATATTAGTGACATTTGAGTCATCAATCATCCAAGTTCTTCAATTTAAAGGCATCACATTCATGAAATGACAAAAACAGAATCTCATTTCTGTCTTGCTAATCAAAGTAACCTCAACCCCAAACTAGTGTACTATATTTGGTGACCACTAGTCATTCTTTTAGACATTCACTCTATTTGTTATGTGAGCACATAGTAAGTCTGTGAACAGCAGTTATTTAAGGGTTATTGTGTGTGTGTCACTCACTCTGTTGGCTCTTGTCCTTGTTTTTAAGTTGCTGTAGCTGTTGTTTTGCTAGTTCCTGGTCTCGTAGATGCTGCTCCATGTTATATGACTACAAAAAGAGGAGTCGTCAGTCATAATTATTCATAACAATGCTGATTAGTTTATCAAGCTCATTAAGTGCCCAGTAAATACATATACATATATATATATATATATATATTGGGTCTCATTCATGAAAGAAACTTGGTTAATAAATCTATTTGTTCATGGATTTAATCTATTTTTTTCATCAATTTAGCAACCAATTACAGATAAACTGCTTTTAAGCCAATGCTAGGTGTTAACTAGGCTCTGAAATTGCTGTATACAGGTGTAACACCAATTGGATAATCATCAGTCAAATAAACTAACCCTAACCATAAAATGTGTCCTATTGGGCTAAAATTGAGATACACTGTCCGAAAGAACCAGTTAGCAGAAAATAATCAGACTTGATGCTGTGGATTACAGGTATTAATGTTCAGTTTCTTGCACAGACTGATCATTTTGTGCATTGTATTGCATGTGTTGTAGTGGTATGACAGGTGTCTTTGTCTCTGACTGCACTGAGACGAGTGTGAGACTTCAGTGAAACGTGTGTGACGGACCTGTATGTGCTGCAGCTGCTGCTGGCTGTACTGGGAACAGTGCTGTGGATTGAAGGGGCCGATCAGCAGAGGCGGGTGCAGAGGGGACAGGAAGGCCGGGTCCGAACCCGGACGCACCAGACGCTCACCTACACGCAGGTCCATGGGGGCAGGGCCCGTGGGAGACCACACCGAGTCTTCTGGACAGACAGAGACACAGGGAAATTCATTATTAGAGTGAAATAAATAAATAAATAAAAAAACCTTCAGAAATAGAAGAAATGTGAAACTAGACTCAAAAATAATCATTCAAAAATATAGTGAAACTGTAACATTGTGAAATATTATTATAATTCAAAATAACAGTTTTCTAAGTGAATATATTGTAAAATGAAATTTATTCCTGTGATCAAAGCTGTATTTTCAGCAACGTAACTCCAGTCTTCAGTGTCACATGATCCTTCAGAAATCATTCTGATATACTGATTTGCTGCTTTTATTAATGTTAATATTTCTTATTATTATCAATACTGAAAACAGTTCACCATCATATTTTGTGGAAATCACACTTTTTTTCATGATTCTTTAGGAAGTTCAAATGTACAGCATTTATTTGAAATAGAAATCTTTGTGAAATGTCTTTACTGCTACTTTTGAGTAATTTAATGATTTAATGCACCCTTGCTAAATAAAAGTCTTGCAATTCACACTTTTTTTTTCAACTGCTTACACATTTTTTCAAAACTTTACACACAAATCCAAGAATTGCACACACAAAATGCAAAACGCCTCACATCTCTTGCAAAATGAAGCATTCAAAATATCCCAAACACATCTCAAAAGCAAACATTTGCAAACACCTTTCCCATAATATTAATTCCTGTAAGTTTTTTGTGTGTTACACAGAAAATTGTGTGTTGTGTTTTGCAAGAAGTGCTTCATGAAATTGAAAACTGAGTCAAAGGCCGAGAATGAGCATATGGTTTTGCAGATTTGGTGTGTGCTTCTGGTGCTCGAGTGTCAGGTTTCAGAAACTGTGTGACAAGTAAAGATTTTATGTGTAAGCAGTTTATGCTTCTCTATTTATGCTTTTGTGTCATTAAAGCTAATATAATTAGTTAATTATGAAATACAAAAATATAACAGAATAATAAATAGAACAGAAATTTGGGGGTTTACATTGCAAAATAATGTCACGCAACGCAAAAATATGAATGATCCTAAAACAGGCTTCATTTTGTGCGTGTGTGAAATATTCTTCACAGCCTTAATAAAACTCATTAAAATATCATTACAGCTACTGCGATTGTGATGACTTCCCCATGTGACAACAATACATCGTTTTGATTTAATCATTTATGCTGTTTAAATCAACTGCAGGACATTTCCACTGATGGAGCAGGCAGAAGAAAGCAGGTGAATATACAGAAAAAGAGATGGAGGTGGAGAGAGAGAGAGATGTGTGTATCAGCACAAGCACATGTTCCAGCGTTTCCCTTACGGCACATTCCGCAGTGATATAAAGTCGGCCTGATTTCCATAACTTTTGCATGCTGCTTTAAGAATATTTGCATGGTACCAGTGACTCAATGGGACGGACTGCCTCACCCTCACCCTCACACAGAACAGCAGACAGGAAAATCACAAAGCCACCGTGTGCATGTATGTCGGTGCATATCTGGGCTCTCACAGCACTGATGTCAGTCATGCTGGCTCCCTGCCCAGGTAAAACCAGAGAGCGCTTGACAGATTTCTCATCCGACGAGCCATTGACTTTTCAGTATTTCCCAACTCTTTCCCACTTATTTCCAACAAAGACTCCCAAAAATAGCTGTGTCTCCCACACTCACAAGATCGAGTGCTTCAGAAACTGTGACTCATGCCCTTTTGCCGCCTCAATGCACACTTACTATTGTATTCCTGTGAATTGTGACTGCTTTGTCGCCGTTATTCTGACACAAAAGTCACTGAATAAAAAGGCTTTCGACAGCAGACCAATCAGCAGCGGCGAAAATGACTCACGAATGACTTCAACCGGTGAGGAACAATATGTACCTCTGAGCTGGTGTGTTGTGCAAGAGGAAGAAACTGAGAGACAAAATAAGAAATGAGATCAAAAGAGGCTAATAATGAGACATGTTTCTCGAGCAGCAAATCAGCAGAATGATTTCTGAAGGATCATGTGACACTGAAGACTGGGGTAATGATGCCGAAAATCACAGGAGTACAGAAAACGCCTATTTTAAATGACTATTTTTAAAATGATATTAATTATAATTAAATTATATAGTTATTTTAAATCTAAAGTCAAAAAATATGATTAAAGATGCATTACAAATATGTATATTTTTATAGATTTTCACATAACAGTGTGAATTATAAAGAGATAAAAATATGTTTTATCATATTTTAGACATTGATATTATATTTAAATATCAGCTTGTCCAGCTTTTTCATTGCATTGGTTTGATCTTGGAGACTAATAGAAAATAATATAACTAATATTATTAAAATTGAATAAAATAATAAATTAGAATAAAATAAATGTATGTATAAATGTTTATTAAATTTCTATAATAATAGTCATACTATTCAAAAGTTTACCATTCAAAAGAGTACAATTTTAAATTTTTGTTTAAAGAGTAACGCTACATTAATTTGCTTAATAATAACGTAAAAAAAATTGAATACTGTGAAATATTATAACAATTTATACATTTCTAAATATCAGTTTTCTATTGTAATATATCTTAAAATCCAGCTTGGCCATCACAGGAATAAACTACATACATATTAAAACAGAAAACGTGTAACGTAAATATATTTCTGATATAACAATATTGTCATATTACTGTTTTTACTGTATTTCTGATCAAAAAATGCAGCTTTGGTGAGCTGCGAAATGATACGGCATTTGAAGATTAAGATGAAAAACTGTATGGGAGCAGCAAGAGAACGTGCCAAAAGTCAAAAAGTGACCCGCTGGAGTTGTTTACATGTCAAGGGATGTCCTGACATGTTCTGACACAGACCAGGATCTCCTCAGCCCCATTTTAGGATCTCGAAACGGAGAGGAGGAACATCTTGGCACCGCAGCCCTGGATGCCAAACGTGTTTTGGGTTCTTGCTTCCCTGAGCTCTCAACATCCAGCATATTCCCACCCAGACCCAGTGAACACGATCCGCAGCGCTCCACTGTATTCCAGGAAATAACACGACTCCCACATTTCTCTTTCCTTAGCATTCCCTTCCTGATAACGCATAACACATACTATATTCCGCCCTGGATTATTCCAGCATTGCATGGCATTTCCAGAAATGACCTGTTGGCCCAGGCTTGACAGCTTCAGGAAAGGAACTCAAGGCGGAATTGAGCAATATGGTGTTTTCCGACCTTTGGAGTGCTACGGATATGAATAATCGTACAAAAAAAGGACTACACTACTATCACGCTACTTGAAGGACCTTGTAAATCTATGAATACGGTAATCATTCAGTACCAAATACGTTTATAACACCTGTTATGATAATTTATAGTACAATAAATAAATGTAACATATAATAAAAAAACATGAATACGTGTGTGTGCGTGCACTGAGGCAAGCAGCGTGTTTGTATGCATGCATTTTTTTGTACTCCTACTCAGAAAGGCAAACAATAGTGTAACTCTGAGCCAACTCAACAGAAACAGGCCAACAAATACACTAATAAAAGTGACAGACAAGCAGATGTGCAGTGGAATGCACACAGGAATGTGTGTGTGTGTGTGTGTGTGTGTGTGTGTGTGTGTGTGTGTGTGTGTGTGTGTGTGTGTGTGTGTGTGTGTGTGTGTGTGTGTGTGTGATGGGACATCTTCCATCAAAGCTGTGAGACTGAGTGTCTGCAGGAAAATATCTGTAAGTATGAAGCTGCTTTTAAGGAAACTGTGAGTTTGTGAATATAAGCGTGTGACACTGACTACAAACTAAACTGGTTGTCTTATGGGAGAAATTATTTTTTTAATTCAGTCTTCATGAACAAACACTTGAGTTTCAGCAAGGTTTGTTTTAAAAAATAAATGAATACATTAAGCAAGGATGCATTAAACTGATCAAATATGGCAGTAAAAACATTTATAATATTACAAAAGCTTTTTTTTTTCAATTATCAAAGAGTCCTGAAAAAATACATCACTGTTTCCATAAAAGATTAAGCAGCACAGCTGTTTTCAATATTGAAAATAAATTCAGCATATTAAAATGATTTCTGAAGGATCATGCGACACTGAAGACTGGAGTAATGATGCTGAAAATTCAGCTTTGATCACAGGAATAAATTACATTTTAGAATATATATTCAAATAGAAAACAGTTCTTTTAAATTGTAATAATATTTCACAATTTTGCAATTCTAACTGAATTTCTACTCAAATAAATGCAGCTTTGGTGACTGAGCATAAGAGACTTAAATAAGCAATAAAAAATCTTACAGACCTTTTATTATGGGAATTTCACAGTATTTTTTCAAGTATTTTGGAGTATTAAAATACCATAGTATTTCAATCTTAGATTTTTAGGGGTAACTGCTGGAAAGTGTTTAATTTCTAAAGTCAAACTCTATCTAATATTGGTGTTCTCACAGTAAAAAGCAGGTCTTGATAATATTCTATAAGTCTGATAGTTTATAAAGGAATAAATCACAGCGTGTGAGCAATAGCAACACTAATAGTAATTAATTGTGATACACTAACCTAACTGTATTTTAGGACAAGGCACCATTTAAACTAGGTGCATGTTTTCCTTAAATGATGTAGACTCTTGCTCACTATTTGACTGCAGTTAATTACTTCCTGTAGCTGCCTATTCATTATGCAGTGAGGAAGAAATGCTGGCACGTCAGAGATAATTTTAGGTTTTTGGTTTTTGCAATATGTCACTTGTTCATGTAATGCATGCAGAGCATAAAGTGTGAAGGAGTTGCTGACAAACTCTTTAAAAGGCTCTTCAGTGGTTCAGTTCAGATCATAAAATCCCATTGCTTGCCAAGAACTTGAACAAAGTTCTTGAATTGAACTTTGAAGATTAAAGACCTTCTTGCTGTTACATTATACGTTCTTCAGTGCAATGCATTGCTTTGGGGTTGTTTTACATAAAATTCCTTGCTTAGAGTTCTGTGTAGAACTTAAAAATGGTGTTTGCCTTTGCAAAACATGCCATTGCGATGCCAGGCTGTTGTCATGCAGTTGTTAAGGTGTTTAAAGTGCTTCATAACTGTGCTAAGCAGTTGCTAGGTGGTTATTTACTGGCTCAAGTCAAAAGAGCCCCAAAAAGTCTCTATGAACTCAAGTCCTTTTTAAGGTCTATTTACCACCACCAGTCTTTTCAGTGCATAAATGCTAAAATAGACACTATTTTTAAACTACAACTAGGTGTATGGTCACAGAAGTGACGATGAGACATTTATTTCCATTACTAGCATCAGATCGACAGAAAAAAAACACAAGTTCCAGTGTATAACACACTCCCACTTCCAGCCTCTCACACCCCGACCTGTCTGACCAGCACAACCAGTTTAAAAGTCCTCTGACTGTAAGTCAAACCATGTGTGTGTGTGTGTGTGTGTGTGTGTGTGTGTGTGTGTGTGTGTGTGTGTGTGTGTGAGAGTGGGTGTGTGCTGATATAGTCAGATGCTGACTAACTTCAAAGCCTCTGTGAATCAAAAATAACACTTACAGGTGCCATCAAAGGTGATCTCTTGATAGCGGTACTCGTACTCGTGTAATCACACATAAATCAGAGAATACCGTTATTGCAATAACATATTTCAGCAGTAAAATGATTGTAACATTGTAATAAAATTTTCTTGAATTACGTTTTTCAGTAGAAACAGCACCATGTCATCAGGCACAACGTGAGAAGTGTTCATTTTCTTCTACGTAACTCTTAGTTTCTTTAGAAGTCATTCACAAGCACAGGAAGAGAAGAGTGACAGGATCATTGTCTTACATCTGGAATAGTTTTGATTTCTCATTTCCCACAGTTGGTCCAATATTCTACTATATACTGCCTCAACATCAAATCTGTTTTCATTAGCTGTGGTTTTGTCACATTGCACAGTACTTTCGCATTCGGTAGTTCCTGTAGCTCAAACTGTAGTTTGCAACAACAAGGTCAAACTGTAGGTTTAATTTCTGAGAGAATACATGAACTGATGCCAAATCTATAAATAGAAACAAACAGCAATAGAAAATCGTACATAAAACCATTCTGACATATGTTGTAAGAATTAAGAAAATACAATTATAAAACATAACAGTTTACTTTGTTTAAATTTGCAATGAAATCTAAATAGTAAAAGATTGTATCCTTCACATTATGATGCACATCCAAGTGAAACAGATTATCAAACTAGAACTAGTAAATGAATAGAAAAAACGTAAGGCGGGACTTGGTTCTATACAACGGCAATAAACTGTAAGAAGGGGGTGTGGTTTAAGCAGACTAAGGGTAAACGATGTACTAAAAACGGAAAAGTTGAAAAAACGGCTAAAAATGCTATATTATGCATGCCAGACCAGTAGGTGGCAATGTCACTTTACAAAAAAAAAACACGCACATGCAAGCATTCTTCTACAGAGCGGTGAATACAAACAATCAAGCATTTATGTCTTAATTTATTACTGCAAGTAACTCCGGAGTATAAAATGGCAAGGTGTCAAGAAACTGTGGACTGGGAGTTATGCAGTCTAAGTATTCGGACACCTTAGAGGCATGGCATCACCGTTTTCCCAAATTTGCATTTTCGTAGTTTACACGAAGACGATAATGCTATCTTTTTCAAAAACGTGCACTTTAAAACCCGTTTTCAAAAGTTTGCATTTTCAGGCCCCCAAAACGCTGTTGTCGTGTAAATGATTTTAGCAAAAACGCATAAATTGTTCACACCAATAACAACAGCTGTATAAGCATCTACATCAATGCATTATAACGTTCAGTTTATTATGGCGTCTTTACATGCACAAGCTCTTACAAAGACAGGTAGAATCTGGCTGTCGGTGTTTTTATCTTTCATCAAAATCTGAAAGTGATTCCGACGATATCATTTCTCTGTGTCATTATCGTTATAGATGAAGTGTGGATTCTGCTATCCTTATAGAATTAGAACAATCATTTAAGGGATCATCATCGGATGCAAAATTCACTTTTACATGTTGTTTGAACATAAATGTGTGTTGGCAGTGTGTACACATCCACTCTAAAATGATAAAAATCCACCCAGTGGTTTTTATTTAATCTCTAAAAATACTATCCCAGTCCCAGACCCAGGCCCCTCCCACGATTGTTGATTGACACGACCGTCTTACCCAAGACCCGCCCAAAATGAGCTGAGTGATCTATAACAGTCCGACCATCATTGTTTCGAATATAGCAGTTGTCATTTACTCCCGGCATCTGAGCCTCTGAAGAGGAATGCGCCCCTGATCTACCTAAATGCATCTGCGTTCGCGCAAATCATTCATGATCCAGCTTCGCCTCCAGAAGAAGTGAGTATAAATCTCCTTTCCTAATAATAGTTAGCAAGTTTCGCGGCTAAATGTGGCTAAAGTAAACAGTCTCATGAGAACGACTCGTCACCCCACAGAAGAGAGGGGCGGGGTGAGCAGAGCTCATTAGCATTTAAAGCGACATGCAACAAAGCAGGCTGCTGTGAACAGAGCTGATTTTGACAAGATAAAAAGGGTGTTTTTTACACTACCATTAAGAAATTTGAACCAAAGCATGTTATAGACTTTTCATTAAGACCCTAATGAATCATATCAACTTGTGGAAAATGGGCATCTGACGACCCCTTTAAAAATGTATTGTTATAGTTATCATCCCTCACTCTTAAAAATAAAGGCTTTTTTTATTGGCATCAATGGTTCCATGAAGAACCTTTAACATCCATAGATCATTTCCATTCCATAAAAAATTCTTTATAGTGGAAAAAGGTCTTCAAAAATGTTCTTCACACTAAGAAAAAAGGTTATTTAGGGAACCAAAAATGTTCTTCTATGGCATTGCTATGAAAACCCTCTTATGGGACCTTTATCTGTAGGTGTGTTGGTGTGAACGGGCCTGGTTTTGGTAGAGGTGGATTATGTTGGCTTGTCAGTCAGCACTGCTGATCCTGCACCACTTGACCTTCACGAACAAGTCCAGTCCAAGAACACCAGCTGCAAGGGTTGTGCTTTGGCCCGAGCGTGAGCTACACCACACACACACACACACACACACACACACACACATGCTTCTGTTGGCCAGCGATGTGGCCTGCAGAATGGGAAATGGAGAACAATAGAAGGCAAGCTGTCGATGTAAATCTGGGAGCCTAGAAAAAGAGCCAGTTTGTGTATCTGCGAGTGTGTGTGCTGTTCTGAAAATAACACCAGCCAGCAAAACAGGAAGTGCAGAACGAGTGACATCTGCTTGTCCGGGGTCAAACTCCTCGCCCCCCCCCGCCGGGAGATGTTGATGTTAGGCTGCGTAATTGGCATGTAGCTGCACAGCTATTCTGGAGCGGGAGGGAGTGACGTTTCTTTTTTAGCTCCCATCATTTCAATGCCCACTTTTGTTTGTTATGCTCATCTGACAGTAGAGGAGGGGGTGAAACGAACTTCCTCAGGGCTGGGAAGAGTTCAAAAGAGAGAGATTTTCTCTTGAAAAGTTGGATTCTTGAAGGGTTTGATTTGATATGGTTCATAAAAGTGAAAAGTGGTCAACGTTTGATGTCTGAGTGATGACTGCTTCAACCGTGGCAGCAATTTTGTGTGCGAAAGGGTTGTGGCGTGTTTATAAAACCTTACAAATACCTGTAGATAAGACCTGTCAGTGCATCTGTGCACTCCAAAGAGACTGAAAACAAGCCCTGACTGCTATATAGTCTATCATCAGCCTTAGGAGTGTGTTGAGTGACTAGCATAACTCACACACACTCACAGCTGAGTAATGGGCAGATATCCACAAGGCTTTCAGGTTGTGTATTTATTATCTGTGGAGATTAAATGCCGAGTGTCCCCTCAACTGCACTTTGATGACTTGCAGCAAACCTGGCATTTACAGGAGTGTTAAGGGTTAAACTAACCTTAGATTAATCAAATACTTATTTAGCTATACGAAAATTCAGGTTAACCAGCAGCCTGTAAATAAAATGCCGTGGTAGTAATAAACACTCTTGATTTTCATTTGGTTTTAAAATGTGCAGTAACCAATGACCACAGCTGTTAAACCATCCTTGTGAAAATATCTTACACACTTCATACGCAAGAAAATGTATTCACTATAATTCATTGAGAGTTCAACAAGTGTTCTGTAGTAGTAGTTAAGAAAATCAAGTGTTTTTGTATTAAACTCTCTCAGTGAAACAAAATATCATTTATTTCAGTTTAATTTATATACTATTATGGTATTTGTTAATTATTTATTAGCTTTCAATTTAATTTTAGTTTCAGTTATTTTTATTAGTTTATTCTTATATATATATTTTTTATGTAGCTTTAATTTGTTTTTCAGGTTCAGTAGTATTTTTGTATTTTTGATTTTACATTTAAAAAATGTTTTTAGCAATTTCAGTACTTTAAATTATTTTCATTTAGTTGCAAAGACAACATTAGGATTTTTCTTTCATCAATTTTTTTTAACCTAATATTTATTTATTTCAATTAAAGAAAATGTTTTAATCGTTTTAGTTTAGAATAACAACTCTGTGGGAAACCTGTTTGAAAACAATAATTATATTTAAATTCAAGGCAATCAAGTTGACCTCTTCCTCGGTTTGTAAAAGCGTTCCAGAGCATTTAACAGCAGAAATAAGAAGCTTGTACTTTGTTAAAGCACTAAAATGTGTTTTTTTATGAATGTTGTCTGAATTGAGGTGTGGATGAACTTCTCATATGCATGAACGAAGTATGGGCAGGCTGTGCTAATTCAGTCTTGAAAAGACAGAAAAATCATGTAATGTTCAAGTTACATGCACATGAATCACAAGGCCACTCTTGGCAGAGGAAAATCAGAAAGTGTGAAACGACTTGCAACACTGGAAACAACATAAATGTATCATTGTTAGATATGATGCTTAAAGCTTCCATTAAAACCACATTAGTGTACACTTTCAGTTTTACCAAACAAGCAACGACATTATTGTCTGTGGAAATTGTCAGTTGGTCAGTATTTAACACAGAATGTTCCTTTAATAAACTGCCTGAGAAAACATCATTCCTGTGTCTATTCTCATGTCACGTCCCTGACCTCCGTGATACCGTCTATATCTCCTCAGATCCTGGAGATGAAAGCTTTCTCAGTGTGTGTGCGTGTGTTTGGAGGTTCAGAGAGAGCTGGGGGGTATGGGAGTGGGGAGCCGATCTGAAAACCTGACACTCCTGAGAAAGTAACTCAAGAGGCCCCCGGTCAGCCGCCGATGGAGCAAGAACCTCAGAAAGCTCCCGTCCGAAATCAGGGTGAAATCAGGGTGTGTGTGCTCACAGTATTTGCAATTAAAGATGTTTTGCTTTTAGCTGTACTTGGCCAGGACTTGAAAAGCTAATTCAGCCCTCTTAAGAATTCAATTGTAGTTTATGCATAATGAAATTAATTTAATAGTAAGCAGAGCAGGTCTTTGTTTCTCTGTGTGGCTCATTTGTTGTGTTGCACTACATCATTGTTAAGTATATTGAGATGCCATTTTAGGTTTGTACAGATATACAGCACACAAATGAGTTCATTTGATATCCTTTAATTTACAAGCACTCATTTGGTAATGCTATCCTTGACACTGATTTGCTTAAGGCAGGATCGACTGTTTGTTTATAGTAACGCACAGTAAGTAAGCTGCTTTTGAAATGTTTGGATTGGTATGGAAATGCGTGTTGGGAATCCAGACTCTCACATCGCTTTACAAAAAATTATTGTTCAAAATCATCCTGGACCACAAAACCAGTCTCAAGTCGCTGGGGTATATTTGTAGCAATAGCTAAAAATACATTGTATGGGTCAAAATTATCGATTTTTCTTTTATGCCAAAAATCATTAGGATATTAAGTAAAGATCATGTTCCATGAAGATATTCTGTGAATTTCTTATCATAAATATATCAAAACTCATTTTTGATTAGTAATATGCATTGCTAAGGACTTCATTTGGACAACTTTAAAGGCGATTTTCTCTATATTTAGATTTTTTGCACCCTCAGATTTACAAATAGTTGTATCTCGGCCAAATATTGTCCGGTCCTAGCAAACCATACATCAATGGAAAGCTTATTTATTCAGCTTTCAATTTCGAAAAATTGACCCTTATGACTGGTTTTATGGTCCAGGGTCACATATGTCTTTGTGTTACTGTGGTAGTAACAGACCTCTGTACTCCAGGGGGTGATAGCGTTACCTTCTTAATGTGTGTATAATTAAACACAATGTCTGCTACTGTAATATGTACTACACTTTAGCTTTGTCCTGACAGTAGTCAGCCTGACAGAGAAAACTGGCAGTAAAAGTCAAAGATATATAGGTAAGACAAGTCAACGCATCCACCACCTTGGACGCGATTATTCCAAGACGCCAAAAAACTGCCCAGATTTAAATTCCAGAAGTAATGGGATAACCTTTCACAGGTGAGAATGTGCTGGCTTGAGTTTTAATATGTATTCACTCAATATAACAGATTTTTAAACTATGGTAAGTTTATGTTGTGTTAGCTAACGCCTGAAGTCTTTTGCAGATATAGATATTCATACAGACACACAGTCCATTGCTCTCGAGTGTTCACAGACCAGCTTTGACTGTCCTGGTACGGTGGATGGCTTGAGTACAGAGGCCCATAGAAACAGCTGCTAATGGGAATCTATGTATATACATCTATGCTAAAAGTACAAAGTTTGTTAATGCTCACTATAAAACATACAAATCTCATTTTGGACACCATTTCAATGGACATATGATAAGAAGTTGATATAGACACTGCCTTATATTCAACTTAAATGTGTACATATAGCTCAGTTTTTTTATTTGAATGTTAATTATTACATACATTTTGATTTATTAATTGATAATTAAATAAACTTAATCTTTAGTTTCCACTTTTGACTAAATGAAAACTTAAATTTTGGTTTTAACTTAAATTTGTTTGTCATCATTACAATGAACAAATCAAGCTTAAGTATCTAAAAATGTTATTCCGGGAACTACTTATAAACATACAGTTAGCTAGCTTACCTAACTTCAACAAACTTGCACAGCAAGACTCTCTGCAAATGAGAGAGTGATCCGACTTAAAAGAGAAAGCTGAAAATAAAAGTCAAGTAAAATTAAATCCTGATACTCACTATGCAACATGTGCATGCGCTACATTATGAACTGCGTTAACTTCGCACATTTCTGTACCTTTGCATTCATATACGTCACTATACGCTCCAGGCCTATGGTTCATTAGCGCCAGTCAATTCACTACTAACCTCAGCTGGTGTGACCATAGAACAACTGACTGGAAATACAGAAGATGACAGACAGAGGAACACACTACGTGACACTCGAAGTAACACGATAGTTTTGTTGGCACAGCGTTTCTGTCACAGCTCAGTAGGGCAGAGTTTGTATGCACACACAGTATGTAATACACGCATGTGTATGTGTGCGCTTTAACATACTCCGCGTGTTTTAAGATTAGGGTTTCGGGACTATATAAATACTTTGGTATGTTCATAAACCTGTTTTCTAAAGCACTTAAGGTGTAAAAATAGAAGAAACGGAGAGATGGGAGTTTATTGACTCTGCAAGAGTTGGCACTGAGTTTGTTTTTTTATAACTGTGTGTTCAAACACAATTTAAGTATGTGTGGATGAATTTGTCACACTACAACTGTATGTTTTAGTTTTTGAGACCAAAACCAACTTGTGAGGACCTTTTGTCCTCAATATTTGAAATGATTTATTAGATTTTGCTTCAAATCTAATAAGGTTTGTTGGAGGTTAGGTTTATGGTATTATGTGTGTGTGCGTGTGTTAGGTGAAAATGAATGAGTGTGATGTAGGCTGATATATAATGCATCCTGAGTATAATATTCCCACACTGTCCTGACCCAAGTTTCCAAAACCGCTCATGTTCTCTGTCCGACGGCCCCTGAGCACCCTCACTTAAACATTCAACAGCAACACGAGCTTCAAAACACCTCCGTATCTGCCTCTCCGCTGCTGCGCTCAGCCATAACCGCAACAATCAACAATGAACAATTAACCCATGTGAGGCATTAATATTTACTCAATCACTCATGCTTGATTTGCTATCAGACAGGCCTTTGGGAAACAATGCTAAAAACACATATCCCTCTATGCTGAGAGTGAATGATGAGGTGCGTAAAAACTAAAATCCTAGCGTTTTATTCAACAGAAACCGTCTGCACTGCAAGTTCTAGTGCTGTCGTTTTGTCATCATGTCATACGCTTGCAGTGTGGACAAAACCTTCTGAGAATTCACTGTTTTTATATGCAAACATGCACTAGGTGGACAACTTTTGCGGCGTCTCACGCATGATGCAGTGCTCTAAAAATGTGGCGCTGAAGTAAAAATAGGTTTTTAAAAATTCCACTGCTTGCATGTCATGTTTTTAAATGCTAAAACGTTCACTGTGGGAACTGGCCCAAAGGCAGTATCCTGATTCCTTTTGATCGATAAACTCATTTATTGACTGAACCACATTTACTGCTTATCGACTGATCTGGAACGCTCTAAACCACATAAAATAGTGCTACTCACATGAGAGATGCAAATCAGAACTTGGCGTTAGCATGTTGCTAAGCTAACAGTATGATATGTGTCCCTGGAGCACAAAACCAGTCTTAAGTCGCTGGGGTATATTTGTAGCAATTGCCAAAAATACATTGTATGGGTCAAAATGATTGATTTTTCTTTTATGCCAAAAATCATTAGGATATTAAGTAAAGATCATGTTCCATAAAGATATTTAGTAAATTTCTTACTGTAAATGTATCAAAACTTCATTTTTAATTAGTAATATGCATTGCTAATAACTTCATTTGGACAACTTTAAAGGCGATTTTCTCAATATTTACATTTTTTTGCACCCTCAGATTCCAGATTTTCAAATAGTTGTATCTCAGTCAAATATTGTCCGATCCTAACATACCATGCGTCAATGGAAAGATTATTTATTCAGCTTTCAGATGATGTATAAATCTCAATTTTGAAAAATTGACACTTAAGACTGGTTTTGTCGCCCAGGGTCACATATTGTAAAAAGGTAAACAGTACAATACACAAATATAAAAAAACAACAACAAAAAAACTTTTCTGAGTACTGGATGAAATAATGAGTTGAACTTAATTTAAGTCAATTAAAAAACTTGAACTTAACTTAACTAAAACTTGAGGTAAACTTTTTTTTAAAGTATATTTATAATCAACATATCTCTTTAGTCCTGACATCTTGGTTTAAGTTTGTTGCGCATTTCAAGATTATTATAGTTAACTAAAACTAAAATCATAAATATAATTTTTTGATACCTGAAATAAAATATATATTAACTGAAATTAAAAACACTTAAACTTGTTTTATTTATTTATCTAATTTCTTAATGTACTAAAATAACTAAAACTAAAACTGAAATAAAAATTAATAAAAACTTTATAGACATTTAAAAACAACAAAAACTAATAAAAATGACAAAACACAACAAAATTACTAAAAATTTAACTAAAATGAACACGAAAGCAGAAAATAGAAAAATAACATCCAATTCAAAATATTAACAAAAACTATAATAGTATCCCAGTACTAAAATAACACTGCTGCATTCTCGTCACTTCCTGGCTGTACTGTATTTTACTGTCAACTGAAGTCAAAAATGTTTTTTTAAAATGTTTTAACTTAAAAAAAAAAAAAAAAGGTTTTATTCATAACAAGATACCAAGGTGGCATAATGGAAAAGTCACATCGCGTATGTGCCTAAAATGAGGTCTGTAGGCAAAGCCACTGTGCTTTGGAACAGAGTTGTTAACAAAAACACAAAAGTGTAAAAATACAAATAAAATGAACTGCTGTAAATCCAGACAAGGAAAGTCCAATGCATGCTAACAAACACTTTTCACCGTCTTGTTATCATGCAGTGACTAAAAAAAGATGCTAATCCAGTGGAAGAGGCACAGAGTCATCACTGTTTGTTTATGAGATCTCATGCATGAACTTTAGGGCGGCTTGACAAGATGCTATAGGTACAAAATGTACCAACAGTGATGATTAAAGAGCAAGCACACTGTTCTAAGACAAGCAAAAAAAAAAAAGCGCAATGACACGACTGCAAGAAGCAATGCATGGAATGCAGAACACTCTCGTTCTTTAAAATGCATTGTTTTACATTTCAGAAGTATCTAGTGACGACATCTCTCTTTTTTTAGTTTTCTGTCTGGCTGTCTAATAACTACCCACACTGCAAGTGCCGCGAATAAGTGTCGGAGGCCCCAGAGGCCGACACACAGAACAAGGGGAGGTTTAATCAACAACAGAGGAGACCTCAGCCATTTTAATTAGCCACACACACACACACACACACATACACAGAGTGACTCCCCTGGGCACACTGGCGATAGGGCCTGGATTGTTTGGTTTCCTGTTCGACTGAGGAAACACTGGTGATTACAGGTCCAGCCATGGCTACCTCAAAAAACAATCTGCAGTTTTATATAAATAGCTAGAGGATGGAGTCCGTTTTTGCTGTCTTGAGCAACACTTTTTTTTGCTCTCTTTCTTTCTCTGAACTATAATTAGTCAATAATAGTGTTGCTCCCCAGTGGTTGCCTTTGGTCAGCAACAACATCCTCTTTCGCATATTACCTCCGTATGTGTCTCGCTCTTTCATTCTGGCTCTTT
This sequence comes from Acrossocheilus fasciatus, assembly GCA_036784905.1. Lineage (NCBI taxonomy): Eukaryota > Metazoa > Chordata > Actinopteri > Cypriniformes > Cyprinidae > Acrossocheilus > Acrossocheilus fasciatus. Next base: position 5,461,683 of record CM071960.1, read on the forward strand.
TCTTCTCGCACGTTTAACAATGTGTTGGTTTGGGAGCCACGGGTGCTCGAGGCCATCCCATAAACACTGAAACGGTGAGTTACCATAGAGACCTTTCTGTGTACATGGAGGCCGTGTAAAAGTGCGACAATGAGAGCGAGTGAGGTGCTGGTTACGAGTGCAAAACTCACAACAGAAGAGGGACTAAAAGAGTGAGCGAGACTCTTCCTGTTTGCAGACTTAAGTCTTCGTTTCCTGTTCGTGACTTCTTGTATGCAGCTATTTTTGTTACTGCCAGTTTCTATTGAGGTAGAGATAGCAGCTTATGTTTCAAGGCCAAATGCTCACAAATGTTAGCAAAGCTACATGTTAGCATAGCTAATCTTGTGGGTTTCCCTAAATAACAGCTAGCTCTTTTTGACACGCTATAACATATATCAATATTTTCTTTTTTTTTTGGACTTGTGGGACTGTTTGCTAACAGACTACCCTGTGAACAAATTTAGGTAATGATAACATTGTGGGAACACTGTTTTGAAATGTTTTTAAAATGTTGAAATGTCCAATTTTCTTGTCGAAGTTATATTGTAGTTACAAAACGTTACAAAAAGGTTACAAAACTTTTCTTGCAACATCCTACTAACTTTCTCACCCAAAATATAATGTTATTTGAATGTTTATTTTTAATATGATAAAAACTAAAATGTCAAACGTCCTTGTCGTTATTATTTAAAATAATGTTTCTTACAATATCCTACCTACTTTTTCTCCCAAATATAATGTTATTTTATATATAACGTTATTTTTATAACGTATATGTTTAATATTCTAAAAACTAAAATGTCAAAATGTTACAAAAACGTTTCTTAGAATGTTCAAGTACAAATAACATCATAAGGACGTTCTGAGAATTCCATAAACATTACTTTAAGAATGATTTGTCTTAACGTCTATGTAACGTTTTAAATGTTCCTTGTTAGCTGGGTAGGCAAGCAAAGCAAGTTTGGTAAAATAAAACTATTTTAGCAAGTTAGCTAGGTAGCATAACCACACATTAAGTGATATTAACGTACTTATTACGCTAAGCTTATTACTGGGCTGCGTGGGTTTTTCAACAAAGTGAAACAAGACAAATGGCCAGGCTATTTCTGTCCGTCTCACATGGTCATTCAGAAAATAAAGTCTGTAACATGTCGCAAAAACCCCATGGTGCAAAGAGTTCACAGGCGCTTAATGGCTAACTTAGCCTAGCGTCTGATTAGCCCTGAGGATTTAGACCCAAATCAGGGAGTAGAGATGGAAAAACTAGTTAAGCATGAAACCCTTTTCCGTTCATAGTGCCGAGCTTTCAAACCTCTGGTCCAAAAGTCTGAGACCACTAAACTAAACGCTTTGGTTTTTCATAATTTCTTATGAAAATGACATGTTAAATACCAGATTTTCATTGTGGTCTCGGACTTTTGTTATATCTGCTTTGATAACGTACAGGTGCATGTCATTCTATTCATGCCACACAAGCCAAATCTTCAGTGTTTCTCCTTCCTTGCACTGCATTTGGAGGAAAAGCAAATATACTTTTCAAAGCGACTGTGAGATAAGTTGACACGTTTAAATAGGCCTCCCGTTCTCGCTCTCTATTTTACTGTTGCTAAATCGACCTTGTGCAAGACAGGATCTCCAATTTTAGATACATTTGACCGCATTCACATACACCCTCTCGCTCTGTTCCTCGCTCGCTTCTAATCTCACCATCTGTCTTCCCTTTCTTTATCTTGCAATCTATCACTCCTGTCCTGATATTTCCCATTGCTCCTGCTCACAGAAATCTGTGTGTGACTTGATTTAATCCTTTACAGTCCAAAGGCTTTCTTTCAGCAACTCAAATAGCACTTACTATTGATTACAACAGTTTAACATTAACATGCTAAGCGAAACATTTGACACTCTAATAGGAAACAAAACATAACACACATTCGTTAGATTAACTATTCATTGTCTATATAGATGTATGAAATATGGAGCATATTAAGTAATTAATTGTAACTGTAGCATTATGCAATATTACATTTAACGTAAATATATTTTAAACACACTAAATTGCAACTTTATCCTCCTTACCAATGTGAAATTGCATGACATACAAGTCTCAATACAAATGGCATTTTACATTTACCATAGTTTACTATAAATGTTTGTCAACTTGAAACATACTTCAAAGACAAAGTAATTATGAAATCGCATATATAAAGATGTATTTAAGTCCTACTTACAGGATGTGGGTGCAAAAACACTCAAGTTCAACTAATTGCATTAATGTATAACACATTTTCATTTCATTGTAAATAACATGCATTTAAGTGTCTAAAATCCTTTTGAAGTTATATTTATTAATATAGTCATAATCATGATTTGTCTTGCTTAAATGAGATGTATGACCTTTGGAATAGTCTTGATATGATGCACTTTTATAGCCTTAAAATATTGCCTATATACAGACAAAGCTCACTAAATATTCCTCTGTTCAGTGACTCTGTAAGTCACAGACTGAAGTATTAAATGGTAAACGGAATATATATTTGACGCCAGAGGAAAACTTTTTGCTCTTTCGTAGCTCAGAAGACACAATGGATTATGTTTAAGTATCAGCGATGTCTCTCTAATATAGAGATTCATTCGGTGTGTTTTCGTCCTGAGTGTTCCTGCAGAGTCCACAGCTGTCTGAGCTATTCAGACCCTTTGCTTCCGCGGCAGCTGCTCAGGACGTTCGTCCAGCCAGTGCACGCCTTTGTGTACACGTCTGTGTGCTATTCTAATATTTATAGCTGGTCACAAATACTTGAGCATCTGCAGATTCACAAGCCGTGTGTATTCCTGTCAACAACAAGATGAGGGGAGTGTGTGCTTGTATGGGTGGAAGAGCGGATTATTAAAGCGGTTTTTCAGTGTCGAAGTCTGTGATTCTCTTTCAGTAGCTGAGCAGGTTTCCCCTCAATCCCAGACAGCTTTTAACAATACCAGTGTGTTATTGTGGGAGAACGGCCAGTCCACACATAATTTAACTCAGATTAACTCCACTCAAAACAAACGTGAAACAACAGAACAGTGTATAACGTTATATTAAAAGCTGAATCGTATTAGTCTGCTGAACATGGAAGGGTTTGTGTTCGAAGGTTTAGACTGAAGAAACATTTTTAAGGTTATGACAATTGACGATTTAAAAAAAAAAAAAATATATATATATATATATATACATATACACACACACTAAAATTACAAATCCTATTTGTGAATAAAATAAAATGAAACGTTGCAACTCACTGAAGTTGTAGTACTAAAATTAGTGAAAATAAAACTTAAATAAAAACAAATTAGGGCTAAATGTAAAAAACACAAAAATGGCAAAAGCAGGTAATAAAACTGAACATTAAAGCTATATATAATACTAAAATGACACTGCTGTTATTTTCTTTCCCCCAAAAAACACACATGCAACGTCACACAGCCCTCATTCAAAGTCGAAGATCATTCAAAATCATAAACATAGATATTATTTTTCAGTTCTTATGAAACTGCGATCCAGAATCAGACTGCTGATTTGTTATAACACTATGTGGCTGCTAACCTAAAGAGAGTTACAACATGACTGAGAAGCTATAAGCAGATTGTGGCATCATACTGGTCAGCTGACGCGACTACACATCATCAGGAGTCTGTGTGTGCGTGCGTGTGTATTACAGCAAGCTACTGCATTTTATTAGCAGAAAGTGTAAATGCCTTACCAGGTCAACGAGAGGAATGTGTCTGATGTTGAAAAGATAGCATGATGGAGGAGAAAGGGCAGGAGTAAAGGAGCGCTGCCTCGGGGTAAGGTCATGTCTGTGAATGTGTGAGTGGGTTTCAAATGTATCTCACACTAATGAAGACAATACTACAGCGAAACATACTCTTCGCAAGTGTGTGAACATAAACCACACTTGATCACCTGTCAACATGTTTATAGCTGCCTACATGAATAACACTTCTAGTTACACTCAATTTCATATTTGTTGCATCCCAAAATGAGTCAGAACACACTTACATGTATGTAGGTCAGAAAAATACTCCATGCAACTACATAAACGTGAGTGATTGATGCATTGCAAGTGTTACTGTGGCAGTAACAAACCTCCATACTCTTGGAGGTGATACAATTTCCTTTAATCTTAAAATGAAAAGTCGTTTCAAAGACATTTGATTCGAAGATTGCAAAAACGCGTGACGAGTGCACAATGCATTCTCAGAGCTGCCACAAGTGATACATAACATAAAATCAAACATAACAATACTATTTTTTTCTTTAATGCAGTTTGCCTGGTCTTACTAGAAACAATTTTCATTGCGCATTTTCTCTAAATAATAATAATAATAAAAAAAAAAATTCTTTATCATTTTTAATTAAAATTTGATAGCTTATGGTGCCTTTGAAACGTCTTTTCTTTTCGGCGAACATCGCCATGCCCTCTTATTTTTCATACTTTTTTTTCTTGTTGAATGTCCTGTTTCACTCAGAAATGGACGTACCATTTAAGTTCAGGTTTGACTTAAGGTGTTAACACAACAATGTACAAAAAAAATGGAAGTTTTTCTTTGCGTTTGTGAAAAGTTTTGCATACAGACTACAACGATCCCCATTCACATGGATCTGCGAGAATGACTAAAATGCTGTATTACTCATGGCGGGTCAGTAGTTGGCGATCTCACTTTGTAAAGAAACACTACGCGCCTGTGCATGTACCTACAGACTGAACTCATAATACGCATGTGCATGGCGGCACCATTTTCACAAATTCGCGTTTTTATAGTTAACACAAGAGACAATAACGACATTGTTTTCAAAACTTGCACTTTGAAACCCAATTTCAAAAGTATGTGTATTTAAGTCCTCAAAACACTGTTGTCATGTAAATGAAATGCCAAAACGCATTAAAAAGTTTTCCATTTTTGGTTTAAAATGGTGTTGTGTAAACACCCCCTTAAATGTTACAGACGGTTAAAGGAAACTGTATCGCCTCCTAGAGTATGGAGGTTTGTTACCGCCACGGTAACCCTTGCAATGCATCAATCATTCAAGTTTGCGTAATTACATAGAGTATTTTTGAGACCTACGTAAGTGTGTTTAATGCATTACAACATAATTGGAATGTAGTCCTCCTCTGGGTACGGTCACAGTGTAAATCATTTTTGAGAGATACAGACATAGAGGAGGTTAAGTCTACCCACAATTTACTGCACACTCAAAATGGCGCCACTCAACAGTGTAATTCGGTGTTTGAACTCCAACAACTCTCAAGTGGACACAAAAATGTACATAATGACACCTCTCCACGCAGATTTGCCTCTTTCCTCTTAGCCCTTCAATCCCTCTTGCACTTCCTCCGCCATCCGTTCCCCTTTCCATGGATTCTTTTTATTTAACAACTGTTCTGGGAAAGCATTCGCCAGGAACACATCTCATACATATGCAGCCTCACGAACTACTGTCTGAGCCTCCAACAATGAAGGAGGACATTAACATTCCCTGTAACCTCAAATACACACACACAAACCGACTCACACTGGCTCAATGAGCTCTTTTTGTCCTGTGCGCTCTAACAAATGAGCACCTTTGTGTCCGAACACTTCCTTGTCTCCAAACATTCAGGGGGTCAAACACAACGTTCTGATCCTCACAGACCTTGCTTGAACTTGCTTCTAAAAACAGCAGGCCAGTGTGGGCTGCTCTGGGAAAACAGGATTAGTTCATTCCCAGCGACTCCAGAGCGCTGGCTTAAGCCAACATGGTTTAAATTGTATATAACCAACAGCGCTTACTGTTAGAGTACTCATTTTTACCAAGTGGTCAAGAGTTGGTGACTAGTTACCTGACATGGCATGTAGCATAAGTGGTCTGACGGCCAGCTGGAGAACTTGTGCCACTCTGTGTCCCAGTTTCAATTTTGTTTTCAGATTCTCATGTTACCTACAACTGGTTGACAAAGCATTCAATAGTGGTATAACTAATTAACTAGTTGTTGCAACCCTTTACTAACCAAGAAACATCATTTTCGTCTTGTTGTTGCCATATAGTGCAATTGGAGTCACATGTTCCTTAGCTAGTCAACAAGGGACCAAACCTCAAACCAACTGATTAGTTAACTAGTCAGTGCAACTGTTTGCTAACCAAAAAACCACTGAAATTTCATATAGAACACATGCAAGTGGAGTCAAATGATCCACAGCTAGTCGACACTGGCCCAACACATCTACTAGTGGTAAAACTAATGAATTACTTAACTAGTTGGTGCAACTATTTACTAACAATAAAAAATCCTTTATTTAAACAAGCACAAATAAAATGGTGTGATGCATGACTAGTCAAAAAAGGTTTAAAACATCAAATAGTGGTAAAACTAAATAATCAGTTAATTAGTCAAGGCAACCCATACTAACCAGGAAACTCAGTTTTATTCCAATTGTACCATTGTAGACTAAGCTTAACTCAAGTCACATGGTTCACAACTAGTCATGCTCAAAACATCAAAAAATAGTAGAGTTGATCAATTATTTAACTAATAACCAAGAATTAGAATTGGCGTACAACAAGCACAATAAAATTGCATGATCCACAGCTAGTTGACACAGGCCCAAAACGTCTAACCAGAGGCAATATAGAACAAGCACAACTTAAATCATATGGTCCACAACTAGTAAACACAGGGGGAAAAAACATCAAATAATCATAGAACTAAAACTGATTAGTTAGCTAATCGGTGCAAAAATTTACAAACCAAAAAAACTGACATTTCTTGCAGCTGCTGCCATACAGAACAAATGCGGCTGGAGTCAAGTGAATTACAGCTAGTTAACACAGGCCCAAAACCTCATGTGGTGCATGACTAGACAATACAGGTCTTAAATATCAAATAGTGGTACCAGTTAGTTTATTAGTCAGTCCTACTAACCAGAAAACTCAATTTTCCTCTAGCTGTCACAATAGAGAACAAACAAAAGTTGCTCCACACTGTCCGCAACTAGTCAACACTGGCTCAAAACATAACTAGTCATGTGATCCATGACTAATCAACACAGACTCAAAGCACGGGACTAATCTACTAGTTTCTAAAACCTCTACAAATGGAATTAACACCAGCAATTGGGCAACAATATGATCAAATCTTTGATGTTAGATAGAAGATGGTAGATGATGATGGGGATGGCCAACAGATCTTCCACAGTAAGGGTTAGCGCACTCAGAAGAACTGAAAAATCACACTCAAAATCAAAGATGTTTCAGAAGGCAGCACTGTCACATCCTGGATGAATCACAAAGGGCTCAGATTTGCGAAAGCAAACGGAACCTTCCTCAACGATGCATCACATCGCTTCAATGTCAGCACCGCTAGCAACAGATGCATTCTGACACAGCTTTTGTCTGGAGTGATATTTGTACATGTTAAGAGTTAACTTGTGCCCTGAAGCTGTTAGTGTCGTTTTTTTCTGGTATGAGCGGTGATGACAGCCGCAGCGGTGAAGGAGGCTGGTGTCAGCTGACCCCGCTTTCAGCCAGTAACAGGAAATGTGATCTTTACAGCAGCTCCCTGAAAAACAATCTCGCTATTGTCAGCTTGACTCTCCTGTCCCTCTGCCCCTCACAGGGTGGGGGATGCAAAAAATACCACACAATGAACATCTTCCCATCATTCCTGTCAGCTAACACATAACCATGTCCATTTATGTTGCCCTGCAGGTAAATCAATTCCAACGGACAGGCAAAAAAATCACACTGGTACACTGCAAAATGCAGTTGTTACCTTAAGGAGCATTGTTGGTTAAGTTACTCTAAAAAAGTAATTACATCTTCAACAGTATAACTAGATTACTGTACTAATTACTCTCTATAAAAAGTATTGGATTACTTATTACTTTCTAAACCTCAATCAGTTGAGCAATACAAGGATAGACATGAAACCACTCTTAATTCTTTCATATAAATAATAAAAATTTCTTGAACTGACCAAAATATTAACAGTTACATTAAAAACATAAATTTTAACATTAGATGTTACATTTTAATGTGAAATCCACTATCGTTTATATAGAATTGTTCGTCTATACACTATTTAATGCAATTACATCAGAATTAACTGTAATTAAATTACAGAAAAAGTAAGAGTAATCCCATACTTTACTTTTTCAAGGAAATTATAATTAAATTACAGTAATTAATTACTTAGTAATGCATTAAACCCAACACTGTTAAGGAGTTAGTTCTACAACATAATCAGGTTTATTTAGTCCTTTTAAACAATATTGGGACAGAAACCAAACAGATCCAACTTGTAGTCCTGAGATCCAGTAGTTAAAATACAAAAAAACTTAAATATCCAACACATATGACACTGGTTTAGTGATAACTGATTAGATTAAAGTGTCCTCCTGTTGTTGCAATATATCAAGTGCAATTTAAGTCGCATGATCCACCACTAGTTGACACAGGCCCAAAACATCTAACTAGTTGTAGAACTAACCAATAGGTTAACTAGTCAACACAACCCCTACTAACCAGTGAACCAAATATTCCATCGCCTGCCACAATATAGAACAAGCACAACTTAAATCATTAACCAGCATAAATAGTATTAACCAATTAGTTAACTAGCAACTATTTAATAACCAAAAACCTGAAAATTCTTCCAGCTGCTATCATATAGAACAAACATCACTTGAGTCAAGTGAACTACAGCTAGTCAACACAAGCCCAAATCCTCTAACCAGTGGTGGAACTAACCAATTAGTTAACTAGTCTATGCAACCCCTGCTAACCAGGAAACTGAATCTTCAATACAGAAGCACAACTAAAATCATATGGTCCACAACTACTCAACAAAGGCTAAAAACATCAAATAGTCACAGAACTAATTGATTAGTTAACTAATCGGTGCAACAACTTACTAACCAAACAACTGATGTTTTTCCAGCTGCCATGTAACCTAGCATAGTCAGAGTGATTTGTCATATTAAAGAATAAACAGCAGTTGAAATACAGTAAACTTAAATAATCTACATATATGACATTGGTTTAGTGCTAATCAATTAGTTAACTACCAACCAAGAATTAGAATATTCCTTCTGCTGTCGCCACATAACAAGCACAATTTAATTCACATGATCCACAGCCAGTTGACTCAAAACATCTAACCAGCGGTAGAGCTAACCAATTAGTTAACTAGTCAGTGCATCCCCTACTAACCAGGAAACTGATATTTCTTCCAGCTACTTCTACTGTGTAACCTAATATAGTGAGGTTGATTTAGTTTAACATGAAACAACAATTTTGACATGGGACAGAAACCGAAGAGATGCACCTTTGGATCCAGAAAACCAGCAGGTAAAATTGGATAAACTTAAATAACCAACTCATATGACACTGGTTTAGTGCTTTACACACCTTAAGTTACATTGCACGATTATTAGATGACAGCCAGAACATTTCTAAAGATGCACTAAAGCTTCAGGGAGAGTTGTATGTACATGTCTAAACCACAGATGACTTTAGAGGAATTCAGTCTGAGGTAGTTTACACAAACTGTGGTTTAGTTACAAAATGCAATATGATTAGGCCTGCTAGTTCCATCACATTGCCCAATATCATCTGTATTATAAACTATGACGAAACTGTATCGGGTCTCACGCACTACATAAATTGTGAGAAGGACAAAAGGCCGGCACTTCTACAACAGACCGTTCAGCGGGCTTCACGAGCGGTCCGTGGGGCCCGGTTACAGCCGAACAAAAGAGCGGGAGCGGTGTCGGATCCCTCTCACAGGCACGGCTGAAACGTTATCCCCGCGCCGCTGGCCATGACCTCATCGTGTTGTTTTTCCCGCAAACGCTGGCCCGCTGTGGCGCACGCAACTCGAGCCGGGCGCGAGCTACAGGACTCTGCTGCTTCAAGCAATATCTAATGCCAAGCAACGTCAAGTACAAATCCGTTTCTGTTTGTTTACACTACCATCCGCTGAGTCAAGACTAGTTTGAAATGGTGACTGAAATTGTGTCGGTAGTTTGAGATAAAACAACGTAAGGGAAAATCTGTTCTGTGAATGTAATCACAATATTGAATTATTTATTAGTCGGTAAAATCAGTCTGTTAGGTTAAATGATTAATAATTAATTAATCATTACATCTCATGTTCTGTTGAGATTGACTTCACTGTCTTTATGGGGTCCCATCAACCCTGTTAACATATGGATTCAAATAATAGCAATGTAAACGTTTACATTCAGAGTTCTGTTTACAATCAGAAATGTTTATGAAAAGTCATGAATATCTAACTATAATCTTACTGTGAAGTATGAACTGTAAAAGTCAAAAGTTTGGCTTTAAATGTTTTTATAGTGTCTCACCAAGGCTGTATTTATTAGATCGAAAATACAGTAAAAACAATAATATTGTAAAAAAATTCACATTTTCTGTTTGAACATATTTAAGAAGTAATCTATTTCTTTGATGGAAAGCTGAATTTTCAGCATCATTACACCAGTCTTCAGTGTCCTTTCAGAAATCATTCTCAAATGCTGATTATTATTATTATTATTAATGCTGAAAACAGTTGTACTGCTTCACATTATTCATTTTTTCAAGATTTTTTTCAAAAGTGAAACAGAAATAGAAAATCTTTGTAACATTATAAAGGTTTTACTGCCACGTTTGATTAATTGAATGCATCTTTGCTGAATAAAAGTATTATTTTAGAAAAAGCATCAACATATTTTGAACATAAGTGTTTATTTGCATTAAATGGCCTTGGTCAAGCAGAACATGAGGGTTAATACTGTAAACATGAGCCATACAGTCTTTGCCTTGCATGTCGTCAATGAACTTAAGTACACTAATGTGGAACAATGAATAGTCAAGCTAGTCATCTAATCTCCATGTACTGGAGAGATCAGGTTATCTAGATGACTCAGAAGGGTCTGTTACTGATTCAATCAGGAGTAATGCAGTACAAATAGCATCCATTCTTCAATCACAATCCAACACACCTGAAGTATGACATCTGCCATGTTTTGACCCTGTGCTTCCTACATTCAGCTGAACGCGTCTCCCAGTGACAACAGAGCTGATCTGAAGGACTGCTGTATATGCACAGTTGTATAAGAAGAGACTAAAATATCACTCAGAATTACTTTAAAAAAAATAAAAATCCATTGTAACACTTTAGAATAGGGAACACTTATTCACCATTAACTATGACTTTTCCCTCAATAAATTCCTAATTGCTGCTTATTAATAGTTAGTAAGGTAATTGTTAAGTTCAGGTATTGGGTAGGATTAGGGATGTAGAATAAGGTCATGTAGAATAAGGCTTTAATATATGCTCAGTTACTACTAATAAATGGCTAATATTCTAGTAATATGCATGCTAACAAGCAACTAGTTAAGAGACCCTAAAATAAAGTGTCCATTTAGTGCATTCAAATGTTTGGGAGAGTAAGTAAAGGCAGTAAGAAAGTAAGAAATTACTAAATTATCAAGACTTTAACATAGTTACAAAAACATTCCATTTCAAATAAATTCATTCTTTTGTTGTTCTTTTGAACTTTCTATCCATCAAAGAATCTTGAAAAAACATACAGTCACAGTTTCCACAAAAACATGAAGCAGCACAACTGTTTTCAACGTGGATAATAATCAGAAATTTTTCTTGAGCAGCAAATCAGCATATTAGAATGATTTCTGAAGGATCATGTGACACTGAAGACTGGAGTAATGATGCTGAAAATTTAAATTCAGGAATAAATTACATTCTACAACGTATTTACACAGAAAGCAGTTATTTTAAATCGTAATAATATTTCGCAATAAATACAAATACTATATTTTTTGATCAAATAAATGCAGCCTTGGTGAGACACTATAAAAACATTTAAAACCAAAGTTTTGATACTTAACAGTAAGATTATAGTTAGATACTCATGACTTTTCATAAACGTTTCTGAGACATTTATCTTTCGAACAATTGTGCACAACGGCTCCAAAAAAAGTTCTTTTGATAATTGAGACAAATTCTATGCACACTTTGTGGCTGTCAAATATGAAGCATACGCTAGTTAATGTAATTCTCTACACCGGACGGACGTCATACAGCCATCAAAAATCACCTTGTTTGTTAGAATTGAAAAAGAAAATGTTCTGAGAAAACCTGCAGCAGCATTTCCTTGCAGGCTTTGCCATTCAGTTATTCAATGCAAATGCATTCAGACATTTTAAGTGCTTCTTAATACTTGTTTGGACCCTTATAATCAAGGCTGCATCACATAGGCCTGGAATTTCACGAATAGTTCCGGGAAGTCCGGCTTTTTTTTATTCACTCATGTAAAGGCAAAGGATGCCATGATCTCAGATCATACAGGTAAAGCTCCTCTGAAACGAAGGTAACATACCTGCCACTCCCCAGTAGTGAGTGTCTCTCTGATCTGACTCAACGATCAGTCCCGCTGCACAACTTCCATCTGTGAAACGAGAAGAAGTGGAGATGTTTGAGAGAGCCTTCATTTCCTGCCTCTCACACCCTTACAAACATGTATGGCATAGTTGCTGCTAAAATAAACAGCTGCAACACACACTAGTCAGCTTACTACACATCAACACAGTAGCTGCCGCTCTCATCAGAAATTAAGTCATTGAAAAATAACTAAATGAAAGATTCTGAAATTAAAACAATATGCAATGCAGCATATGGTTAGAGATTATGATAACCATGGTATATTTTGTAACGGGGAAGGTCTGATATGAACCGCTGCGTCTCAAACAGTGCACTGCGCTCCTAGATAGATTTGGACATCACTAAACGCCTAAAAATGCTGTCTTGGTAGGCAAGTCACACTGTTTTCACTCAAACTGCACACAAACTGAAAGTTTTTTTTAGTTAAAGACGCATTTCAAGACTCGAGTCCAGTAGTAGGCTACAGAGAAGTTTCTCACCAGCTATTTTAGACAGACGACTTTAATTGTTTGTTTGTTGGTCTGTTTGGGTTTCATTTCCACTTTGCTTCTAAACTTATTCTTTATATGCATCGGTTTCACCAACACAGTGCACACATATTTATCTAGCCTAATTATTAAATGTAAAGACGGATAGGTTTTGAAGCCATGCTTGACAACAGAAATATATAGCTTAAATAATAACAATCTACTCCAAAAATGCGCAAAAAGAGACTGACGCACCGCTGTCAAAATAAGCGACGGCAAAATCATGCAAAGCTTTCAAAAGGCACAGCTACAGAAAAAGCCAGGCAAACTGACTTCCTTATAAAGACTAAAGCAGCAGGACACAGTTTATAATATGAAAGACAGTCTGTACCTTATGTGAAAGATAAAAGCATGCAACAGGTCGTTATTCCCTTGTGTGAAACTCCTTCTTCTTTTTGCAGAAGTCTTTACGCCTGGTTTTTAATGTCCAAATGCTTCCTCTGTTAAAGCCTCTGTTCGTAATCCTTAGTTAGTAGTCTGACATCCATTAAAAAGACCAGCAGCGATGTTCGGCAGTGGTACGAGAGGGAGAAAGTGAGTTATTACAAGTATCTCGGTAAGCCCCGCCCCTGAGGCGGACGAAAATAGAAATGTGGGCGGAGTTCTCCAAAAATAGCGTGTGACGTCTCACGCCTGCATTCTCGCATTGTTTGCTTCTCTATTATTTCATTGGCTGAGGCTGCAGCCACATCCACACTGCACTCTAGTGTACTTCAAAGTGCTCTAACTACTCACCAGCTGAACCACGCCATGCTTCAGTAGCAGGTGCTGGAGTCCATATGAACGACATAATGGATTTAAATTAAATTATAAAATATAATAAATATATACTAATAATAATAATAAAAAAAATAATTAATGATAACAATAACAACTATCAGATTGAGCAGCTTATTACAATGATTTTTTTTTTAGAATGAAGACTGGAGTAATGATGCTGAAAATTCAGCCTTTACCATCATTGTTCACTATTCACTATAAAAGCATATGTGTGTATATGTGTATGTATGTATGTGTGTGTGTGTGTGTGTGTGTGTGTGTGTGTGTGTGTGTGTGTGTGTGTGTGTGTGTGTGTGTGTGTGTGTGTGTGTGTGTGTGTGTGTGACCCTGGACCACAAAAAACAGTCATAAGTGTCAATTTTTCTAAATTCAGATTTATACATCATCTGAAACCTGAATGAATAAAGCTTTCCATTGATGTATGGTTTGTTAGGATCGGACAATATTCGGCCGAGATACAACTATTTGTAAATCTGGAATCTGAGGGTGCAAAAAAATCTAAATATTGAGAAAATTGCCTTTAAAGTTGTCCAAATGAAGTTCTTAGCAATGCATAATGCATTTGTTTTAATATATTTACGGTAGGAAATTTACAAAATATCTTCATGGAACAGGATCTTTACTTAATATCCTAATGATTTTTGGCGTAAAAGAAAAATTGATCATTTTGACCCATACAATGTATTTTTGGCTATTGCTACAAATATACCCCAGTGACTTGAGACTGGTTTTGTGGTCCAGGGTCACACACACACACACACACACACACACACACACACATATATATATATATATATATATATATATATATATATATATATATATATATATATATATATATATATATATATATATATAACAACATCATCATTCCACAAAGTGTCAATAATTCTTGTCTAGATTTGTCTTGAACTGTTTATCTATTGCTTAGTAACTAAAAACAATATATACATACATACATATATATATATATATATATATATATATATATATATATATAATTTTTTTATTAAATGTTTCACTAGATAAAGAGAAAAAGTGTGTTTTTGTCTTCATCTAAATAAATGATAGCCTACTTGGTTTGATATGGTGTTGTGTAAAGCGCACTTAATTCATGCAATTTGCAAATAAATGACTGAATGTATTTTTGCAACACTCTGATTACATTTTTTACACGTTCACTAAAATTGTTTTAACTCAAGTTTAACTTTCTGTCTCTGTTCAGCTTCAGGAGTTTTATATAAGCTTTCAGTAGCAATAGCGAGGAAACCTTTTAAATTCCTCCAAAGATAACAGATATGTGGCAAAACAACCATGCATGATGCCAGATATTATGTGCATATGCACGTGTACTTTCGGTGCATGTCAGTCAGGCTTTTTTCTTTTCTTTCTGTCTTTCTCGGTAAAACAGAACCGGTCAGCATTCACGCGCCGCACACGCGCTTTGAAACCACTATGACCCGTTTCTCAGAAACCAGGACACACAGTGACGGTCTCCAGTGGGTTTCTGATTTCCTCTGTGAGGCCCGATCGCTCAGTTCTCGTCAGCGGCTTACACTGGCTGTGTCTCAAAACATACCTACGTGCACCTAGACTGCGGTTCTGGCCATCATACACCATTTTCATGCAGCATTTTCACTGCTACGAAAAAATATTTGATACTTCAGTTTGGTATAAAGAAGCAGCACTTTTCCTTTCATGCGCTGTATGTGTAGTCAAACATGTCGGTTTTGACAGTGAAGTGGGTTCCAACACATAAAACCTCAATGCTATTTAAATACTTTAATCATTTCTAGGGCAGAGGAACCAAACAAAGACCCTTGAACACACACACACACACACACACACACACACACTGCACACATATAATGAAACCAAAGCAGTGTTGTGCTGCACCTAAATGCTCCTCCAACCGGGGGATCCCAACAGTCTTACCAGAAACCCTCATCCGTGTGTGTGTGTGTGTGTGTGTGTGTTATAATTACACAGTCCTTCAGTCTGAATCATATCCGGCAGAAGCTGAAAATAACAAGACCACAATCTGACAGTGAAGCAGCACAGCAGGGGAACAGGCGATACACAAAAACACTCACACACACACACACACACACACACACACACACGTGTGCGTGAAAGTAAACTCTTCTACACTGCCAGCAAAGCCTTGATTTTCAGCATGTTTAGCCTTTTAACGTCTATTATATTCTATTGAATGCAGATATTTCTATAAATGTAGAGCATCCAGTGGGGCTCGAAAGTCTTTGTTTGTTTAAAACATAAAATAAACCAGAAGTTTTAAATAAAAAAAAGTTATGAAGTAAATTTATGTTGAAATTTCTAGGTCACTAATCAATTGTAAGTACATTTGTGACACTGACCATGTGATATTCCTTTGTGCTGAAAGAACAACATTTTCAGTTGATGATGCTGGATAACATGAATCATCTGTTTATGCATAAACTTGAGCTTATGTCAGCTCCAGTGCTACAGAAGAAAGGGGGGAAACAGATATATACTATACTGTAAAAATCATGTTTCATTTTTATATCCAACATTTCAGTCAAACCATGATACTGCTAACATCATTTGTTATAAATAATTGTATTAAAATAGAACGTCTTCAAATCAGACATTAAAGATAAGCAAATCTTGAATATTGCACACGGTGCTTCTAACATTTATCTTTACATCATGCACCGTAAGTGATTTAATCACTCTTTTATTGTTTTTACATGTGTGATAAATATCAGGGGATCTTTCTATAAATAACAGTTAGGCAGAAGAAGAAAAAGTTAGATAGAGGGAGTATATGGACTTTGCTCAGTAAGCACAGGAAGTGCTCAGCCTCTCAGTCACACATTTTTTAAACTTTTTTATGACAAATTTGCTCATGTGATTTGCCCTATTTACCCAAATGAGAACTATTTATCCATGTTTATGAGCAAAACTTGCTTTGTGAGAGAATTTGACTTTTGCTGCAAAGTGTTTTAGTGGCTCAGTGTGCTCCTTTCTATACAATGAAAATAGTGAGCGGCAACCCCTCCCCCAAAAATACTCCCTTTTTATAAATATTATTACTATTTAATATAGCTGTTTTCTATATGAATATGTGGCTGTGAAAACCCAGCTAAAGTCATTTTTAGTAATTTACTGTTTTCTACATAAAATCATACTTCAAAAGGTAAAGAACATTTTCTGAAAATGTAATTGACTGAGTAAGACTATGTCAAAAATTGATATCATAGTGAAATTAATGGTTGCAATCAAAATTTGATGCTTGTTATCTCATAATTAGATTTTGAGCCTGGATTTCACAGAGAGGGTCACATACACATATGTTTTAAAAAGTAATTTATTGCTGAATAAAAAGTTCAAAAGAAATCTTTTGGTTAATTTAATGCACACTCCTTGAATAAAATTGAATTCAAACTGTCAGAAAGTGTACAGCATATGCACAGTGAACACAGCATGTTTTCCCAATGACCACCAGCTTAAGAGTGTTTCAAAGACAGAGGCTGTTAACCATTATTCACTTTTCTCAATCCTCTTGCCGACAAACACAAACTTAAGTTTCACACTAATGAGATCCTCTCCAACAGCTTAGTTGTATGTCAGTCCAAATTCACACAGGATGCAGTGCTCGTGGTTTACATTTTGGGGGAAAAAAACAATTTAGTGAAAAAAAGGACAGACTGAGGTGATTTGATTTAGAGCAGTTCCTTTCTGCTGGCCGAGTTTCAGTGATTCTCATGTTTGTCCTGACAGGTGAAAAAACTGAGTCTAACACAGATTCATTTCAGCTCTTCTGAGTAACGAGTGATGCTTTTCATCCAGCACTGATTGGTAAAACAGTCATCTTTACTGTGATTATTCTCAGTGTTGTTTGTTAAGTCAAGCATCACTATAACTATTGCTCCAGGTATGACTGGACTTAAAATTTGGTGATAAAACCCAGCAAAAATACACTGAAGGAGCATCCTGATCCAAATCTGGAGATCAAAATAGCCTAGAGTCTATTCTAGAAACATTCAAGCAAGAGCAGCCACTGAACACCCTAGCAACCTCATAGCAACACTTACAACACCCAGAAAATCAGTGCACCTTAATGACTGAATATCCCCTTGCAACCCACCAGAACACCCTAACAACTGCATTGCCATGCATTAACACCCACTCAAAACACCTTAATTACTGAATAGCAATGCCCTAGCAACAACCCAGAACACCCTAGCATTGTGACAGTTCTGAATGGATGTGCATCACTCGCATTTTCTCTAAATCTCAGGAAGATATTCGTAAATAGACAATGTTTCATACAGTAAGATGAAGGCCAATCTCACCACCACACAGCAACATTCTAACAACTGTTCAGAACACCTTACTAATGGCAAAGCAACGCCCTGGAAACCACACAGCAACATTCTAACAACTATTTAGAACACCTAAATGATGGCAAAGCAACGCCCTGGTAACCACACAGCAACATTCTAACAACTATTTAGAACACCTAAATGATGGCAAAGCAACACCCTGGTAACCACCCAGCAACATTTTAACAAATATTCCGAACACCTAAATGACGGCATAGCAACACCCTGGAAACCACACAGCAACATTCTAACAACTGTTCAGAACACCTTAATAATGGCAAAGCAACGCCCTGGAAACCACACAGCAACATTCTAACAACTATTTAGAACACCTAAATGATGGCAAAGCAACACCCTGGTAACCACCCAGCAACATTTTAACAAATATTCCGAACACCTAAATGACGGCATAGCAACACCCTGGAAACCAAACAGCAACATTCTAACAACTGTTCAGAACACCTTAATAATGGCATAGCAACACCCTAAAAACCACACAGCAACATTCTAACAAATGTTCAGAACACTTTAAGGACTGCGTAGCAACACCCTGGTAACCACCCAGCAACATTCTAACAACTGTTCAGAACACCTTAATGATGGCATAGCAACACCCTAAAAACCACACAGCAACATTCTAACAAATGTTCAGAACACTTTAAGGACTGCGTAGCAACACCCTGGTAACCACCCAGCAACATTCTAACAACTGTTCAGAACACCTTAATGACGGCACAGCAACACCCTGGTAACCACACAGAACACCCTTGCAACAGTATAGCAAAATGCTAAAAATTACTTGAAATACTGTAATGAATACATAGCAACACCCTAGCAACCACCCAGAACACCTAGCTTGTGAGAGTTTCAGTAGGATGTTTTTAAATGAAGAATATTACACCATAAGATGAAGGTCATTGTCACATTTTTTTTTAACCTAACTCCATACTGCCATAATTATGACATAATTGTTGGTGTTTTTAGAGAGAATGAGATTTGTTCCTGTTGTTTCACACAGAACCACTGCTCTCTCTCTCTCTCTCTCTCAGACTGCACAGTATTGGGAAACTGATGGCTGGGAATGCCAGCAAACCAGTCATATGAATCAACCAGATTTGATTACATCTCTGTGTGCCTCAATGTGCTCTTTCAATTTCAGCTGCACTACCTTCTTCTAAAGTAACACACACACACACACACACACACACACACACACACACACACACACACACACACACACACACACACACACACACACACACACACACACACACACACACACACACACACACACAGTGAAAGCATGGCAGTGTTCCTCTGCTAATGTGGCAGGTTTGATTGGGATGTGTACTGTTATAATAGCAGCCATTGATAAGCTTTAATCGGATTCTCTGTGGCATTTGGACAGACAGTAACAGAGAGTCATGCACAGACCCGGCTCTGCTGTGGGCAAATGTCAGCAGTTCAGCTCTCAGCCTCGCTGCACCCTTTACTGCCCAACGATGTATGTTCACATCTGTGCATATGGAAGCTTGTTTCTGACACGGAATAGAAAAATAAAAAACTTAATGGCAACTTTTTCTCTCAGAATTACGTTTTTCTGACTTTCTCACAATTGTGAGTTTTATATCTCACATTTCTTTCCGCCTCACAATAAACAATTTTTTCCAAGAGAAAATCTAAAATCTAAATAGCTTAAGCTGCATAAAAATTGTATTATTTATTTATTCATTTATTTACTTAGAGAAACAAATGAGACAACTTTAAAATAAGGTCTCATTTGTTAACATGAACTAACAGTGTTCAAATATAATTTTTTTCAATATTTAATAATATTTGTCCATTTTTGTTATAGAAATCTGGTTGTTCCTTGTACATTCATGTTAGTTCACAGTGCATTAACTAGCCAAATGTTAACAAACACAGCTTTTATTTTGACTTCGGTATGTTTTTCCTAAATTTGGCTGTTATTATTTGATTTGGGATTATTATTGTTACTGGTATTATTATTATTAATATTTAAATACTTTTATGAAATCCCATATTTTTTTTATTTTTTTTTTTATTTTTAGTACCTGTTTTAAAACTACCAAAAAGGAACAGTAAAATGAATCAGGTAAGAGAGGGAGATGTGGGGTGTCACGGTTTGCCAGAAGGGTCCGTCCCTTAAGAACCCTGCAGGAATCTGAGGAATGCTGGATAAGGACCTGAGAGAGACAGAGGGCAACGGGGCCATAGAGCTACAAGTGGGAGAGGCACTGAAAACACAGAGAAAAAACAGATGGAACTAAAAGAAAAGAGATGGAGTGCAAGGAAAAGAGAAAAGAGAGGGTGTGGAGAGAAAAGAGTGTCGAGGAGAAGGATCGCGTGTGTGTGTGTGAGAGAGAGAGAGAGAGAGAGAGAGAGAGAGAGTGTGTGTGTGTGTGAGAGAGAGAGAGAGAGAGAGAGTGTGTGTGTGTGTGTGTGTGTGTGTGTGTGTGTGTGAGAGAGAGAGAGAGAGAGAGAGAGAGAGAGTGTGTGTGTGTGAGAGAGAGAGAGAGAGAGAGTGTGTGTGTGTGTGTGTGTGTGTGTGTGTGTGTGTGTGTGTGTGTGTGTGTGTGTGTGTGTGTGTGTGTGTGTGATGGGAATAGGGATTATTAGGGAGGAGTATTTGAGGGTGGGGTGCGGAGCGGCGTTACACTTCAGATAATGTGACTCAAACATGACTAAAGCAAGGCAAAGAAAACACAATCTACAGCACAACAGTGTCTGACAGTTTACTTTGGCTTCAGGCTGAGACTGGCCTCCAGTCGCTAATTAAAAATCCCATGTCAGAAGTTTAAAAATGTACAAAAGCCTCGTGGGAGGTGCAGAATTCCAAGAATCTTGGAAGGGATTCAAGATCTTGGAATTTTAGGATTTGGAACTGATTTCGGCTCGACTATTTCTGCTTTATTGGTTTTTCTTCAGTTGCACTGAAACCTGACGCCGCTTTTTTTGGGGTTGCAAGCCCTGCAAAAAACCATGCATGGGAGAAGTGGTAAAGGTTAAGCATAGTTGGGGAATCTTTTCATTCATAATGACTGCAGCGGTGACTCACACAAATACCACTTGCCATGAGGAGCCACGTGACGAGATTTTACCGCTGTCGTGTGCATTTTACACAGACGCCAATCTTTGCGGTTCTGTCCATAGACTTATACCTTAATCAGAGTCTTCAAAGAGAAAATTCACACTGAAATGAAACTTCTGCCATCATTTACTCACTCGTATGTCCTTTCAAACCTGTATGACTTACTTTCTCCTTTCATACACAAAAGGAGATAAATCTTCAAACCGCTCTTTTCCATACAATGACACTTCATAGCGATCACAGTGGAAGAATGAATAAGTTTTTCAGTCAACAACAATAAAAACTGCAGTCATCACATTAAGCTATCGTTTTTGGTGAACTGGCTCTTTAAGAGCTTCATAATCGTTAATTTGGCTGGGTTTATTTGGCAGTAACAGTGCCTGCCTGCAAATATACAGGAGTGGTTCAATTAAACACCCTTTCACACCCTGTTTTGTATTGTATCTGATTTTTATTTTCTCATAACTAGCTAAGTTGCAAATCCTGTTTGTTTTTCTAAACTGTTATTATTGTTGATAAGCACATTATATATAGATTATAAAATGTATGTATTTATTTGGAAATATAAACAGTAATACAATGAAGTGCTGATTAAAGATTAAAGACACTTGTTTTTATCATCACTTGTGAATTACTGAATATTTCAGTTATTTATATATATACATACATATATATATATATATATATATATATACAGTATATAATTAATACTATAGAAAGATGTGTGCAAACTATGTTCAAACTTTTTTATTTTTTAAAAACAAATTAATAAAATCAGTGACAGCACATAAATACATTTATTTATTTATAAAATAAAATAAAATAAAATAAAATAAAAAAATAAATGCTCTTCATTTGACCTTTCTATTTATCAAAGAAAAAAAAGTATTATGGTTTCCACAAAAATATAATGCAGCACAACTGTTAACAACATAATAATAAATGTTTCTTGAGCAGCAAATCAGCATATTAGACTGATTTCGAAGGATCATGTGACACTAAAAACTGGAGTAATGATGCTGAAAATACAGCTTTGAACACAGGAATAAATTACATTTTAAAATATATTCAAATAGAAAACTGTTATTTTAAATTGTAATAATATTTCACAATATTACGGTTTTTACTGAATTTTGGTTGAAATAAATTCAGCCTGCCTATCTCTCCCTCTCTGTCTCTTTATATATATATATATATATTACACGGTCTGTAATTACTTAATTATGATTCAGTACAACAGTTAAGATTGTTGCTAGGTTAATCAGTATTATGTGCTGTGTTGGAGAGTAACTAGTTACATGTAATGATGTTATGTAATTTAATTACAAAATAAATGTTAGTGTAATCAGTTACAGTTACTGAGAAAAAAACCATGTAATTAAGTTACTGTTACTTATGGAAATGTTAACAAAGGGGGTTTCATCTGAATATTTTCTGTATATGTTGAATAATATGAACTTGTTGCCTGATCTGCCATTTAAAGGCCATTTAGTAAAGCCACGCTAGTCTGATGCTTTTGATTGGTTCTCGTTTGGATTTTCAGCACAGCGCGTCAGCCAATCACATCAATCTACATTGCCACTGAAATCTTGAGGCTACAACCTGTCTGATTAACTGATTAAGAGTCAAAAACATTCGTTAGAAATTTAGAAAAATATGTAATCAAATGTAATCAGTTACATCAATAAAGTAATTGAAACAGTTACACGTTACTTTTTAAGTAGGGTAATTTGTAATCTGTAACCGATTACATTTCCAAAGTAACCTTCCCAACACTGTTACAGTGTTAACACAGTATGAAGGTCAGAGGTCACGCTGTGGCTGCTTTTATTCTAATGATGCTCAAACAGGCTGTTATCATATCATGAGCCTTTAACTCAAACACTGAAGCTAATGAGTGCATAGTGTACATTAAACACACGCATGCACTCATTATCAGTGCGGTCACTGCGCTGGGTCTCTGGTTTTGGAAATGATGGCCAACAGTCTCACGCTCTCTTTTTTAGTAAACAATGAAGCACAGTGCATATAGAGAAAAAAAACACAGGAGGATGAGGTGTGAAGATAGGCATATATGAAGTGTTTCCACGCTCTCTTTCCAGTGTTTTTGGGTATGTGGGTAAGTGTGGGCAGCTCAAAGCGTATCGCTGCGGTGCTCAGAGTTCAGTTACTGCTGCTGGAAACCGTTTCACATGTGAAGATCACCTACATCAGAGACCACCAGCACATCAATACACCAGTCTGTACTACATTACAGCATGGAAAAAAACTGAGAACGGACAGAGTGAGGGGCTTTTCAAGAAAAATACACTCAAACAGTCCATATGTGTGTGTGTGTGTGTGTGTGTGTATATATATATATATATAGTGTTTTTTAAAGTACTGTGAGAAAGTTTTAGGTCAGTAATATTTTCACTAATTACTGAAATCTACATGCAAAGCTACAGTATTGTGAAAAGTTTTAGGCACTTGTGTAAAAATGCTGTAAAGTGGGGATGCTTTAAAAAAATAATGTCATAAATAAATTTTAGATATCAATTAACTTCTTTTTACTGTAATCAACATTTGGTGTGACCATCCTTTGCGTTTAAAACAGCTTTTTTCCGAGGCACAATTGCGCAGTTTTTTGAGCCCGGTCTCATGAAAATGCGTATCAATAGCACAATTTTTTTTTTTTTTTTTGTGCGTTTTGTGTTAATTATACGCAGAAACTGACTTTGGCATGCATTCAATACGCACATGTTTGACGTGCATATAAAACGCAGTTTTTGCATGCATATGATACTCACTTTGTTGGCGTGCATATACTCACCTACCCCACAACCATAAACCGTATTATATGCACGCCAAAGTCAATTTCTGCGTATAAATAGTACGCCAAATAGAAACAGAAAATCGTGCCATTGAAATACACGTGCATGAGGACGGGTTAGTTTTTCATGTAGGTTTCTTGAAGCATCTTGGAGATGTTGGTTCCTCTGGATTGAGTCTGTCTCAGTTTGTTCTGTTTCTTCATGTCATTCCAGACAGACTGGATGATGATCAGATCAGACTGACATACTACAGCAAAAGATAGAAATAACTGAAACCATTTTTGAAAATACTAATGACCAAAGCCTTTTCAAAGTCTCTTTAAGAGACCATCATCGAGACGCCTCTCGGGCATGCAAGTGCAGCTCCTATCTCTTTGAATGGGGAAACATCAAATTCTCCTAAACTGTTACGGTAAGCTTACGATTAAATTTCATATTTGAAAACTCCAAAGAAATCTGACAACAACTGTATCATAATAATGCTCAAATAGCGTTATAAAAAGCTTATTTTTCAGGCTAGATCAGCCAGTGCGCACATCACAGAACGCTGACTGTTTTTATAGCAACCGGGACTTCTGACGCGCTGACTTTTCCAATTTTTCCCCATTCAAAACTATACAAGTGACACGTCTTGGCTATTCTATAGTTTTTGGACTTTTGTACAGTAGTGTATATAAAACTTTTACTTACAATAATGCACTTTCAATGTACGTCAGTGGGGAGTCATTCTATAGAGCATTTGAAAACACTTTTTTGTCTGTTTGTTTTTGTTAAAATGCTTATAGTATGCTTTTTCACAAAAAAAAGTGTTATTTAAACAGTAAATTTGCAAATTTGTAAATTAATTGTCCTTTTGAACAGCTATGTTTGCTCCGTCGATATCTTGATGTATTTGTTTCTTATAAACACACAGCTTTTCACTTCACGAAGCATTAACTGATGGACTGGAGCGGTGTGAATTATTATGGTGTTTTTATCAGCTGTTTGGACTCTCATTCTGACGGCACCCATTCACTGCTGAACAAGTGACAAAATGCTACATTTCTCCAAATCTGTTTCAACGAAGAAACAAACTCATCTACATCTTAAATTCAACCCGAGGGTGAATAAATATTCAGCTAATTTTCATTTTTGATGAACTGTTCCTTTAACTGCCAGATGGGGTTTCTGGAAGCAAGAAGTATTGTGTTTTACTTTGAGAGACGCAATTTCTTAAATTCCCTAAAATCATTTCTAGACAGATTTACAGAACGCTTCGAGACAGATATAAATATGGGAACCTCTAGGTTAAAATGAGGAACTCCACAAAAAGACTAAATTCAGGGAAATGGAATGGAATTTACAGTAAAAGGAGTCCATAAATCATTGCAATAAGAAAACAGTGAAAGAAGACACAGATATAATTCACTTTTTGTCCTAATAAAACCGATCAAATAAAAGCAAGTATGATGGAAAAAGTTGCCACCATAAATGCATTCATATGGCTTTATGAGGCACAGACTTTCCCGAGTGGAAACTGTAGTGAGATTTCAGTTTGCGGAGCGATATGGATGGCGAAAAAGCTCGAGGCAGCACGGGGTAATTCCCAGCAAGCTTTGAGGTGGACGTGCTGTACCGCCACTGACAACATTTGACATCATTCGACAGCGGGCCCACCTTTTTCAACAACAACAATCCTGAAAAGGTGGGTGGAAGAGGTGGAAAGAAAGGCTAAAAATAAACCCGGGCTGTGTCTCTACTCGTCTTCGCTCTTTCTCGTCCTCTCTCTCGCTAACGCTCATCAGCTCCTTTCAGTGGTTATACTGTGAAGTCGTCCCTACCGTATTTCAGTTCTGAAATCTGTCACACACAGGAAAAACACCTAGTAGCTGCTTGTATTGAAAGACAGAGCTTGAAATCGTTGGCCAAGCCAAACAACAGATCAGTGAAAGGTCAGGCTTACATTCATAGGGTTTGAACCAGGTGCCACTGCTTCTTTAAACTCACAATTTAAGATGTATGTTTGAGAATTCTAGATCCAAAACAAGAAGAAGAAGAAGAATCGTCATTATTATTGTTATTATTATTTTCTCTAAAATTCAGAAATTGGGGACAATCAAGTGTCATATATTAATATAACTTATTTTTTTGCTATATGTTTGTGCATTCATGATATGATAGCCTTGATGAAACTGTTTTTTTAGCATAACAAGAGATTCCTCGGTTCTCAACAGCTATTAATTTACATCTTCTGAGGCTGTTTTGTGTGTATAACTTTTTTAGTTTGGCTATATGGTTCTCTGAAACTGTATTATCTTAGTATAATTCTGTTTTCGATTTCATTTTGTTAAAGTTTTAGTGATTTTGTTGTAGATTTTTATCATTATTATTATTATTATTATTATTATTATTTTTAAATGTCTACATTTTGTAGTTTAATTGATTTAACTAGTGATACTGGGAAATATTGCCTTTAATATTATATATTTATTTAAAAAATCATGTAATGTGATATATATTAAAGTGAAAAAGACCTGAGCACATCTTAACAAATCCTATTTGCAAAATGTCTTAATTTAACTACTGGCAAGGCTTTAGAAATGTTGCATCAGCTACAATAGCAGTTGTATGTCAGGGACTTTAAGTCCAGAATGTTTGTCCAACTTGAAAATACTTTTCTGATGTCTTTGCACATGAGGATACGGATGAAATCGAGATGTGCAGTGAAATGGAAAACGGGGTCAACATAGTGACACAATGGAATCCTCGACGGCTTTGCACGTCCGTTTCAGTAGTTATGTCGCGCAAGACGGCGGCGCGGTGATGATACACTGCAGCGGCGATGAAGACCCTCAAGTGAATGAGTAACGCATGAGAGTTCCTGTCAAGCTCTGAGTCACGTCCAGGAATCGCACGAAAACTGCCAGCCCTCCAACACACAGATGAATTGATGAAAAGAAAACAAAAAACTGGTATAAGTGTGGACAGGTCAACAAAAAATACCACCTGTGGACCAAGATGAAAAGAAACCTGAACCCAAATCATTCACACTCTTTATTTTCTTATCCAGTCAGTGATCCTGATGGGAAAACAGTTATGAAAGTATGTGTATGCAAGAAAAAAGTACATTTAAAATTAATTAAAATTAAATTAAATTAAAATTAATTAACTTTTTTATTAACCCCCAAAAAATGGTGCTATAGCACTAAAAGTGGTTCTTGGCTCGTAATCATAGGGGAACCACTTTTGGTGCTATATAGCACCATATCTTTAAAGGTGCTATAAGAGGTGCATTGTATTTCTTCAACAAAAATGGTGCTAAACATCACCAACAGTGGTTCTTTGGCTCGTAAAGAACCTTTAAAGGGGCTTAACAGGTTGTTTGTACGGCAGTGGTGCTATATAGCACCTTAACCACCTCAAAGAACCACTGAAGAACCGCTGAAGAACCATACAGGAGCTTAACAGGTTCTGTATATGGTAGCACCAAAAGTGGTTCCCCTATGATTACGAGCAAAAGAACCACTTTTAGTGCTATATAGCACCATTTTCTTTTAGAGTGTACAGAAGCCCATTTCCGCCACAGAATAAAAATTTAAAAAGGTAATTGCAACTTTAAATCTTAAAATTCTGACTTTGTTTTTGCAACTCAACTCAGACTTGTAAAATAAGATGTAAGATGTACTTTCAAAATAATTACAACACTTAGTCTTAAAAAATAATTTCTGTTATGGAAACAGAATTGCGAGAGATCAAATCACAACTCTGAAGAAAAAAAGTCAGAATTGAGAGATTTAAACTCAGAATTCTCATGTTCCTCATGCAATTCTCATGTTTAAATCTCACAACTGAACCAACCATGAAAAATAAAGGGGAAAAAATATAATAAAAACATTAAAAATAAAAATACATAATTGCAACTTTTTATCTTACAAGTTGGAGTTTTTTTTTTAAATTTATTTTAATGGAGTAATTTATTTATTTATTATTTTTATTTTATTTATTCATTTATTTTCTATTTGTTTATTTTTATTATTATTATAAGTATTTTTTGCAATTGTACGCTTATATCTCACAATTAGGTATGTGCTTCTCAGAGTGTTTGTATCTTGCAATTGTGTGTTAACATCTCACAATGTTGACTTTTTTCTGAGAATTGACAGAAAAAAAGTATGATTAGTAAAATATAACTCAGAATTCCAAGGAAAAAATATGTAATTACCTTTTTTTATACCGTGGCGAAAGCGGACTTCTGTACAAAACAGACCTGCGGTTACAGATGAAAACTTGACCCATACCTGGTCTGAAAGCTTACAGTAGCTTTAACGTTATGAGGCTATCTGTGCAATAAAATCATAATTTGTTATGATCTCACAGCATGTTCATCATGAATCAGAGTGCTACAGTAAGGATTTCCCTGGAAATAATTTATTAATAACGGGCCATTCCATGTGTGTTTTTCCAGGAAAGGTTTGGCCTGCCATCAGCAGGTTTTTCCCTTCTGTACTCGACATTTGTTTAATGACTGATAAGGAAGCACAAAACATAATGACGTCCTCTGATTGAGAGAAAAAGCGTGAGATGGTGTTGACATTGAGATGGTTACCAGGCAAGTAAGTTTGCGCTTATGACAATGTAATTACGTCAAGTATATACATCTGAGAGGAAATTGTCTAATAGAGGTTTCATTTAAGTATCAACTTATTTCAGATGTTCCTCCAATAAAAAACAAACAAAATATCTACCGAGACAACTCTTAACACACAGAGTACAATGCTTTGAAAATGTTTAACTCAGACTCTGACAATCTGGTTTCGGAAGAATCTGATAAGAAACTCATACAGTATATTCATATTGAAATATCTGACTTTTGATTGCAGACGAATCGCTAGATGAGAAATGCAAACAATATAACACATACAATCATATGTGCACACAATATACAGAATAAACCAATGCTACTGCATCACAAAAGGTCACCAGGTCACTGGATAAAATGACAATCACAATGCACAAAATTATTCAGCATGCACTTCCTGTGTAACTCAACATATGCTGAGAGGTGGAAACAAATACCTAATGCTCAACAGGAAACTGATCGAAGGCAAACCACCACATGCTTGACGAGTAGTTCATGTAAACTGAGTGTCTTATTTTGTGGTTTGAAAGCATAACAGAGACAAGAGGCTTTTCCATGCACTTATTTATAGACATTTCCTATTTATTCAGTTCACTGAAGTCACCAGAGGAGGGCATCAAACACATGACCACATCTGAGAGGAACCTTCGCTACGACTCTATAAACAAACCACTCATGTGGATAATCCCAAAATTGTTGAGGACAAAAATAGTTTTTCATATCCTGCTCAGTATGGAGCTACACTGTCATGCCATGCTCAGAAAATATTCCAGCATTATGTCCAGGCGGCTTGTATGAGTGATTGCAGCTGATGTGTTCTGAAAGGTTCAAATGTTTTTGTGCCACCTACTGATGCCTTTCCATTCCATTTATCAAATGGATTTATGAAATCAAAATGCATCTGAAATTAGAGGACAATAGTATCACTCCACTTGCACGTTTGTTTAGTACTCATGAAACCATGCACATGGGCTCTTTTGGGCTGTTGACGTTGATGGTGTGGACATGTGTCTGCGTGTCTGGGAATGGAGTGCTTTAAGGATCGAACTTTGTCTGAAAGGATGTGCAGTCAGGTGACCTCTTCACCCTCTTGACCTCAGGGCTTCATGTGAGCCGGCCTCTGGGAGAACACGATGATGAGAGATCACGTTTCCTGTCACCATTTCCAGGGCTGACTGGATTAATTAGTGGTGCTGCTAAGACAAGCATCACTAAAGCTGTTGATCATTGGGTTTCTTTCAGTTTGCCTGAATGTAAAGGGTGAAACAGTGTTACAAAGACTTGGGAGTAAAATTTTTGAAACAGACCAGTAAGCAACTATACAGAACACCTAGTAACCACTTAGCAACTCCCGAACATCCACCCAGAACACATAGAAACTCCTTAACAACACCCCAACATCCACCTAAAACACCTAGCAACCACTTAACCACACCCCAACCTCCACCCAGAACACCAAGTAACCACTTGACAACATCCTAACATCCACCCTGAACACCAAGTAACCACTTGACAACACCCTAACATCCACCCTGAACACCTAGCAACCACTTGACAACACACTAACATCCACCCTGAACACCAAGTAACCACTTGACAACACACTAACATCCACCCTGAACACCAAGTAACCACTTGACAACACACTAACATCCACCCTGAACACCAAGTAACCACTTGACAACATCCTAACATCCACCCTGAACACCAAGTAACCACTTGACAACACACTAACATCCACCCTGAACACCAAGTAACCACTTGACAACATCCTAACATCCACCCTGAACACCAAGTAACCACTTGACAACACACTAACATCCACCCTGAACACCAAGTAACCACTTGACAACACACTAACATCCACCCTGAACACCAAGTAACCACTTGACAACACACTAACATCCACCCTGAACACCTAGCAACCATTTAACAACACCCCAACATCCACCCTGAACACCAAGTAACCACTCAAAACACCCTAACATCCACCCTGAACACCTAGCAACCACTTAACAACACCCCAACATCCACCCAGAAAACCTAGCAACACCCTAACATCCACTCAGAGCACCTAGCAAACACTTAACAAGGACCACCTAGCAACACACTAATATCCACCCAGAACACCTAGAAACCTCTTAACAACACTGAACACCCTAGCCACCATTCGGCAACACATTAACTCTCACCCAGAATACCTTAGCAACATATTTGTTTATCATTGTTTGAATACAAACCCTGCCCCAAAATTATGCCACTGGCCTCCAAGCTTTCTGATTGGCTAACATGTGTCAGATTATCATTTGCTGTTTACATTTGATTTCTCAAGACACATATTTCATACAGTATCCGTCAGGAAGTATGGACATTTTATGCAAAGTATTCCAAAACAAACTGTTTGCAGCCATTTTATAGTTGTTGTTTTGTTTTTTTTTAAGTAACGGTCCGTGAACATCTAAGCTGATTCTATCTTTGCTACCTAAACAACGAGAGCGATATCAGTTTGCAGCATGTGGCGGTCCAGATGGACGGGCAGTTCAGTACGGTTGCCAACAGCTGGATGATCCGAGAGCTGCCCTCAACACTATAGTGATATTCCCAGTGGATGAGAGGATGGATACAGGACAAGCCAGCGGCCAAACAGAGAGCAACTCTTCCTGCTCAGGACAGGAAAAGCTACCGCTACTCGGTCTTATCACTAATAGCACAGGCTCTCCTGAGAGACAAGGGTACAGCAGAGAGCGGATAATGAGAGGAAGAGGGTTTTAAATCTGTGTGTAAATGAATACCCCTCGAAACCTGGGAATCTCAGGCCACTTGAGACAAGCTTGATCGCTCTGAAAACACAGGCTGTACAAAGAGCAAATCTGACTTGGGTTTCACGTTAGTTCAGAAGCTACCGGGTGTCTTGCAATCGTGTCAAATTTCCAGGGTTTGGTCTTCAGGGATTATGACATGTTATTCATTGACTACTTCAGCAGAAACTGGCAGCACGCATAACCAGAGCTTCTCCCTTTAAAGTTCAAAACTAAAGACTTCAACATATTACATATTTACTTCCCAATTTCGATGTTAAAATGGGCATATCGCATAGACAAAAGCGAGCAGCCATGAGATTTTGGGGAAACAAGCGTCTACAGCAGTCTGAGGGATAAATGCATCACAAGGCTGGCCGCAAGGCCACTTCCTCATGGATGTGAGAAGAGGGCATTTCCTCCCAAATCTTAACCATTAGGTCTGCCATGTCCACAAAACAATCAAATCCTTGAGAACTCTCAATAAATGCATCTTTCAGTTTCAGTGAAGAAACTTCTTTTTATTCAGTCCATGACGAGGCAAAAATACGGTAAATTCTTACTCATTCCAGTTCTAGTCACTTTTGGTAGGCAACACCTGGTTTTAAAGCCTGATGGCACCTTTTTAGATCTAAAGGTGCGTTAAAGAACCCAAAACCAACACCGTCATCTGAAGAACTTATAATAACCCTTTTAGTCAACTCTTGAAAAGTGGACCTTGATAAGGAACCTTTAAGAGCATACACTGCAGCAGATATCCAATCTTATTCCACCCACCCAGAACACACACACCATCACTTTATCCTCCCTTTCCGCTTCCCAAACCCAAAATATTACAAATCACGTCCAAGCCATTTAAAGCCTCCTGAGAGTTCCCTTGTCTAACATCTCGAGTATTTGACAAAATCATATCCGGTACAAACATTCACAGAGACAAGTGTGAACTTTTGATGAAATATGCATCTAAATCTATAAATGTATTCTGTCACATTTATTCTGTAGCACTGACTGGTGGGTTTTATGACAGTTATTCTATAATTATTGTTATATAGACAGAATTCTTGTAGATGTTGCATTTATTACATTGTAATAACATGATTAATAGTCCACAAGTTCTAGGCACTTTTGGTAGGCAAAACCTGTTTTTTTCAACCTGATGGCACCTTTTTAGATCTACAGGTGCGTTAAAGAACCCAAACCAATGCAGTCATCTGAAGAACTTATAATAACCCTTTTAGCCAGCTCTCGAAAAGAAGAGGCTAAGGAACCTTTGAAGAACCTTTAAGAGAGTGCATGGCAGCAGATATCCAATCTTATTCCACCCACCCAGAACACACACACCATCACTTTATCCTCCCTTTCCGCTTCCCAAACCCAAAATATTACAAATCACGTCCAAGCCATTTAAAGCCTCCCGAGAGTTCCCTTGTCTAACATCTTAAGACATCTCTCATTTTGCCTTTTCTAAGTCATGGGACTGTTATTTGTCCCAGACTGACACAGATGCACATATGCCGTCTGACTCACTTCAACTCAGGGTGGGTCTGTTTCCAATTTTCGCACCCCTCCACCCATAAAAATAGACGTTACCTCCAAAAACAACAAAACAAGTGAAGAAAACGGCTTGCGTGCTGCTAAAAGTTCCCCTCCTTTTAAGACGCACACACGCACACCGAGGCAGCTAACAAAAGCCACTCTCCCTGAGACTCCTAAACTCTTATCAGCGCTTTCCTTCCCCTCTGCGCTAGAGCGTGGGAGCGCGGAGCCAGAGCGCGGAGGAGAAAACCTGCACCCGCAAACAACAGGAGGAAGCCAGTAATCTGAGTCGAGGCGCTCCGAATGATCCCAGGCAGCAGGGGAAGAAAGACAGCCTGAGAAAGCCTGACAGGAAAGACTCGGAACGCACCGAGATGTCACAAAACTCAGTCGAAACTTGAGGGAAAAGTTCTAGAGACCTGAACGAGCTCTTGATGATGCTTGCTGTCAAATGAAATGATAGCTGAAGAGAGGGATCTTAAAACAGACACTTACCAGCAAGTCGAGCGTACATGCAGCGTGTCGGGCTCTACAGCGTCTCTATGTCCATAATCTAATGTCTCACGGTGTCCAGCCAGCGCAGTCAGTGTCCAAAACAAAAGGCATGAAGGAGCGAGCACGGGAGGGCAGGAATGTCAAGGCTCTTAGTGAAACTGCCTCTTTCTGTTTCCTCTGTTCATTTAGAGTCTACTTACACTAAGTTGGCAATGCCTCTTTGAGGGAACAAGTTGTTTCAGGATTCCCCAAATGTCTGAAGCTGCAAGCGGAGGAAGAAAAGGAGAGGAAAGAGAGAGAGTGTATGTGTGTGTGTGTGTGTGTGTGTGTGTGTTTGGTGCTGAAGGGAGGGCTGGGGGGTTTGGGGAGGTGGGAGGGACGCGCTCTAAGGAGGCCGGGGCCATCTATGCCAGACAATAGCAGGAAAATGAACATCAGACGCTAAAAAGCAACAGTCAGATTATTAGAAAGTGCTAATAACAACAACAGGGAATGAAATAACAACAGAACAAATGTTGTTTTTGCACTTATTTTGGAAAATTAATCTTTTTTAAGTGTTAAAAGAAAATTCACATTAAAATAATTTTTAAAAATCTCTCCAAGTTTTTCAAGTGAAGTCAAGTCACCTTAATTTATATAGCGCTTTTAACAATACTGATTGTGTCAAAGCAGCTTTACAGTACTCAGAAGGAAAAATAGTGTGTAACTAACATAGACTAACATACTAAAGCACATTTCAAGTATCATTTGCAAAGTATATGTAAAGTATCATTTTAACTGTAGTGTGTTATCCAATACATTTAAAATAAATAGCCTATATTTTAGGTGTACTCAACTGCTACTTCATCATTACAAATAACAGTTTATTTAAATGCATGACATACAAATTTCAATAGAATTTACCTTAAATTTGAGTTTATCATAATGCTTGTCAGTACATTCATTCAGCAATACACTTTAACCATACTCCAAATACAACAGAAGTAATTATGGATTAGAAATAAATTACACAAAGATGTACTGTAGCCTACTTACGTCTTACTTCAGCAAGTGTGTCAAAAACTACTCATAAGTTCAACTAATTGCACTTAATGTAAATTTAAACCAAATTTAATTGCAAAAACATTGAAGTTAAGTGTCTGAAACATTATTTTCAGTTTGCTGTAAAGTATTTTAAGTATATCAGTACCATGTTAAGTACTAAAGATATGCAGCTATATTACATGCAGCTGAACAAATTCACACACACACACACACACACACACACACACACACACACACACACACACACACACACACATAAGTGCCAAATATTGTCCATTTTGTGATGACATATTCAGTTTGCTTTTTATGGCAAACAGTTCCTTTAAATATCTTCTCCATTTTTCTTTTTTAATTATAGAGATGTCATGTTGACATCAAACTCATGAGTTTTTTATTTTATTTTATTTCATTTTTTTGTGCAAAAACTGCAAATGTACTTGTGTACAATGTAATCCCATTAGAGTTGGTGTCAATAGGTCTTTAGTCCTGCAAATACTTCTTGTAGAGAACAAATTTAGCTCAGTTCATGTTGGAAGGATTTAGTTCACAAAATGAGATGTGAGCTATATATGAGAGCAATTTTAACCACAATGAATTTGCATGTCTGTCTGTTCACTTCTTTGTGTCTGTGTGTGTTTCTGTGCACACTCTCTCTCTCTCTCTCTCTTACTTCTTTGTATCTGTGTGTGTTTCTGCGTGCACACACACACACACACACACACACACACACACACACACACACACACACACACACACACACACACACAACAATAACAATAAAACTTCCCTGTAATGAGGTCTTTAGGTCAGAGCATTACACTACAAAATACTTTATGATTAGGTCTCATTACACACACATCGGGGCAAATTTGGTCGTTCTTAATTCAATTTCTGGAGAGAAGACATTGGGACTCAACTGATGCTTTCACAGAGCTGGAAAAGAAAAAAAAATACATGATTGGAAAATGTATTACTGTAATGCAAAGTGAATCTTGCAAGGTTTTTAAAGTCCTGCCATATTTGAGATTTTACCAATGAATGCCATGTGAACCTTTAAGTTCCATTTCCATGATTATGCTAATAACATGAAATATAACTGTAATGAGTTTTACTTATTTAGCCTATAGCTAACCTAGATTTTCACATAGACTTGCCATATAACTTCTGCTTTATTATAGACTTGTTGCAGGTTGCAGATACAAAGAATACTTTTTTTGTTTTGTTTTGTTTTGAATAAATATGAAAAAGATAACATATTTACATTTGGATATTTCTATAGCTTTTAATAATTCAAATATTCCTGCTTTTAATAAAAATGTTGTTATAGCTGAGACAAACATTATTCACAGACAGTCACAGAGACAAGTGTGAATTTTTGATGAAATATGCATCTTACTATAATATAAATCTAGATGTATTCCGTCACATTTATCTTGTAGCACTGATAGGCAGGTTTTATGACACAGTTATTCTATAATTATTGTTATATAGACAGAATTCTTCAACGTGTTGTTATAAGTGCATTTATTACATTGTAATAACATGATTAATGTCAACACACACAAGCCCACGAGGAGTTTCAAAAGAGGGTTTATCTGAAGCCACAGCTGTTAAATATTGTATAAATGCAAGGGGGGCCTCAGAAAGCATATGAGTTTCATTTCGGTCATTGAAAACAACAACATGCGTCATTATGAATGGCATGGTGAGCAGAGAGAATGTGGTTATCATTAAAATGACTAAACACACAGATGAGTGTTCTCCAGAGGCCAGTACACACACATACACTCACATGAAATCACAGAAAGATGAGACACACACACACACACACACTTTGAGGGGAAAATTCTTTAAATGCTTCCTCTAACTATATTAGAGAGACTCGCTGTTCTGATACTCGCTGATAGTATACACACTGCATTGATTACAGTGTTACGCAGTTAGATCAATGAAAACATCCTTATCACAGTCTGAAATCACATCTAGAAATCTAACAAACCTTTTCCCATTACAATGCTTTTACATAACACATTTTATGTCATATTTAATTATATTTGCAATTAGGTTATCCTCTAAATGCATCTGATGTTCTGAAGCAAAATATAATGCAGGCAAGACTTTTCCCTGCTTTTATATTTTAGATGTATTTGCTGTATTATTGGCAGTCAAAGCGGAGAAATTAATGGAAAATTATGAAAAAGAGGAAATTTAGAATAAGATCAGATATGTCATTGCATGGATTTGAACCTGCAGCTCCTGCATTAGCACCATGCATAGCTCAATGTGTCTGAAGCACTTGTACTAACCTCTGATGTTTCAAACTGGAAAATACTTGTAAAAGTATGAATGTTTTACATTTGTGCTAATTGTTTCTAAGTATCCCAAACCATTCAAATCTGGGTCATGTTTTCTAAGCTCATTGTTGACAAATGTACTTAAAACATTCAAACCAAAACCAAAATGACCCATTTAATAGTATAGTTCATCCAAAAGGCAACTCTGTCATTTAAACACCCTCATGTTGGACATTTATACTGGTATATTCTTGTGGAACATAATAATAATAATAAGCACAGGCTCTCAAATATCAAATATGGTGCCTACACTGAAAAATAAAAAGGTGTAGGATTTACTTTGAATCATTTTTCTCTCAGAAATTGCTAATAAATGTCACAAATAATTACAAAGCAATTGCTATTAATAATTAATAATACTTCAAAATAAAAATTAGCTAAAAAATGTATTCAGGCCATCCAGGATGTAGATGGGTTTGTTTCTTCATCAGAACAGATTTGGAGAAATGTATCATTGCATCACTTTTTCACCAATGGATGCTCTGCAGTGAATGGGTGCCGTCAGAGTCCAAACAGATAAAAACATCACAATAATCCACAAGAAATCCACAGCACTCCAGTCCATCAACTGATGTCTTGTGAAGTGAAAAGCTGCATGTTTGTAAGAAATATATCCATCATTAACATGACTTTTAACTTCAAATTGTCACTTGAGTCCTCTATTTATAATTGGTTTCTTTAGCGTCTTGCATCTAAATCAGGAATATATGCACAGATCAAACACCGTTTACAAGTAAAACAGTCCAAAATAGTTCTAAACAAATATGTGGGTGGATTTTGATGTGAGAGGAGAACAGAGGAGGAAGTGTTATTATGGATTATGGAATATTTTTGCCAGAAGTGCATTATTGTGATGTTTTTATCAGCTGACTCTCATTCTGACGGCACCCATTCACTGCAGAGGATCCACTGGTGAACAAATGATGCAATGCTACATTTCTCCAAATCTGTTCTGATGAACAAACAAACTCATCTACATCTTGGATGGCCTAGAAGTAAAATTTCTGCAAATTTTCATTTCTGGGCGAAGTGTTCAATTTGAAATTTTGAAGTAAAAAGAATAAAATAGCATTTCCTTGTAAAAAAAAAAAGAAAAAAGAAAAAAAAGGAGCCTACTGCAATAATCTTTGCTTTATTTACAACTTCGAAAAATCAATTTACCAGTGTAAAGTCCAGGTTTGATGTCATGATTTCAAACCATACTCAAAATTTGACATTAATACCGACTTAAATTTTGATCCGATCATTACAAAAAAACTACGGAACAATAAAACAACTTATGTTTATTGTGAAAATTTTGTCTTTAATGAGTAAATTTCAATGTAAACTCATCGTATAGAAAAGATCTGTGCGATTTAAAAAAAAAACGGCTCCAAGGAAAAAAAAATTATACAGGTGCATCTCAATAAATTAGAATGTCATGGAAAAGTTCATTTATTTCAGTAATTCAACTCAAATTGTGAAACTCGTGTATTAAATAAATTCAGTGCACACAGACTGAAGTAGTTTAAGTCTTTGGTTCTTTTAATTGTGATGATTTTGGCTCACATTTAACAAAAACCCACCAATTCACTCTCAACTAATTAGAATACTTCATAAGACCAATAAAAAAAACATTTTTAGTGAATTGTTGACCTTCTGGAAAGTATGTTCATTTACTGTATATGTACTCAATACTTGGTAGGGGCTCCTTTTGCTTTAATTACTGCCTCAATTCGGCGTGGCGTGGCGGTGATCAGTTTGTGGCACTGCTGAGGTGGTCTGGAAGCCCAGGTTTCTTTGATAGTGGCCTTCAGCTGCATTTTTTGTCTCTTGTTTCTCATTTTCCTCTTGACAATAGCCCATATATTCTCTGTGGGGTTCAGGTCTGGTGAGTTTGCTGGCCAGTCAAGCACACCAACACCACGGTCATTTAACTAACTTATGGTGCTTTTGGCAGTGTGGGCAGGTGCCAAATCCTGCTGGAAAATGAAATCAGCATCTTTAAAAAGCTTGACACTGGACTTCAAGCAACTTGGGCTATGAGCTTCTCCACCCTTCCTCCAGACTCTAGGACCTTGGTTTCCAAATGAAATACAAAACTTGCTCTCATCTGAAAAGAGGACTTTGGACCACTGGGCAGCAGTTCAGTTCTTCTTCTCCTTAGCCCAGGTAAGACGCCGCTGACGTTGTCTGTGGTTCGGGAGAGGACGACTGTAGCCAAATTCCTCGACACGTCTGTGTGTGGTGTCTCTTGATGCCTTGACCCCAGCCTCAGTCCATTCCTTGTGAAGTTCACCCAAATTCTTGAATCGATTTTGCTTGACAATCCTCATAAGTCTGCGGTTCTCTCGGCTGGTTTTTCTTCCACACTTTTTCCTTCCACTCAACTTTCTGTTAACATGCTTGGATACAGCACTCTGTGAACAGCCAGCTTCTTTGGCAATGAATGTTTGTGGCTTACCCTCCTTGTGAAGAGTGTCAATGATTGTCTTCTGGACAACTGTCAGATCAGCAGTCTTCCCCATGATTGTGTAGCCTAGTGAACCAAACTGAGAGACCATTTTGAAGGCTCAGGAAACCTTTGCAGGTGTTTTGAGTTGATTAGCTGATTGGCATGTCACCATATTCTAATTTGTTGAGAGTGAATTGGTGCGTTTTTGTTAAATATGAGCCAAAATCATCAGAATTAAAAGAACCAAAGACTTAAATTACTTCAGTCTGTGTGCATTCAATTTATTTGAGTTTCACAATTTGAGTTGAATTACTGAAATAAATGAACTTTTCCACAACATTATAATTTATTGAGATGCACCTGTATATCACAAGGGTCTGAAATGACTTAAGATTACATAAATAAATGATCATTTTTGAGTGAACTATCCCTTTAACTTTTTAGGCACACGGCCAAGAGGTTAAAATAGTGCAGCAGCGTGCAAACAATACCGGGGCTTTTTCTGGGTCGATGAACATCCTACGACCAACAATTTTATACCCATTTTGTTTTGTTTGTATATAATCAGATGTTTCCTTTTCCGACAATTCATCCAAGCATGTTCAACAATGAGAGGACAGAGATGGACAGACAGTCAGGAATAGAAGAAAACAATGCAATGCATACACAACATCAGAGAGCAAGACTACATCCCTTATAAACATTTACCATGGTAACCACAGGCTCTGGAAAAATACAGGAAGGCTGCCGCTCAAGCTTGTCGGGTTACAGGTTATCACTGGCATGCAACACTCACATTTTCTTCAGAATATGTAAAAAAAAAAACTTAATTTTACAACAGTGATGGTGTCTGTAACTATAAGATTGTGGTGAAAATGTTCACCGAAGTATAATTTTGTAGGGGATGTAAAGATGCAAATGCATAGGAGCAAGAAAGAGCAAGAAGAAGGGGTGAAAAATCAAGACCTAAGCCGTCTCTCTGTCTGTGTGGTCCGGTTTTTGGAGCAGTTCTTCTGACAAGCAACTGACTCCGTTCTGTTGAATGGCAGATCTAGCACAACTGTAATGTAATCCTTCAACCAAACACACAGGCACAATGAGAGAGACAAACAGATGCTCGGCCGTCTCTCAGGGGAGGACAGAGATGCTGGTGCAGATGCTCAGCTGGGCTCCATTTCAACTATTTCCAACATGACTGACCTTCAGGGAAACATCCTCCCTAATGGATTTAGTGCTGGACACGATATTCTGATTAGCTAAATAAATGTGTGTTCAGCACGATGAACTTTTGATTCAAGGAGTTACTAATTAATCACAGTTAATCTCATATAATAAAATAAACTGTAATAATCATGAAAATATTTATTCGCACTAAATCCCCAAATGCATCTAGAATCAAAATAAGGTGATTACACTACCCTGTAAAAGATTGTAAAATCAGTCTTTTTTTTAAGAAATTAGAAATTGAACACCAACTAAAGACACAGAGGGCTTGAAATAGACAGGGTAATCAACTAAAAGACAAGACAGGTGTGCAGATTAACTAATGACAGGAACACAAGGAAAACTATAGGTCACAGGACAAAAACAACACTAAAAAAAGAACGTGCTAATATTTTTTATATATTTTTTGATTTAATAAATGCAGGCATTAAAAAAAAAATGGCCAAACCTACATTTCTGAACATTAGTGTATATTTTAAATAATATTTGTATAATAGCAATAAAAATCTTTATAAAAATATAAAAATAAATTCGCACATAAAAAAAAAAAAATCCAAGCCAGTAACAATATGAGTATCAATAACCAATCTCAATATCTTTATTAAATGGATTTCAATTAAATGCATTAATTATTAGTATTAGTATTCATATTAGTAGTATTGACTAGTACTAGTTTTAAATGTAATTTTAGCCATTCAGCATGGACGATCTCTATCAACTTTTATAAAACCCTTTAATTTAAATGCAAAATACAAAAAAAAATAAAAAACACTGAAAAAAACTGTGATAATGCTTCCTCTAAGTGTATTAGAGAGACTCGCTGTTCTGATTCGCACTGATATCATACACAATGCATTGATTATAGTGGTTTATTTCATGCATTTATTTGAATGCAGTTTTGGAAAGTCAGGATTTATCTCAATACTGTGCATAAACCAATCACAGTTTCACAGTAGTTTATAATTGAGCTTTAGAGGACAAAGAGATCTGCACAAAAATATAATGAGCATAACATTAACCAAAGGAAATGGGGGGGGAAAAAACATCAGCATAGCCTCAGGAAGTGAGAAAATGGATGCTTATTCACCAGCCACTCGTGATCCAGCTCAACCTGGGGCTGTATAGCGCTGTATCATCATTGTATTCCCCACAACCTGACCCACAAGATGAGGAACTGCACTGTGCACTGATTTTATGAGAATATTTGCATAATGTTTGCACCAAATAAACAACACTATCAGTGGAGGCAATCCATTCTTTGCAAATTCCATCTATTGTGTTGCACAGTCGGTTAGGATGTGGAGACTTCTGCTTCAAAAGAACATGGATGAACATGAGAAGAGTTGGCAAACTAGTCTAAATCGCATTCTTTTAACTCTTCCAGTATACTAAAACAACTGCTGGCGATCAGAATAATCAGAATAACACCACGCAAGACCAGGGCGTCTTCAACAACACCTCTGTCCAGCTAACTCAGTTTCATAAAAAGAAAAAGGCTGCGATTGGTCACACGTTCTTATATCATCATCGAACTGTCTTGCAGATTGGAAGTATATGGAGAACCCATTTCCCCACCCAATTTTGGCAGGACCACGGAGCAAAAATAAATAAAGTGAAGAAAAGCAGCAGAAATCTTTGACAGTGTGAGCTCGCAGGCCAGTGGGCGTCTGAAGGGAACATGCAGCTCACTGAGGGCCCCAAGTTAAACAAGTCTGTTTTTTGTAGGTCACCATTACATCATGGACTTTCATTGTGACCTATTTTAGATAGCGACACACCTTTAGTTGCATTCTGATGTGTTTCTCACAGCGAGCACCAGAGAAATTGCCTGAATCTGTGATAGGTATGCACTTACAGGGAAAACACTACTTTTTTTCTCTCTCTATTGATACCAGCTGCTGTTTTTCAATCGTGCGGAAGCCCAGATGTCACTTATCAGCGGCAAAATGTGTAATGTGACTGAACTACTGCCTCCAGTTATCAGAGTCCATCCCGGCCAATCGATGGCTTTCCGACAGCTCAGTGCTCATGCGTTTGTTATTTTAATGTTGCAATGCTGTTTCTAAAAGGTGCTTCTCAAAGTACATGAAATAGAGAATCAAAATGTTCTTGATATTTACACTTTTGAGAGGTTACTCTGCAATAAAAGCATTAATTAAGCAATTAAGCAAGCAAAAGCAACTACCACACTGAAACAGACTGTTGCGATCTTTGTGGTTGCGTTGTTTCCGTTTCTTCTGAAGCGATATACGGCTTTATCGCAACGCTTGTCATCTCGAATATCGAAATAGATATGGTGCGCTGAAGTTTTTGAAACTGAGGTTTATACATTATCTGAAAGCTGAAGAAATATTTCCATTGATGTATGGTTTAGGACAATATTTGGCCGAGATCTGGAATCTGAGGGTGCAAAAAAACTAAATACTGAGAAAATCAAATTTAAAGTTGTCCAATGAAGTTCTTAGCAATACATATTACGAATCAAACACTTACTGATCACTTACTTAAACATTTTAAGGTAACGGGTTTCCTCAGTTTTTTTAAGTTAAGTCAACTTATCACTTTGTTTCACATACCATTTTTATAAAACAGTACAAATTCACGGCACACTGTGCAGTACGACAGTATTCCATTCTGAACACATTCAATCAGAAGAACTGCAGAAGAACAGCCAATCAGAGCTGCTCTAGAGTTTAACCCTCACTAATGGAAATGAGCTCATTTGACTATGGTAAATACACATGCTCAGTCATTTGCAATTAGGGGACTAATTAAAGGCTAACTAGCAGAGGAAGTGGTGAGTGTGTTTTTAATTCACACGCTCGGCTTCAGACGTGAGTCTGAGTCACAGGTTTCAGCTGGAAACCTCACATACCTTCATTTCC
Organism: Acrossocheilus fasciatus; assembly: GCA_036784905.1. Lineage (NCBI taxonomy): Eukaryota > Metazoa > Chordata > Actinopteri > Cypriniformes > Cyprinidae > Acrossocheilus > Acrossocheilus fasciatus. The sequence goes on from CM071960.1 coordinate 5,505,179, forward strand.
TCATTACTCTCCAGGTACTTATTGCTTTAGGATGTTTACCAGCACTTTAAGTTCCCTAAATATTTCCTTGGTTAATATGGATGACTGAACGGAAATGGTGCCCTCTGATGAGCCATCTTGTGACTATTATTTTAGCTCTGGAGGACACCGAAGACCTCATTTTGGAGATGTTGGAGAGACAGTATTGAGTTAACTCTTTCAGCTCAATGAGTTGAATGCTACCACACAATTGATTAAAGGAATAGTTCATGCAAAAAAAAAAAATCAAAAAGCAAACTATTTTAGCAGCTGTTTGTGTTTTGTGGAATAAATAAAGTTATATTGGATTATGCCTGATTGTTCATTTTTAAGTGAGCTATTTCTTTAAAAAAACAAAACGAAAAAAAAACATTTGACAGCATACCACACTTTTAGTATATGGAGCTATTCCAGATCCAAAATAGTTGTTCTGTTTTGGGAACTTTCAATCGTTAAAAGCCATAGAAATGATTTTTTTTAGTCTCTTTCTCTCTCTCAGGGTCACTCTGCCTGTCTCTGATGAATGGATCCCTATAGGCCGCTCTCAGAGGTCGAGTACTGACTTTGACCTCAGCAGGAGCAGAGCAGCACAGAGGTCATGTTGACTTATTCTCCTCTGAGTACTACTAAACTACACCACATGCTGACCCTCTCTTACACACACACACACGCACACACAAACACACTCTAAACCGAACACACGCTCTCATGTGCCTGTGTAATATGTCTTGTTTAATTGAGGTTATTGTATGCCGTATAAGTCTGTGATACAGGGTGAACACCATGAAACCTGCCAATAACAAAGTGTACAAAATATTATCATTGCATGTCTTTGTTTTATTGCATTTTGTTTTAGAGTTAGGATAAATGTTTGTAAAATTAATGGATAATGTCCTGGCATAAAATTATTTAATTTTATTTAATTTTATAATTTAATTTTACACAGATTTTTTTTGTTTTTTTGTAATGATAATTAGGCATATTTCTCCTCCAAAACTTCCAAGCTTACTTATTACTGTAATCTTAATCTTTTTCCTTCTTTTTTTTTTTACATTTTCAAGTAAAAATCTAGATGCATTAAAGTAAATAGAGTATTTGGGGAGAAAAGAGGAAATGTAATTATAATTAAAGTAATGACACAATGCAAAAAAAGAAATAAATAAATTAATTAATTAATTAATTAAGTAAATTTAATTTATTATTTAATTTTGGGGTGAAAAACATTTTGTGAGATTCACCCAATAATACTCCAGTTATTATTTCTTTAGATTATCAAAATGCACAAAACAAACTGCATCTGTACTGTGATGCTGTAACTGTGGAAAATGTGTTGCCATGTCTTCATATCAGAAAGTATATAAAACCACGGCTCAGTGGGACCAGCAATAAGTGTCCACACACACACACACACACACACACACACACACACACACACGTTTGTTTCTGTGAATTGTGGGGACTTTCCATAGACTTCTATTACTTTTACACTCACCAAACAATATTTTTTATCCCCTAACCCAACACTAACCCTAAACCTACCCCTTACAGCAAACCTGTTTGCACATTTTCAGATAAACATCATTTACTATTCTTAATATTTTTTTCCTCATGGGGACCACAGGCCGCTCCCCACAATGTCACAAATTTCAGGTTTTACTATCCTTGTGGGGACATTTGGTCCCCTCAATGTAGCAGCATAAACAAGTAAACACACACACACACACATCCTCTTGAGAAAGGTCCTCAATACACACTCAAACTCTCCCTCCTCTCCCTCACTTACATGAACACACACACTCTCTCTCTCTCTCTCTCTTCCTGACAGAGTGCTGCAGCTGTTTCTCTTACTCATGTTCTTAAATTCCTCTCAAATCCTGCTTTGCCAAAGTCTCTCTCTCTCTCTCTTTCGTGCCTCTTTTCACTCACTCTCACTCTCTCCAGTTGTTTGCTTTTCTTTCTGCTCCTCTCTTCATCTGTGAGGGTGTGTGTGTGGTGTTAATAGGATAGGATGTGTGTGTTTGAGAGATTCCCTCATAATTACTGACAAAGAATCCAAATATTTTTTTCACACTGACTGTCTGCCAACTACTGTATCGCTCTTTTGGACTTTTAGGTTATCATTCATGTCAGTAAAAATCGTTTTATGTATATGTTGTTTTAGTGTTTTAAATATCGAATTGTGACATTTCTCTTACTGAATAGTTTATCTAAAGTTTATTGAATTAAACATTATCAAGCATTCAAACACAATATTTCTGTAGCGTGTATTTAAAGAAATGATTTCTTACAAATACACATCTGATTATCGTGATGTTTTTATCATCTGTTTGGACTCTCATTCCGACGGCACCCATTCACTGCAGAGCATCGGCATTGGTGAGCAAGTGATGCAATGCTAAACTTCAACAAATCTGATGAAGAAACAAACTCATCTGCACCTTGAATGGTCTGAGAGTGAGTAAATATTCAGCAAATCCTCATTTTCTTTTAATGAAAGACAATCCAGAACCTGGAGCCCAAAAGAGCTGCAAATGAATGGAAAATGGCTTGCATTAAAATTGTTGATAAAATTGTTTACGACATACAATGCAATCCAAAGGTCTGAGACCATATTGAACATCTGGGATTCAAAATCGCATTTAAACTAATAAACAAAGGGATTTTTAAAGAATTTAAAACAAAGATGCATTACGATGAAACATGAAGAATTAATATTTCAGATTGTGCACTATATTTCTAGGTCAGCTTGTGAGACTGATCATTGTATGTTGTTCTTTCTTCCATGCTGAAGAACACGATCATCATATTTTGCACACAAGCTTGCGGAGTCAAACAAAGGACATCCCAAATACTAAGACATTAGACTTAGAAATGTTGATGCTGATAACACAATTTGTAATAAATTGCATTAAATAAAATGCAACATAGACGCATTTCACAAGTGTTCTCATGTTGTTGGATCTCAATGTATATATTTACAGTGGTAAAGCTGCGCTATAGCCTGAACCTGGAGAGTGTGTTTGTGCTCCAGCTGCAGAATCAGAGTCGCGATGCAATAACAAGCGCTCCACTTTCCCCTCTCGTGTCTAAACTGTTGGACACACAACAGCTGTGTCCAGTAACACATTCCCGCCTTAAAACACACATGATTTCTTTCTCCCTCTCAAAGCATGTGTCCCTTTCCTCTCTGGGGCCCTTGTTTCTTTCTACTTTTTTATCCCTCTCTATTTTTAGTCTCATCTGTCCCAAACACACCAGAGAGAAGCACATATGCACTTTGACAACTGCCCTCCGTCCTCATAAATGAAGACAGAAGACCCCAGTCTAAAATTAACCCGAAGCCTCACACCTGTCCTAAACCAAAAGGACTAGTAAAACATTTAGCATGTTGTGCAATCATCTCATTAGCGGCCCATACAGACATTGCTGTATACTGTGAAACATATAATACTAAGGCACTGACACCAACTAAAAATTGTTTACATATGTATAACTTTAGAATCTTTAGAATATTATCATTTGACAAATGGGAAGAAAATACATTTTCAAGTTCACAACCCCGTTTAGTCTGGACCAATTCTCACTATTAACTATTTTCTTATCGTTGTTCTTGCTACAAATGCCGATTTTAACAAGTGTAAATTAAAATTTCTCATTTTAATAGCATAATTAGTACATTTAACTTAGATAATCATATATGTTACAGAAAGTTACAGATTTTTTTCTTAAAGCTCTTTATGTACTGAGGAGTAAGTTCCAAATATTAAAATAAAATAATATAAATAAAATATAAAAATACATAATATAATATAATATATATATATATATATATAATATTAATAATTTTTTGTAAAATTTAGGTGCTGCATTATTTGACATTATTTATAGCACTGATGCATTTGATACAATATCAGTTATCATATAGGCCTAATGTAGTATAATATATATAGATTTAAGCTACAGATTTATCAACCTAAAAGTCCCACTTGAAATATGCATTTTGACAACTTTACCGTTCCAATAATACATATTTGTAAGAGTCATTAATTCAGTATATCACTTTAACAGAAATACAAGCTCCGCATTTCTTCTAAACCTTCCATTATATCTTGCTCTGTTATTATAAGTGCATTATTGAAATCATTTTTTTTTTCAAACTAATAGACTAATAGACAACATGCATTTTTTTGAAGCTTCAAGACTTGTATGTATAATGTAGGCCATTTTCACTTTTATTTGAAAAAGAAATTTAGAACATGTATGCATTTTTTATTGTATTATTTTAAACAACAACTTTAAAAATGAGCTGAAAAAAAAAATTCCATTGCAATATGCTTTAATTTATCTTTCAATGATTGAATTGCTCAGTCTTTTCTGAGAGCTTTCTGTGCATATGTAAAGTATAAATTGCACAAAGACTCTTTTTGGCTGTTTGTCAAAGTGATGGTATACACTTTCATGTTGCCTGCAAACAGCAGAGAGCAATGCAGCACACCTGTGTGTACAAACCGCTTATACACACACACACACACACACACACACACACACACACACACACAGAGAGAGAGAGAGAGATAGCATCTTTTAAAAAAATTGCTGTAACATTAACAAAGTTGTGTAACAGACATCCAACGTGTCTTGTTACAAATTATAAAAGTAGTTCGCTAACTTGAAAGTGTGAAAGTGTGTGTGAATCACCTGCTAAAATACATTCTGCACAACATCCACATATACACAAAACAGCTACACACACACACACTTGTGCACTCCTGCTGCCTCCCTGTAGCGTGCAGTGTGGTGAAGGTAATCTGTCTATCTTGTGGTGGGGTGAACGAGTGCAGATGAGAGGAGAGACAGAGGCAGGGTGGGGTGTAGGTAGATGCTGTCACACACCTGCGCTCAGCCGGAAACCACAGCTGTCTTTGAGACCACCTCACAACAAATATTACAGCACCCCTCCCTCTCTCTCTTTTCTTTTTCACCGTCTGTGGGAAAGTTCATCGCAAACTCCTACACAGGTTTTACGTTTTATCTTTTTTTTTTTCTGTGAAACGCACATAGTGATATGTATTCAAGAGCATGGCATCCACACAGGAAATGTATTTTCAATTGATTCGTATCTGTCTTTGATGAGTGCTGTGGGGTTTGTTGGACTGAAAAATGTATCTGGCTATAAATGATTTCCCATGCAGACAAAAAATGAGAGAGAGAGAGAGAGAGAGAGAGAGAGAGAGAGAGAGAGAGAGAGAGAGAGAAGTTTTGTTTTGCATGACAATATGACTAAATGCAAGCAATGGCACGGGATCACCAACCAGAAAATGAGAAAAAAAAAACAAATTAAACCATTAAAAAAAAAAAAAAAAAAATATATATATATATATACATATATATATATATATATATATATATATATATATGTATTTTTTTTTTATATATATATATATATATATATATATATATATATATATATATATATATATATATATATATATATATATATATATATATATATATATATATATATATATATATATATATATATATTTTTTTTTTTTTTAATGGTTTAATTTTTTTTTTTTTTACTTGTAAAAATCATTTGTCACAGGTGAAGTGTGCTTACCAGATCCAGGACTTTATACATACATTCCCTTATACATGATATGTGCATTTTAACCTTAAAATTGTGATGGGGAACTTCATGGACTTCCTGCCTATACACACTCCACAGCCCATTTGGTTTATTGTCTTGTCGCTATTGTGCCTTCTTGTCATAGACATTTAATACAAATAGTGAAGTCCTCGCTGACATAGACCTTTGTAGGAGTGTACCCTTCTTGACCCCTGACCCCTCTATATAAAGTGGCTTTACCGGACTTTCTAAAGTTTACAACCATCTCATTCGTTTTTCTGAAGTTCAAAGATAAATTAATATTTCTTATGTCTTGTCATGGGTAAAAAGTCAGAACCATAACGGGCTCAGCACATAACCTTGGAGGCATCCAGTGTTATGATTAATGGCTTAGTGGTGATATTCTCAATACTCTGTATATATTGTTTATAATTAAGAAACATAAAACACATTCAGTTATAATGCATCCAATAAAAAATAGTTGTTCTAAAAAGTTGTTATATAATGAATTTAAGTTGTTCAGAATAATAACTTGAAAAATCACACACAAGGCCTAGAAATAACTGTTATTTATTTTGTTAATCATGTGTATATAAAATATACTCTCTCTCTATATATGTATATATATATATATACACCCACACACAACAATTTTTATTACTATGACATTAAAACTGCTTGAATCTTGACTGCGTGTTTCTACTGTGCTTATGTGTGTGCACATATGTCTGTGTGATTTGGTAAAGGGGACACAGTCATCAAAACAGGAAACCATTTATGTTGATGAAACACCATTTTTAACTCTCGTAGGCAGGCAAAAATAAATACAGCACTATGAAAAGAGAAACAGAGAGAACAAGAAAACAGCAGGGGAAAAGAAAAAAGTGAAGTGGAAGAACAAAACTTTGTGTAGTCGTCCGCCTTTTCCAACAGCTTCAGAGCATGAGCCAAACATGCAATAAAACAAAAGTACACACACCCAGCACACACTTAAAGGGATAGATCCCCCCAAACAAATTCATTTCTGTCATCATTTACTCACCCTAATGTTGTTTCAAATCTATATTTCATCTGTAGAACAGGAAGATATTTTGAAGAATGTCGGGGGGTCATCCAAACAACACTGGACTCCACTGACCTGCAGAGAAATTTTTTTTATCAATTTTCATTCACTTTTTCTCATTCAAACACCTATAGATGTTCCTCTCTGTGTGAGGTAGGAGTGATAACAGAGGATCACAGTGGGGTTCAAAATCATGATCAATACCTAATATTGGCAGTAAACTGCAAAATCTTGTGAGTTTTGAGAACTACATTGTAGCTTATGTTAGGGCTGGACAATAATTCAATATCAATATATGTGACCTGTGCTGGCAAAATGAGTCACAATGAGTAAATTTTCAAAAATGAAAATAAAACGAAAATTTTATCACATCCTCCATTAAAAGAAGTTGGAATCGTATGAAAAATAACTGAGCTACACCTGTTTGAAATCAATAGAGTCAGCAAAGTCAGTTTTGAGAAAAAAATCGAGTTGAAGGTTCCAAAGCAAAATAATGAATAAACATGAGCACTGCACATTTCAAAATCAAAATGCGGCGTGGGTGTTTTATATGAATGTACCTTTAAAGGGAACCGACTGTCTTCATAAACATTTCAATGCCATTTTCATTTTATCTGATAAAGTAGAATTTATGAGCAGAGCAACCTCTGTTTCTGCCGCTCCAAAAGTGCCTCCTGCTGGCAGAGAATGAATTTGCATTTTCAATAAGCCTGTCTGATTTACGCAGCAAACATCTTTTGTTTGTTATCAGAAATAATCTACTCTAGAGGGACTTTGCTGTTGTTGTTGATTCTTTGTGACAGACTACCGGAAGTTAAATTTGGCAACCTGGTCTCATGGCATAAACGTACTTGGGTGCACTTTTTAGCGAGACCGTTTTTATGTACCTTGCTGCACATTTCGTCGCAGTTTCAAAGAGAAATGTCCACTGAGTGGCGCTAAAACAAGGGTTCAATACGTAAACAGTGGCACGTTTTTATTACGTTGATATAGGTACGTATTGCTGTGTTTTTATTACGTTGCTTCAGGTACGTATTGCGACGGTTCAAAATTCAAATATCCGGGGACTGTCGCTAAAAATGAATGCTCTATCGTGTTGGAAATATGCCCTACACCAAACCCAACCCTAAACATACCCGAGTGTTGACAAATGCAAAACTGATATAAAAACGCATTTGTTGATGCAACCATGCTATTTGAACTTTATATGCAGATTCGAACTGTTTTGTCAAACCGTAGTTACACAGGATTCGAACCGGAGCTCCTCAACTCTCAAGTACATCTCCGTACTCCGTGAGCTACCGAACAAACCTACCGTCTGTGAAAACCCATAGATATGAAGCTGGATCTGTGTGATGCTAGCGTTCAAAAGCATCCGTTTTCAAATCTCCCAGCATATTAATATTGTTTTGAAGTCATAACATGATATTCTTCAAGTAATTGTGTGAAACTTACACTTTATTAATCGAAACTCTGTTAATTTGTGTGAAAAGGAATAAAAGGCGTCGGAGTTTTATTGCCTCTAGTGTTAATTTCTTTTGGAAACTGCAGTGATATGTACTTATTGGTACGTATTTCGTGTCTTGCTAAAAGGCGCACCCAGGTACGTTTATGCCATGAGAACAGCTAGAAATTTGGGCCACAAAAGAACACGTTCAGTAACATTTGTTTATGTTGTTGCCGTTGAAACCATCTATAAAGATAACTATAACGATAACTATATTAGCGTCCAAACCAATGGATAATAATATTGTTTATTATAAGTTAATATACGTGCAGATTTGTCGTCTGCGACTTTAAATGCTTGAGCGCTATAAATTGGAGTGGGTACCGATTGGATATCAATTGATTTATCTTTCATCAGTTGGAAAAAAAAGTTCTGAAAGTGATTCCAAAAATATCTCCTCTGTGCCATCATCATTTTAGTTGTGGTTAGAGTTATCTTTAAAACCATATCTTTATTGTAATTGTCATAGTTATGATCCATTAGTCCAAATTTGACCTAACTACCATTATTTACAAATGTGGTAATCATCAATACCATGACAGATATCAAAGTATCATATTAATAATACTATTACTAGCATTATACCATGAGAGTAATTTTTAAAGCAGATCTTCTGAATGCCACGAAATTCAACTTCAGTTGGTGGGAGTTCTGTTCCCCCAGCTGAAGAAAAGCCTCTGGACATGCATTTAAAGGTCAAAATCAGTATGAGATTATTTGATAACACAAACACACACACACACACACACACACACACACACACGGAGCACTCATGACATGAATGTCTCTATGCAGTGCCAATAGGGGAAATGATTTCCTCCTGCTAGCAATCATCAGGGGCAAACCCCATATTTGACCAGGCACAGACGAGCCATTGTTTGTTCCTCCTCCATTTGGTGTTTCTTATTAGTCACAGCTTCAATCTGCGCGTAGCTGCTGTCCCACCCTGAGAGAGAAATATATATAGAGTTAATTAAGAAGGGACAGAGAGAACCAGGCTTGATCAGGTACAGAGATGGGCAGGGCCACGCAGACTCAAAGAATAATGGACACGGCAACATATTATGGCTTGTAAGTGTATATATATTATACACACCTGAAAATTTGAGGTGTGTTTTATATGCATTGGAGCTTTGGACTTGGCATAGTAAATATTAAAATTTGTCTATGATTTATCTATGATTTAATGCTGTAAATAGACTACACAGCATTTGCGTATACAGCCACTTAACCGCACGGATGCAATTAAGTTGTTTTGTGTAAAAAGCTAAATCTGGCTTTAGAGCAGACAGCTTCCTTTTAACTCATCCCATCACTATCAAAGTGGGAGGATGTGGCTTGGGATTTGGTATGTCTTAGCCAGTTAGCTGAACTGAATATTAGCCTCGCTGGGAATACGGGAACAATTAAACGGGCAATCATTGTTTTGTCTACTGGCGCTGAGTTTGCCGTTCTTCTAAGCAAAGAACTCAGAATGTTTCATGAACATTGACTGGCTGTTTTTTTTTTTTTTTTCTATGTCAGAGCTGAACAGCTACTCACTGATTCTTTTATGTCACCAAGAATCACAAAACAACCTGGGGAAATTTGGTAGCTGATCAAAGGAATAAAGAAACAGATCATTCATGACCCAAACAATCATTCATCATGAGTAATCTCTCTGATCTTAACTACTGTCATAAACATTCCAAATCACCATAGGTGTTAAATTGGGTAAGCGGTAACAGCTGTTTACATCATTTCTGGACATTTATAATTTTATCGTTATTGTAAACACATGAATAGTCTTGGTCTTTGTATTTTATCACAACTAGCTCTCATATTTACAATATCTCGATATCTGCCTTTGACGTTCAGCACAGGATACCCAGTTAGAAAAAAGTACTTAAGTGCACAAAAAAAATACTTAAATACCAGCAAGTACATTTGTAGTACATTCTTATTTTTTGCACTACATAAAATTGTAAAAAGTATACACTATAAATAGACTAATTAAAATTATATTTCTACTTCAGTGCACTTGAAAATGTTCACTAAATACCACCAATAACCACTTTTTTCTTTGATTTTTAGTGTACTGAAATAAACACAGCAAAAATATACAGAGGAGTTTTATTTGTGTATTTCTTAAAAGTGTGCTTTGGATGCTTTAAAAATTAGTTCAATCTTAGCTATACTTTTATATAGCTATCCTAAATTGAAATTAAATAGATTTTATTAAAAACATATTACTAATATACTAGTTATAAGTACCTTTTTGCAACTGTGGTATAATACTTATAACATACAAATGCATAACATACTTAAAGTGCTCTATTTTCATGCACTAATTTTATATTTAATATACTAAAAATGATTCTTTAAGATAATCTCAAGTACATTTAAGTGTACTCAACTATTTTCAGACACCATGAATATGAACTAATTCTGTATTATTTGTATGTATGATTTAAAAGTGTAAGAAAGATGGGTCCAGGTGTACTACTAAATGCATTTTTTATTACAGTGTTAAAAGCACATTTTAGTTCATATTCATGCTGTCTCAAAATAGCACAGTTGAGTACACTTAGATATTCTTAAGATATTCTTAAACAATCATTTTTAGTATTTTTTGTACAAAATTAATATGTGAAAATTGAGCACTAAGTACATCATGGAAGCGTACTAAGTGTACTGAAATAATAGTGAGTAGTCACTAATAAAGGTTTTGAGACTGTGCTTGTTCCTGTGCAAATTAAAAAAGAAAAAGAAAAAAGATTAGTTACATGGCATTTTCAGTTCAAGTGATTGGCTCCAAACACTTTGTGGTCCCATGAGCAAAGAAGATTTCAAACTGTTTACCTCTGGGATTTTGTGGCAGGCAATGCTAATGGATGGCTTTCTCCAAGTATTACACACTCTCAGAAGAAAGGGTACAAAAGCTGGCACTGGGGCAGTACCTTTTCAAAAAGTACTAATATGTATCATTTAAGGGATGAATATGTTCCTTTAAGGTACCAATATGCCCCCTTTAAATAAAGTACAAAGGTTTTGCAAAGGTACTGCCCCAGTGACAGCTTTTGTATATATATATATATATATATATATATATATATATATATATATTTTTTTTTTTTGCATGTCATCATGGCATACACCAAATTAAGATTAAAGTCGCAGGTCATGTTCAACGTTCCATATTTAAACTTTCCCTTTGAGAACACTAGTAAATTTCCCCAAGTGAGTCATACTAAATTAAATCCAGAGTCATTCATCAACTACATTAGAAACAACAAGTCTTGATGTCACAGAGTTTAGGGAGTTTAAGTTACTTAATCACAACTTGAGAAACATGTTGACCAGAGTATGAGAAGCATTCAGCTGAGCGTAGCATGTAACGCTCAGCGCCAGACCTTCAAACCGAGCAAGGTTAAATCCAGAAGTCAAACTGAGGAGCTTTTTCCAACTCCACAATTCCTACCCACCCACAAACTTCCTTCAGCCCCACTTTGTGAGTCCTCTAACAACGAAAGGAATGACAGCGCAAGAGAAAAAAAAGAACTGAATTACAATAGAAGGGAGTTCAGTAAACAAATACAGCATCGCAGAGGGCAAATTAATCTGGTTGGGGAACGAAAAAAGAAGCAAAAAGAATGCATCCTTTGCCAACGTGACAATTATTTTTATGTGAATCAAAACAAAACAAGTCTGTGCCAATCCCAGCAGTGGCCCTTCTATTGTTTCAGAGATCAAGCCGAGATGAAGTTACAGCGTCAACATACATCCGTAGCAGCTCCGTCCGGACGGAAAAGAGGCCCTCCATATGCAAAAGCAATGCTAATCCACGTGAAGCCCTGGGGATGCACACTCTGAGCTTCATGAAGCTTTCCAAAAAAAGAGCTCACTATTTTTATCGGAATGACGCTCCCCGGTGGGAAAGCACCAGCACTGAGTCGTTATGGTTTTCCCTTAGATATGTCGTCCCACCAGAAAATCAAAATAAACACATGGAAAACCACAAGGATATATCTGGCTCGTTGTGCGGAAAGCATTTTTTCCTGTTTCTTTTTTCTTTTTGCTTTTCTCCAAATGTCTGTGCGATTGTACTCTTGCATGCATACTAAAAATGCAAGACTTGGGGAACAAGAAGGGAAAAGGATGGAACACTCAACAACCCAATGAAGGAAAGAGATCGGTAGGGAAATTCAGTGCCAACAATATGCCAATGTAAGATAAGCACTTTAGGCCCTAATGTTGTCTGCATATATTTGGAACTGATATTTTCAGTTGAACCTTGCACTCAGTCATAAACAGTTTCTGGCTTTTGGCTGGATACCACAATAATGACATACTGCAAGAATAGGAAGATTTGGATTTTGCAGATATGGCTTTAGTTCAAAAGTACTTAAGAGCTCAGCCAGTCTCAGCCTCAGACAGCACACCAAACTGGAAATCACTTCTCTCGATCTGGCAATCTCTAATCTGATTGGCTTGCTTTATGCAACTTCCTGCAGTAAGGGCACACAGGGTTTTTTCTTTCCACAAGGAAACAAATCATGCTTGTAAGGTAATAGGGTGATACAAGAAGCACAAGTCTGTTAGGTAAGTGACATACCTTTGATTGATTGCTTTAACTGTCAGTCATGGCCTCTTGGGTGGGCCTTGGCCATGTAAAGCGGCCACGAATCCCAGACCTTCTGCAATTAGTCTGAAGGTCTGTCTAAGCAAGACTACTACACATACAGTAACCTTACGACCATTTGAACCCAACCAAGCAACTCATGCCCAAGTCTTGACCTACCATTACTGTTTCTAGGTACCTCACATGTAGCAGCTGAGCAAAAACCAATACAGTGGGATAAAAACAGAATATTAAATAATGTATTCAATGGGAAGTAGTGCAGTAAGATTGTTAACTTCACAATTGAATACAGGGTTGTTTCAGGTGATTGCAGTAGCCCAATACCCTTGGCCACATGTGTCAAACTCCGGTCATGAAGGACCACTGTCATGCAGAGTGTAGCTCCAAAACACCTGATGTTTCTAGTAATGCTGAAGACCTTGATTAGCTGATTCAAGTGTGGTTCACGAGAGTGGGCCTCCGGGAACTGAATTTGGCGCCCCCGTCCTAGGCTCTGAAAATCCAACTAGTCTCCACATCAGTAGTTCCCAATCCTGGCCCTGGAGAAGCCCCAATGCTGCACATTTTAGATGAAGTTCCAAACACAGGTTCAGGAGGAGCCTAATCATTCAATCCTGCCATTTATTATTACAAGCCTATATAAGCAGTACTCATTACACCGTCTAAGCATAAATTCTTCTAGCATCCCTCCACCCCCCATCTCCTCCTCTATTTCACTTACTCTCCCTCTAGGTAGTGGGGGGTGTTGAACTCTGAGCTCAAGCCGAGCATCAGGTTCGAGCCTCCATTTAGGACAGCAAGCCAAGTTTGTTTACCATTAACCATCAGGACTGGATGGGCAGGCGAACTTGTGAAATGTCTTCCAAATCAAACACACCTGATAAAACTTTTAAGCTTATTAGTAACGACTCCAAGACCTCAAATGTGTGTCAGATAAGAGAAGCATCAAAAATGTGCAGCAGGACCAAAACTGGGAACCACTGCTCTACATGAGTTCTGATCAGAGTCATCTTTCCTTTCAATTAGCCAGACAGAGTCGAACACAGGCCTCTTGAAACTAATTGCTCATGTCTTGAGATAAAAACACCAAGAAACTCCCTCAAATTGAGGCAAGTTTACTCACAGTTGCTATAAACTTTCTTTATTGGGAATTTTTGCAAAGACTTGTTTCACAAACATGAAATAGAAAATTATGTGTATGTGTGTATCATAAAATGGCGAAATGATTCCTCCCACAAATTACTTGGGAGAGATGAATCAGACTGAAACTGGAGACTTGTGACCAGGGCGTTTCCATGACGGCCTCTCTGTGAACTCTATGTGTGCGAGATAACCCTCTCCTTTCTCTGAACGCTTTATCCGTCAGGCTGCGGCAAAGATCCACACAAACAAACACAGCCACGGAGAGGAAATACTTTCACTGCGATGTGCCGCCCCGAGCTGACACCCGTAAAATCTTGTCTGGCGGTTCTCCGCCCATTCACACACACACACACACACACACACACGCACACATCACCTGTTCCTCCACATCTCTGGCTACATTTCATCCTAAGTGCTTGCGGTTGTGTGAAAATCCTTGTGTGTGTGTGTGCTATAAATTAGACTCCTCTTTTGTACACTATGCGAGACTGATATATGTGCAATGGTTTACTAACTCAACTACTATTGTGTATGTGTGTACACCCAAACAATCCCAAAGACCACACACACACACACACACACACACACACACACACACACACACACTTGCAAACACAACACACACCCACGCTTGATCACTCACGCTCACAACCCCACGCACACACATCTTCCTGTTGACCATGGCTTGTGCCGTTGAAATCCAGCTGCAGTAACAGTTGTTCGCCGCTCTTCCCGGATCTCCACAGAAACCAGAGCCTGGCTGTTATCGGATCCCGCTCGGCTTTCCTCCTCGGGAAAGAAGAATGCAGTGAGAAGGAGGAGAGAGAGAGACAGAGGGAGGCAGGGTGAAGGAGAAAGAGAGGGAGGGGGCGATGGTTTGGTCATGGTCCCGTGTGGGAATATTTAATAACAAACATTAAAAATACCACAGAAAGACTTTGCCACATTCCCACGGTCCAACTGCAGCCAGGGCCTGACAGCACGGTTATAAATACCAGCTATAGAGTGGCCCCAGAGTGCACTTACAGTACAACACACACATACAGTACACACACAACCCATGCACATAGACACACAATTACAGATCCATGAACGGTACATCTGGAGAAGCTCTGTGGAGCTGCTTGGACGCTTTTTGCGGCATTTAAATGCATGAAATGCATGCATGCACAAAAATACACACTTGCTTTGTAGTGTGCTGTCTGCATAGGCTGCATTTTAAGGCATCATAGGTGCACTCCTGACGTCAAGGCTATTTCAGAAGGTAGACAACATCATTAAGAAGGTGAGGTCATTTAGGTCAAATTATAATTTGTTTATATGGATACACTAGGGTATGCATCAGAGATGGTAAGATTCACTGATTCGCATCGGCGCATCAGCATAAAAGGGGTGCTATTATGCTCTTTTACAAAGTCTTGATTTTGTTTTGGGGGTGTACTAGAACATACTCTCATGCTTGGTGGTTCGAAAAACGCATTATTTTTCACATAATTTACATTATTACAATACCTCTCTCCCCAGCCTGGCACAAACGGCTCAATTAGTTCTGGGTTTGATGAAGGCCCACCTTCCGAAAAACGAAATGTGTTGTGATTGGTTAGCTGTCCCAGTGTGTTGTGATTGGCGAACAGCTCTTAGATGGTGTTTCAGTACTGCCCCGCCCCTTGCCAATGCAGCAAGTTCCATCTGCTCCGGTATAGTTAAGGATGACATCAATATTGCCATATCAATTTGAGCCGGATTCAGACCCCGAGAATATTTAACAAGAGGATAGTGCAGAACCTTTGTACGCACTGATATTGCAAGACATATTAGAGTTTCGAGGTTTCCCCGGTAACGCTGTACACAAAGCAGAGCTCTACTCGCGAACGCTGCTTTATCGGACATTACACTGTAAAAAGTGATAAGTTAACTTAACGTAAAAAAAATGAGGAAACCTATTGCCTTAACATTTTTAAGTAAATGATAATTAAAAATAATAAGTTAAGTGAATTGTCAAGTTCAAGTTTTTTTATTATTTACTTAATAATTTTAAGGCAACGGGTTTCCTCAATTTTTTTTAAGTAAAGTCAACTTAGCACTTTTTACAGTGTACATGCAAGATGAAATGAAAATAACATCCAAAATTTTCTGAAGACAGTCGGTTTCCTTCAGAAACACAGTGACATAAAAACACCCGCACCGGGTTTTGATTTTGAAAAGTGCAGTGCTCATGTTTATTCAACAAATCAAGCCTTTTGTAAAATCTATTTGTGGCAGTCAGTTTTGATATTTGATACAAATACATCAATGTATGGGAAACACTGTAGTCTCATAACTGAAGTGTAAATTCTGCAGATTACATCATTGTCCAGTATTGTAATGTCAGCAATTTATATTGCAATTTATCGTTTTCATAACTGTAACATATTTACATACATAATTATTCTTTGGAAATACAAAGAGAAAACAAAAGACAATGAACACAGTGCTGAAAAGGGGCTCAAGTTCACGTATGCACCTTGAATTCTCGTGGCAACCAAAAGGTGGCAACAATGGCCCAGGCTGTTGTTTCATAGTCGACAAATAAATGCAGGAAACGGAACAACAAGAGAAAACTATTCGAGACCCCAACAGCAATCGGAGCCCATGATGAGGGGGTTCAAATATATCTGCAACTCTATTTTTAATGAGTACAAAGACATTTTTATCAATTATAACTTCTGGAGAGAAATAGCGCAGCCATTGGATGAGGATGAATCTTGTGAATGCATGTGTCAAGTGCAATCTAATGGAGAATACTTCAAAGATTATGAGTTCAGTTGTACATTTACACTAAGCGTTCACGTCAAAACTTAGGTATACTTTTGGCTTTAGGAATCAGCTGCCAATACAGACAGTAGGCAGCATGACAGCTTATTGAGCTTTGGAAGAAAGCTACTATTTTCGTCACCACCATTTTGTCAAGAAACACTTCCATCCTCACGTCGGACTGGCCGAGGAAAACAGGGGAAGCTCTCACTGCCTTTCTTTCCGTTCCTGAAACAATGAGACTGGAAGTTGGCCGTCTGCCCCCGTCTTTGTGTGTGTTTGTGTGCATGTGTGTGAGTTCTTTCACTCTCAGCCTTCACAGGTCGCAGGGCTTAACCCAACATGGCTCTTTTGTTCCTGTTATTGGACAAGACATTAGTCTCAGTGTCAAGAAGCTTTGGGGTTTGCAGCCAATTTTAGATGTACTACAAATGAGGGTGTGAAACAGCAAGAGTGTAAAAAAAACACAAGAGCAGTTTGGTGTGTGGAAACTTATATGGTATAACAGAACGCTTTGAAGCATTTATAGAGTTGACTAATTTAATGTGTGACACATTTGTTTTACAATAACTGTATGGTCTTTTTTTTTTTTTTTTTTTACATGTTTTGGCCTTTTCAATGTTGGAGATAGGAAATTATGGGCAGAGAGGAGGGGAAGCATTTCAGTTGTGTGTAACACCCATTAGTGAAATGTGTTGTGCAGCATTATAAGAATGGGCTAACTCTAGCTTTGTCTGTGCATATGGAGTTTGTAATCTTACTGATGTTTGATAGAGTGCCATAACAGCATGAAAGTAACACAAACTGGCTAGATTAATCACTACCATATTTCGGCTACAATGCTTTAGCACTCAGCTTGGGACATTTCAAACAAAACTTCACCAAAGAACAATATTTAGGAATTAATTTGATCTGACTCTTACGACGGACACTCCCTTGAACATGCAGCGGAGAGTGTTTGACTCATTGCAACAACAACATCTTCTCTTGTGTCTTATCTACACAAGCAACTCCTTGCTAGTTCCTATGGTTGGAAACAGTAGAAAAGAAGAGTCTTTTCTCAATGTCTTGCTCATTCTGTCTTCCTTACAAAGGCGGGTTCCACAGAGCGTATTTATTGCACTAATAAAATGAAATGCATGTCTGTGGTGGCAGAATTATTGTGCAATAAAAGTCTGAAGAACCAAAAGATTCTTACCGCAATAATCGAGTCTTAGACACCACAGATATTTCACTTATGGTTTGGCCAGGGGCTGTTATTATGTCACGAGCCATGAGTCAAACAGGTATGGGTCATTCTCAAGGTGAAAACTGCTTTTATAGTCATTATACCTCACTGAAATATCCACTTTATGACTATGGTCACCCCAACATTTAGTATTGGGTTATTTTAGCAACATCCACTGTTCTTAAGTGAAGATTCGAATGTACAGACAAGCAGTAAATCATCAAATGGTTTTAAAATGTCACAGTAATGGTATATCAGTTCTTTAACTTCTTCTCTTGTTCTTCTCTATCAAAACTTTAAAAATAATGTGAGGTGGAGGTGCAGATTATTTACCAGCTAACAGGCAAACAACTGACTTATTCTCATCAGATTTCATAGGGCAGGTGTGGGCAACCCTGGCCCTCAAGGTCCACTGTCCAGCAAAGTTTAGCTCCATCCCCAATCAAACACACCTGAACAAGCTAATCAAAGTCTTCAGAATGACTAGAAAGCTACAGGCAAGTGAGTTTGATGGGGGTTGGAGCTAAAAAAGTGGACCTTCAGGACCACGGTTTCCCACCTTTGCCATAGGGGTCGAAGGTGACAGCAATCAGGGTAAAGGTAAAACATACCGGCTTGCTGTCCAAGGAGAAATAGGAGGAAATAATCAGAGTTTAGATGAAAAGATTATACACCAAGAAATTGTATTAAGGAGAAAATGATGGAAGAACCAATTCTTGTATGACACCAAATTTCTAGCGATTATCGCCGATTTGATTGCACAGATACTATTTAAACTAAACTGAGCTAGACAATGACATCTCTGAATTCAATAATGAAATGCCTTTAACTGAAAATTGAGTGTTTAATCTTATCATTATACATTACTGACACTCTGTCCTCCAATTTGATACTGTTAAGTGCTTTGACACAATCTGTATTGGTAAAAGCGCTATATAAATAAAGGTGACTTGACTTGACTTATGATACATTTTTCAACATGAGCATAATCAAAAGCTCCTTCTCATCTCCAGCTCTTGGTGAGCAAATGTAGCCTGGTCCAAAATCAGAACATCCTCTTCTTTTTCTGCAAATACTAAAGAAACACAAGTGAGAGTTATACGTCCCCTGCTATTATCAAGATGTTTCTAGTTACTTGGGAAGCTTAAGAATTCATTTTAGCAGTTTTATCCAGTGTCTTACTTTAAAGTGACAGTTCTAACTACAGGTTAAAAGTTTTGGCACAATGCTTTCAAGGCTTTAACCAGCCACCTTCCGGTTTCCATGCATGCTTCTAGACCACACCACCTCCCGTATGGAAAGGTCTGAGAAAAGTAAAATCTCAGGTCTCAAATTTTCGTTTTAGCTCAAGAAAAAAAAAAAAGGACACCATCAGCAGCTGCCACTGGAAACAGTGATGAAACCATTTGCCAGTTTGTAAACGCTTGACGGTCCAAAAGAGTTTGGTGGATGCCAGGAGAACATTACCTCCCTGAATTGCATGGTGCCACATGTGAAGTTTAGTGGAGCAGGAATAACATTCTGGGGTTGTTTTTTTTAAAGCCTTGGATGAGATATCATAACTTCAATGGGGAATAATAATGCAAGAGCATGTAGTGATGCACTGCTGGGTTATTCTCAGCATGCCAGTGTCCCTGTGCAACAAAATGAATCCAAACACAAATGGTTATGAGATGTGTGTACGAGAACTTGTTTGAGCCCAAGCCTCAAATCTACTTTATACCTTCAGGATCAATGTTCGAGCAAGTTTGCTTAAACTGGGCATTGCCAACATAGTTAGACGCCCTGTGTTTGACATGGTAAGTTGCTGTCAAATGTGCGTGTGTGTACTACATTGAGTTTTTGACTGCGTAGATCACTCATGTTCCACTTGTGCGTCAGCACTCTTACCACAGTCTCTCTTTCCAAAATCTCTCCCAAGTTCTTCCTAACCCCTACAAAACCACCACTGCCCTCCCCGTCTCTCTCTCTTTCTCACCCAGCTGTGCGGAAAGTGAACCCCATTTCCTCAGCTGCCTGTTTCTCTCTCTTTCTGGACTGATGTGTGGAAAGCAGGCTTCATTTTCTGTGGTCACCATTCCAGGGGAGCCTCCCTCATTCCTGCCGGTTTATGTCAAACAAGCTTTGCTGGTCTCCTGGGTAGCAGTAAATTAGCCTGGGTTTAAATACTAATCTTGTTGAGAATTTTCATCTAGTTTTGTTGTGCTCTGGAAATGTTTTTGACCTCTCTGGAATGTCTTTTCCCTAAAATTTTACACATTATTCATGCATGATTCATTGACTTTAGTGCATGATGGGTTCATAAATTGGGAGGTGGCTGCACTATTTGGCTTGGAACATGTAGTTTAATTAGCTCATGCAGCAACACCTACTTTAAAATGATCTAGTGTACTGGGACAAAGTATAAATGTAATATTCTTAGTGGGGGAATTTTACTTAGCTGTATGCTTATGCGCTCGATAATGATACTCAGATGTGCTCTAAAGGTTATAACATCATTGACTTGAATTTGGATCATTCTTACAATGGTGTGTGAGAAAAATAAACAGAAATCAAATTACAATTAAAAACAATACTTTGGCGCCCCCTGTCTGTATAATAAAACATATTCTGCTTCTTCAACAAGCAATTAGAAGTTGCCAGCAGAGGGCACTCTAAACTAATAACAATAAACCCTTACTACAATAAAGCAGCTGTATGGAGGTGAGGTGAACAAAAAAAAATATATATATATTATATATATATATATATATATATATATATATATATATATAATAACATAACATAACATAAAATAAAAATACAAAAATAAAAATACTTCTTCCTGAGGACAAGTACCGTGTCAAGAATAATCTCAAGTTCATTGATTATAATGGTCAGAAATGATGATTCCAAATGTTTCAGAATAATTTTACAAAGGAGGTCTGCTACTTTATCAAGTAGAGATGAACTTCTACCCAGGCTGCTAAGGCCCTGTGGTACAGAGATATAACCCACACCCCTCCTTCACCTAATTTTACCCTTCATTGCTGATCCTAATAAGGGTACAACTATAGTTAATGAATATGTCAGATGCAAACACACCTGGGGATATGGATACAGCAGGATTCTTACAGCCGACTGGTTTGAATAAACAGAATTCCATTATTATTGCAACAATTTCACTTTTAATGAAGGTAGCGATTTAATGTAACAGGTGAACAATTGCAGAATTTACACTATAGTCAAACTGAAAGACAATAATATGCTTAAACCAGCCAAGGGTGGTTTAAGGTGGTCTATCTGGTGGTTAGCTGGTTTATGTGGTCTCTTAGCCTCTCTGGGGCCTTGAAACCCTTTAAAACCATTAAAACAGACCAGCTTATCTAGTTTGGTCAGGTTTGAGTCCAGATAATAACTTTAGGCTTGTTTAGGCTGGATCAAGTTGGAGTTTAGCTGGTTTAGCTTTTCAGCCAGCTGGTAGTACCCAAGACAAGGGTTAAAGGGGTCATGAACTGAGAAATCAAAATTCCCTTTTGACATATAAGACGTCATTGTACTATAAAAACATCCTGCAAAATTTCAGAACTCAAAACTTTCTCGTTAGTCTAAAAGCAGCGTATATTGAAGCTAGTCTGCCAAAACGACAGCTTGTGGAATGTACCACTTCATGAAGTAATAATGTGGGCTAAACCCCTCCTCCGCAGAAGATCAACGCCTGCTTCTACACCGAATGCATGTCTACGCAGAAACCAAATGATAAAGATGCTCTAAAGAAAACAAGACGCTGTTCAGTGCCAAGTTGTGGAAAAACAATGTCTTGGCATCGCCTACCTTCTGATCCCAATATTAGAAAAGAGTGAATGAACATCATTTTTAATTAAGTTCCAGACCGCGTCAGTAAGAACTCAATCCTTCATTCACTTAATTTTTTTGCAGATTAGTTTACAAGCAAAGCACAATTCGACGCAGGATTTTCAGAAAGATTGAAACTAAAAGACAATGCTGTGCCGACTATTGGATCCGACTGTAATGTCGCAACACACAAGAGTAACTTTTTATAACGTGATCACTATTGCTTTGTCTGTTCTTACAGCTCATTTGATATGTACTATTTATGCATTTTAACCTAACCGAGTCTACAATCCTCCACGCCTATTCAAACACAGCGTTCTGATGAGCAGAGTTAAAAACAGGACAGAAAATAGCATATTACTTCTAAATTATGTTTTTTGATGTAAAAATCTTGATAACATTATAAGTGGACCTCAGAAAACAGTACAAAATAATAAAAAAGGCAGTTCATGACCCATTTAAATCAACTTTTTTTTCATTAGGGTACTGTATCAAAGATAAAATTGATAAAATAATAAATAATAATACAAATTTTAAGAATGGTAAACTGTTCTTACAAATAATAAATGAATACTGACCAATTATTTTTCCAAAAACAGATGTTTATGAGGTAGAAAAACATAAGGGTTGACATGCTCTTTTGTAATTATTGCTATAAATCACATCCTAATTGTCAGAGAAAATAAATAGGCAATATACAGAACAGATACAGTGACTGTAGCTCGTTCTTGAGGTGCATTATTGTACCACAAAAGCCAGACAGACATGGTCTTAGCCTTGTATCACACAATAATACCAGCCTGCTCGCTCAGAGCCTCTGATTGCTCCGAGAGGAACAGCGATTCTTGGTCAAGAGGGACAGAGGGATGGGGAGAGGGGGAGAAGGATTATTTTGTTCTTTTCTCCACTCTATTACATGGTCAAAGCGGTTAAGCTCTGCGTGAAATCAGCCGAGGTTTCATGCCACAATACCACATAGCAGCTTAGATTTTACCTCAGCCTAACCTCTCTCTTAGACTGTGGGTGGCTGCAAATATTGGATTCTGGTGTTTATAGAGCACAGACATATTTCAGTGCAGATCTGGCCACAGTTGGCAGAAACGTATGTGTGTGTTTTCATGTGCTAACAAAAAAGTACCATGGTTATTTGGATGTGGTTTTTGGACAGAATTGTGGTAACACCATGGTATTCTCTGAAAATACACTGGAATATTACCATATTATCATTTAATACCAAGGACAATATCAAATCTGATACTATTTTTGTATACAATTGTGCCATACTGGTTGATTTCAGTTTAGGTGGGGTATTAGATATTGTATTTGTTGTAAAAAAGAGTAAATCAATTGTGGGTTTGTGTTTATATATGTAACAAAATGGCTTGTATTAGAAGTGCAGTGGGTCATTCAGGTTTCTCGATCTCTTTAAATTAAACAGGGGTAGGAGAAAGTATTGTAACACTAAATTACAGACTTCTGATTTAAGGGTGTATCTCAGGTAAAACCCCCAACTGAGATGATTTCGACTGCCGCTTTCACTACACAGGAGACACCTGCCTGAGCCCTGACTGATCAGTCACAGCTGCTCAGATCAATACATGCTTTCTAATAGAAGCTCTCACATGAACACACTTAGTTTAGACACTTAAGCCTGTGGAGATGGAGAATGGAACAGCAGCAGGGACCCACTGGGATGAGTAGAAACGAGGCATGGGAATAAATAAATGAATTTTGAGAGCTAAGGGAGTGCAGTGTGATGGATGAATCAGTGGAATTTGTATGCGAGGAATGCAATGAATGTGTGAAAGTTGCAAATGGGTTTAAAAATAATGAAGAAAATGCAACAATGACAGTGAACGCAGTGAATGAAGGACTGCAGTAAGATGCACTGTAAACATCTAGGCCTGTTTGGAGGAACATTCTGGTTTACTTACAATAGGCATATATGTACTACACTGTAAAAAATTTCAAGCGGTTTTAACTAATTATTATTTAGTAACTAGTTCCACAGTCAATTTCTGTCTTCAAAGTGTTGCCTGAATTATTTTTTAGTTGACTTAACCTTTACTGAAATAGTTTTATAGTCCATTAAACTAAAATGTTTTAATTGGTCAAACATTTAGAAAACTACAGTTAATTATGTCAATTAAAATTAAATAATTTACTCCATGTTTCATGTTACCTCAACTAAGATTTATTATTTCATAAGAAATTGCTGTGTGACTAATTATTATATTTTACGCAGAGTTTAAGAAAATGATTATCTGGTGTCAATCAATTACTAAAACACACACATTATAACACATAATAGCCTTTATTTAATAACAAACTGCATTTGTATAAATCGTGCAGTGAATGAATCCCCAAGGATCACTATTTCAGATAAAAATCTTTACTGTTCTACTGAAGGAAAAAAGTCACTGACATCTTGAATGGCCTGAGGGTCAGTAAAATATCAGCAAATTTACATTTTTGGGTGAACTATCTCTTTAAAGTGCTCCAGTTGTCAAAAATTACATTTGTAATACAACTGCAAAATTAATTTTAAACATTTGTTTAATGACCTTAAAGATTAAACAAGTTAAACAAAATGTTTGCAAACAAACATGTACAAATATAACTACTGTTCACAATTACATTTTTAAAATGAGGCAGAAGTCAGAAAAAATAAACGAAACAGGTGTTACAATTCAACTGAACTGAGTCAAGTAAAGCCCAGTCACTGTATTTATATAGGGCTTTTTACAAAACAGATTGTGTCTGTTTGCAGCTTTACAGTATTAAACAGAAAAATCATGTGTTGAAGGACTCAAAACTCCATCGTTCTCCTCTGGCCAGACAAAACCTGCAGTTTAATTGCAGGCTGCTGCAAAGTCAGATTGTGCAGAGGACTGGTCTGGTTCCTGAGGTCTTGTCCCGATGGCCGTCTAGGTGACGAGGTCTTCACTGGGGATCTGTCTCTGGGGTTCATCTAGTTGTCCTGGTCTCCGCTGACATTCAGAGCTGTCGAGGTCGTCTCTAGGTGCTGATCCACTATCTGGACTGCATACGGACTGGATCCGGGTGACTGCAGTGACCATCTGATCTGGATACAGACTGGATCTGGTGGCTAAGGCGACCTTGGAATAAGAATAAGACAGTCTAATATTAGCGTAGATGGTACTGAGAACAATAAAGCACATTTTAACTGTAGCATACACTCTAAACTTTTACACATATTACCTTAAGTCTTAGTGTTGAAAGTACACACACTATGTAGTTGCAGTGGAGCGGTCTGGTCACGCGCCAGTGTTTGGTGCTTTGGAAGAACTGACTGGCCAGCATCTGAAAACTTGCAATGATGGTAAAGCACCAATTAAACCTTTGGCCACACCCTGACGGAGAAAGAAAAGTACAATTTATCTCAAAAAAATGAAATGATGCCTTTTAAATAATTAAATGCAATATCAGTTAATTAAATTTGTGATGAAACAGAAGTTGCAACCATTTTTTATTTGGCACACAATCCATCGCACAACATAGGGAGCATTGATGTTTACTGTTCATTAGTTGCAAGGATTCTTTAACAGAACATTCACATTTCATATTATAAGTCTACCTTAAACAACATAAAAATAATATCAAAATATAATGCTCCTGCCTGTTGTTGATAAATACCAGTGGTGACGTGTTACAAATTGATTGATCAACTGTCCCAATGTTACTAAGCCATGGTCACTTTACCAGTGCAGGGACTCGTGTGCACGATCTAGTGATTTACTACCAAGGGAACTGACTGGCAAGGCTTATTCGATGTTTTTATATACAGTATGTCGTACGTTTGTGTATAAATATACGTTTTAAATAATACGTTTACACCTTTATTTTAAATATACAAATTGAAAAATTCAGTCCAAGTACAAATTCAGTGCCACTTAACTTACCTGATGCATTACTTGACATGCACTTGACTTAACATAGCCTAAATATTCATGTTTGTTCGGACACATGACTTGTAAAACACTTCTAAATATCCACTCAAAAACATTGGATATGCTGTACATTTCTGTCAATAAATTTAGTCTAAAAAATAACATTTATTTAATGGCACTTACCTGACGCGTGAACTTGACAAGATGGCGGCACTGTTTCTCCCGCGAAGTCACTCAGGCCAGGTGCATGCGGAACGATCCCGGGGCCTGTACCATGAAGCCTGTTTAGCTGGCTAGCCAGGTAAGATTCAGTTTAGTTTGCGCCAACTCTGAGTTTTAGGTACCATGAAAGTGGTTTGGCTTTTAGAAGTATTCATCGCCATAGTAACTTGCGCTCCACAGCTAACCTGCTCCGGGGCAGGTTATGTTCTGGTTTAGAGATCTTAAACCGGAATTTGACCAATCAGCTTCAAGCAAAGTGACACATCTCTGACGCAATAAAGCCACTCCTCCAGTTTCTCTTACTCCAAATTAAAGGACGCTACAAAGATAAAATCATCAATCATCAATCCATTACACAAGCCACCTTAGTTTAATAGTAATTATTAAAAATGTATCTAAAATCAATGTAAACATACAGATAATATAGATAATATGGAATATAAATAATTTTTGGAATCAATAGCTTTAAACATGACTACATATAAGTGTTTTTATACCTATAAATATGATCAACTCTATAAACTTTACAACTTTTACTTGCACTTATATGGTAAGCTGTTTTCTTAAAGTTTTCCTCTTTCATGGATAGATCGTTTCATGACCGTGCTGTGTAAATGTGTTTAAATTCTTCATATTGTTCAATCTTTTAATCTTTGCACTGACTCTCTCACAAGAAGTGAATCATAGTTTTAAGGCATGTAATTGGCTGCTCATTACTGATGTCACACATTCATGTGCAAAAGAATCAGTTTAATACAGCATGTGTATAGGGTTTCCCTCATCTACTTGTTATCCGATTAACTAAAACACATCTTAATACCAGACGTAAACACAGCCTTGGAGTAGCATATTGCTAGCAACATGCTAACCCTTTGTAAATGTACAGTATTACTGTTATTTTTGTTTGCTAAGGGATTTTTTATTTTGTCTTTGATAATTAACCAGATACAGTCACATATGCTGCTGATAGAGCCGTTTTGAAGATGATTCCTTAAAAGGACATTCAGCGACTTAATTCAGTGTATGTTTTTTCTTTAGGAAGAAAGGTGCAGCCTTATGTGTCGAGAGAGAAAAGTGTTGGCGCTGGTTTCTCCCCCTCCCTCCCTTTACTTCTTCAAGGTGACACTTCCATCTGCCCCTTCCCTCTCTTTTCCAATCTTTTCTTTAAATGCCCCTCTAGAGCCGATGTCACAGTTTTTTCACGGTCTTGCTGAAGGATATGCTTTACTCTCTAATCTATATTCCACTCATGCCTGCATTTCCATTCTCTTTAGAGTCAGTGTCCATTACAGACCCAATGATATTTCATTGCAACTGAGAACGAAGGTTGAGCGAAAGAGGAGAGAGAGACTATTTGCACGAAGCACACATTGTGTTCCTTTCTTTATAGTAAATGGTGAAGAAATGGACAGGGAGGACCCTCATGTCCATAAATACATGAACAAAATACTCTCCACTCTTATTCACATTCACTGGGCACTTCTGCACTGCCTTTTTCATATTTTATTGTTTTGATCACTTCAATAACCGCCAGGTTTGATGCAGACTTGTACTTTTCAGCAGAAAAAAAGAGGTCAGGGTTTATTTTTTTAAATGGTTTTATCCGGGTGAAAATGCAATTTTTTTTGTATATTATCTTAAAGCTTCTGCTAAAAAAAAGTCATCCATAACAACGTACACAATCTACCAATGAATACATTACAGTAATAATACTGAGGTCCTTTTTTCAAAAGTGTGCTTAACTGTGTAGAAGCAGATCTCATAGAAGTGGTGAACGCCTCACTTCTTTCTGGGACTTTTCCAAACTCCCTGAAAACTGCAGTTGTTAAGCCTCTTCTGAAAAAGCGCAATCTTGATAAGACAATGTTGAGCAACTATAGACCAATATCAAATCTTCCGTTCATAGGTAAGATTATTGAAAAGATAGTTTTTAATCAGCTAAACAACTACTTAAACTCAAATGGATACCTGGACAATTTTCAATCTGGTTTCCGAGCACATCACAGTACAGAGACAGCACTTAATAAGATAATAAATGATATTCGCTTCAATTCTGATTCTGGCAAAATATCAGTACTGGTACTACTAGATCTTCATGCTGCGTTTGACACTGTTGATCATAACATACTTCTAGAGAGACTGGAAAACTGGGGCAGGCTTTCTGGGATGGTACTCAAATGGTTCAGGTCATACTTAGAAGGGAGAGGTTATTATGTGAGTATAGGAGAGCATAAGTCTGAGTGGACGTCCATGACATGCGGAGTCCCACAAGGCTCAATTCTTGCACCCCTCTTGTTTTGCCTGTATATGCTTCCACTTAGGGGTGGGCGATATGACCAAAATCTTATATCACTATATGACTAATTTTATATCACGATAACGATATAGTAATTTATTTTAAAAAATTCTTTTAAAAAGGTTTTTATGATATTAAAATCTTTGATACCATAGAATTTTCATAATCCTTGTCACCAATGTCAATATCAAACTAATACAAGCCTAAAAATAGACCAAAAAAAAAAAAAAAAAAAAACTCAAGCTCACTAAAAATAAAAAAAACAGTCAGTGATGAAATAAGTATAAGAAACTAATTGCAAGCAATAGGCCAAAAAAACTACAATAAATAAGAAACGCTACATACATTGTGTAAATTAATTAGTCTTCACTGTGTTAATTATATCTATCTATCTATCTATGATAGATATAATTAACGTGTATTATGTATAGATTCTATACATATATATATATATATATATATATATATATATATATATCATTATTTTTTATTATTATTTCTTCTTATTAAAGTTACAAAAGTGATTTAGTCAAGAGCAGTGAGAGATTTTCTAGCAATGTACTATGATTAATATGAATGGCAGACAGAATGAATATTGGACAGCTTCCCCTTTAAGACTGAAGTCCAGATCCAAAATACTGTTACATATGTGTTTTCTCCTTCAGCTGTTTCCTCTCTCTTAAGACCTAAATCGCTGTCTTTATGAGGATACTTGCCAAGACAGGGATTCTGCCGCATATACTGTAAGTGTGTTTATGTAATCATTCAAAGTCAATAAAGCGGCAAAAAAATAAATAAAAGGAGACGGCGCATGCATATAGCTCTGTTGTTTGTGTTTCAACGGCTTAAAATCGGTTGTTTTAAAACTGCAGTGCTTAAAAACGCGTGTTCATGCTACAGATGTAGTCCTTTGTTTAGGAATGAGCGCCTCGTTTTGTTCTGGTCGTTCTCCACCTGGTTCTGTCTCCCCTTCACGCCCCGTGGTGGTGTGTAAAGATCTGTCATCCAAATGATTAAAAAGTATTACCGTAAACAATGTATTTTGTGACACCACAAAATAAACGATAGAGCATAATATTAAACGATAGACTTTTTATTTCGTCCATCCGATATATATTGTCATATCGCACAGCCCTACTTCCACTAAGTCAAATAATGAGAAAGAACCAAATTGCCTATCACAGCTATGCTGATGAAATAAACAGTTGGATGTGCCAGAGTCATTGCATTTGGAAACAAAGATGAAGTTCTCAAGGTGAAAGCATACCTTGACTCTAGGGGTCAAACAACTAAAAATCAAGTCAAAAATCTTGGGGTGATTCTGGAGACAGATCTTAGTTTTAGTAGTCATGTCAAAGCAGTAACTAAATCAGCTTACTATCATCTCAAAAACATTGAAAGAATTAGATGTTTTGTGTCCAGTCAAGACTTGGAGAAGCTTGTTCATGCCTTTATCACCAGCAGGGTGGATTATTGTAATGGTCTCCTTCCAAAGAAGAACATTAGACAGCTGCAGCTCATCCAGAATGCTGCTAGCAGGACTCTGACTAGAACCAGAAAATCTGAGCATATCACACCAGTCCTCAGGTCCTTACACTGGCTTCCAGTTACATTTAGGATTGATTTTAAAGTACTTTTACTCGTTTACAAATCTCTCAATGGCCTAGGACCAAAATACATTGCAGATATGCTCACTGAATATAAACCTAACAGACCACTCAGATCATTAGGATCGAGTCAGTTAGAAATACGAAGGGTTCACACAAAACAAGGGGAGTCCGCTTTTAGCTATTATGCCGCCCGCAGTTGGAACCAGCTTCCAGATGAGATCAGATGTGCTAAAACATTAGCCACATTTAAATCCAGAGTCAAAACTCATCTGTTTAGCTGTGCATTTGTCAAATGAGCACTGTGCTACGTCCGAACTGATTGCACTATGTATAATCATTTTCTATTCTTAACCGTTTAAAAAAAAAAAAAAATTCAAATCAATTTTTATATCTTGTTTTTATTATTATTATTTTTTAAATTCCTTTTTTTTTTTAAAAAATGACTTTTTCACTTCCTTTTATGTAAAGCACGTTGAATTACCACTGTGTATGAAATGTGCTATATAAATAAACTTGCCTTGCCTAATTTTCACTACAATCAGTAACTGAGACAATAACTAAGATAATAATGCATGAAAATCCATATTTTAGTCTATATTACTGCGCTCATTTCTCTTTTGCAATACAAATGCATTTTTTCCTACTGTAACCAACATCAGTGACATTGCTGTATCATCCGGCTGTAATGGTCCAGCCAAATAGAGCATATACTCTCATTTGGCCAATTTGTGCATCACGGGAAAAATCCAGTCCTATGATGCTAACCCTATGATGCATTGGACAACAAATGCGTGAGAGTTGGCATCCATGATTATAACCTTATTCACAATTTTATCCCAGTTCAACTAACCTTTCTCAAATCTTCATCAGTTCAGTTGCTGTATTGTGGTTAAGTGTGGCATGTCGAGTTGCAGATGAAGGCAGAAAAGAAAACCTACCGCATGACACGCACAATGGAGAAACTGACTGCAGCACATAAGGCAGATGCATTTGTCACTCCTGACCATCAGAAGAACCTTCACGAGAAGACAGAAAAACACAAATAGGGTTTGAAGAAGGTGTGGAAAACAGCTGTGGCAAAAATACAAGAAAGACATATTAACCGATTTGATTTAAAATTCTAATAATTTAAAATGACTTGAACAGTGTGTGAGAGTTGAGTGGAACCAGCTCCCCTCCAATCCTGTAAAACAAATATTAATGTTTCTTTTTTGCTGCATTTTCCATTAAATGACCAGGCTGCCAAACTTTAAAAAACTTGTTGTGTCACTCCGCCCGATAACTAGTTTCATTGGCTCGGTTGTCTTTTATAGGCACTGTCTTAAGCCTTTTTATAAGATTGTTTGGCATAACTTAATGCGAGTTGTTACACCTACTTAACCATATTTTAAAATTTTTTAAAATTTATATCTAGAATTTAGCTAAATTTGACAAAACTTCCTTTTTGGGGACATCCTCCTTTGTAAAAGCGGTATTTAAAAAAAGTAAATACATTTTTAATTTATTTTTAATTTAGGTTACAGTATCTATAACCAGCTCTTTACAATAATAATAGTCTATGCAGTGTCCCCATTTAGAAAGTGTGTGTGTGTGTGTGTGTGTGTGTGTGTGTGTGTGTGTGTGTGTGTTGTCTGTGAGTAACTGACAAGTTACACAAAATCAAATTTTTATTTTTTTATTAAATAAAATGTCCCTCTACCCACTCAATAATTTAAATATATATTAATATCGATCAGTTTGAGGAGCTGACAGGAAAGATCTTTGTGATCTTTCAGCATAAGTTTACTTTTCCTGTTATGTGCACTAAATTTACTACATTCTTCGTGCACTAAATTCTACTATACAGGTGCATCTCAATAAATTAGAATGTCTTAGAAAAGTTCATTTATTTCAGTAATTCAACTCAAATTGTGAAACTTGTGTATTAAATAAATTGTGCACAGACTGAAGCAGTTTATGTCTTTGGTTCTTTTAATTGTGATGATTTAGGCTCACATTTAGCAAAAACCCACCAATTCACTATCTCAACAAATCAGAATACTTCATAAGACCAATAAAAAAAAAAAAAAAAACATTTTTAGTGAATTGTTGGCCTTCTGGAAAGTATGTTCATTTACTGTATATGTACTCAATATATGGTAGGGGCTCCTTTTGCTTTAATTACTGCCTCAATTCGGCATGGCATGGAGGTGATCAGTTGGTGGCACTGCTGAGGTGGTATGGAAGCCCAAGTTTCTTTGACAGCGGCCTTCAGGTCATCTGCATTGTTGGGTCTGGTGTCTCTCATCTTCCTCTTGACAATACCCCACAGATTCTCTATGGGGTTCAGGTCAGGCGAGTTTGCTGGCCAATCAAGCACAGTAACACTATGGTCATTGAACCAGCTTTTGGTACCTTTGGCAGTGTGGGCAGGTGCCAAGTCCTGCTGGAAAATGAAATCAGCATCTCCATGAAGCTTGTCAGCAGAAGGAAGCATGAAGTGCTCTAAAATTTCCTGGTAGATGGCTGCGTTGACTGTGGATTTCAGAAAACACAGTGAACCAACACCAGCAGATGACATGGAAGCCCAAATCATCACAGACTGTGGAAACTTAACACTGGACTTCAAGAAACATGGATTCTGTGCCTCTCCACTCTTCCTCCAGACTCTGGGACCTTGATTTCCAAATGAAATGCAAAATTTACTTTCATCTGAAAAGAGGACTTTGGACCACTGAGCAACAGTCCAGTTCTTTTTCTCCACAGCCCAGGTAAGATGCTTCTGACGTTGTCTCTGGCTCAGAAGTGGCTTGACTCCAGCTTCAGTTCTCTCCTTGTGAAGCTCTCCCAAGTGTTTGAATCGGCTTTGCTTGACTGTATTGTCAAGCTTGCGGTCATCCCTGTTGCTTGTGCACCTTTTCCTACCCAAATTATTCCTTCCAGTCAACTTTGCATTTAATATGCTTTGATACAGCACTCTGTAAACAGCCACACCTTTCAGTAATGACCCTCTGTGACTTACCCTCTTTGTGGAGGGTGTCAATGTTCGTCTTCTGGATCATTGCCAAGTCAGCAGTCTTCCCCATTAATGTGGTTTCAAAGAACAAGAGATACCCGGAATTTATACTGTAGGGATGGCCATTTATGCAAACTCAAATGTAAATATTCTAATATTTTGAGAAACTGATTTTTGACTTTCATGAGCTGTAAGCTCTAATCATCAAAATTAAAACAAAAAAAACTTTTGAAATGTTTTACTTTACATGTAATGAATCTAAAATATATGAAAGTTTCACTTTTTGAAATAAGTTACAAGAAAAAATTAACTTTTTCACGACATTCTAATTTATTGAGATGCACCTGTATATTCTTCATCTTTGTTACACTAATTTAGCCTTTTTACACATTTTATTTACTTGTTCTTTTTATACACTGTGTTCTCCTCTGTTTTGTGCACAAAATTTTTTTTTTTTTTTTTTTTTTTTTTTTTTTTACAGTAACTTTGTTTTTAAACTACATTTGCTGCTTCTTTTTGTGCACTAAGTTTTCTGTATTTGTTTTTGCACTACTTTGGCTCTTAGTAATTTGTTTCTTCTTTTTGCCCTCCAAGTTGCTTTTTTTAAACTAAGCTTGCCGCTCTGAAGACTCTCTGCTGAATGGTTTGTGCAGTTTTTCCTCACCGGGGCCATTTGGAGCATCTGCTGAATGAATAAATGTAAAGTTGAAGCTTGTGACAGCACTTCTTGGACTTTCACAAAAGGGATTTCTGTCATCATCTGCATTCCCTTCTAAGTTATCTGATCCTACACTGTAAACAATGACGAATTTGCATTTAACGGTAAAATACTGTAAAAATGCTACAGTAAAAACCTGTTAAATGGTTAACGGTAAGTTAGGGTTAGGGGTTAGGTGAAAAGCTGTATTGGCCATTACATTCTATGGTAGCATACCGTTTTTGGAAGTGGAAAAATAATGTATAATTTACAGTGAATAACCGTAAATTGACATTCCCAAAATTCCCTGAGTTACATTTCAAATTCGATGTTTTTTTGTTGAAATAACTATGTTTCTTAGTTTTTTCTTATCAGTTTTGCACATTAGGGTTGCATGTTACACCTAATGTTGTTAAATTGATGTTTATTGCATTATTTCAGTTTCCATGGTGGTGTTTAGTGTTTGTGTGAATGACACTGTGCACCTTCTATATATATTAATATTTAAAAGCTGCTTGTGATGGGCTTTTGTTCATCATGTGATTTTCTCATCACCACCTGCTATTGGTGGTTATCAGTGTATTACAAAGGTACTAAACAGATTTCAGTACTTCAATAGGTTGGTATATTAACATTATATCAATTAATTAAATTACGGTATTTTAACTGTAAAACCTAAAACGTTGCTACCATATTTTTTATGGTAAAATTCTGGCAACCACAGCTGCCGGTTTTTTACTGTAAATTTTACAGAATTGTTTTACAGTGTACCTGTTACTCCCTAATCCTGAGCTCCTCCTGATATGTGTCCCTGCTGAAACCATTCATGCTGTAGGATCTCCTCTACAGTTGCTCTCTCGGTTGGTTGATAAGTCAGGCAGCGACTTATCAAATCCTGCAATTCTGTAAGTGTTTTTCATTGGTTAGTTAAGTATGTTCTTTTATGTCCACGTGACAGTCTAATGTTATCAAGTATGAACATAGCTTTGGAAATATGTAGCATGCATTATGCTTTGTGTGTTTAATGTAATTGTCACTGTGTTATTGATAGTTAATTGTTCTCTCTCACCTGTGGACACTCTGACGTTAAAACTCAGACTGCTATGCATCGTGTCTTCTACACTGTTAAAGGGCTGACATCTGCACACCATTGTGTACATCATTATGCCCAGAGACCAGACGGTTGTTGGCCCTGCTTCGTATTTTAAGTCCCTGTAGTATTCAGGTGGGCAGACTCCTCCTGTTCATGAAAGCAAGAGATATCCAGGCTAAACAAACATTTTGTTTACAAAAGTCACCAGCAACTTGACCAAATGTCCATTTACACACATCCGTTCGTTGTTAGTATTAAATCACTACACAGAAGTTTGACTTCTCATTAGGACTGATTGCAACAGTAAAACAAAACGCTAACTCACCTATAAAATCACCCAAGTAGCCTGAAGTTTTGACGAGGTCACTGCAGCCAAAGTCAATCAGTTTGATTTGGTTTGTCTTTGTGTTGATCAGAAAGTTATTCAACTTAATGTCCCGGTGGAAGACGCCTCGCTCAAGACAGTGCTTGGCCCCGAGCACCGCTTGGTACATCAGGCTACGTGTCTGTGATTCGTTCACTTGCTGCACATTGTTAACCATGAATTTGAGCAAGTCCTTGCAGGGTTGTGGATATTCCAGGATCAGGATGTACCGATCCTCCTCTTCAAACCATTCCAGCATGTGCACAATGTAGGGGCTTAATGGAGGTCGTTTCAGCAGCAGGTTTACAGCCACTTCTGCAAACAGTGGCTTTGAACAGCCAGGCTACAGAAAAGAGAGTTCAGTAATTAAGAGTTCAATATCACATTTCACTTGTATTTGCAATGTAATTTGTATTAAATTATAATTTGTATGTAGTTTGTATTTAAATGTGTACATTAAGTTATGTCAACTTACTATTTCAATATACCAGTCTGTTTCACACTTGGGGATGAATTTGATGGCGACCTGCAAAAAATAAATATATTTATTAAACAAAAAACAAACAAACAAACAAATACATTTATAAGTGCACTAGTGTTATAACTCATATATTGCAGATGGGTAAACTGATCATATTGAATCTCCAAATGAACATTAATTTTATATATTATCATTATCACAAATATTTCCATTTAAAATGATTTTAAATATGCTTTGGTCTAAGCACTGATCTATATGGTCTATATACATTAGGTGAATAAAGCAGTGATTCTACCTGCTCGCGTAGAAATTTTGAAATCCCCTCGTACACAGTGCCAAAGCCTCCTTCTCCAATCTCTTCTCCCACTTCATAAATTTCATCAAATGGAACTGCAAAAATGTACAAAGAGAGCATTTTAATATATGAGATTCATAGTCTAACATGAAATCCAGTAGCAGTGCTTGAATAAATATACACATCCAGTTCACATAAGATACATGCACACTAAATATGCTCAATGTTTGAGACTAAAGCTGCGTCCGAAATTGAATACAAAGTAAGTTCAAATTCAAATGTAGTACCTACTCAGACAGTATGCGATTCTGAATGCACCGTAAGTCAACATGTACCAGAAGGATTCTTTCAATTCCATTTAGGCGATCAGGAAAATAATACTACTTGATCAAGAGTACTAGATTTATCATTTACATTTGTAATACCGTGTGAGGAATTAGACATACGTGTATAAACACACAGACTGGGGTAACTAGACACAGATGTGAAACAATGAGTGGAGGAACAAGACAAGGTTAACAAGTGGACATAGGCTCACCAGGAGTTGGATCGGTGAAACAGGCTGCTCTGAAACGGGTTTGATCTCCGATTCGTCTATGCTTGGAAGCACCTGGAAATTTTGGGGCTACTGGATCGAGAGCAGACGGGCCTGGAAGAGGATCAGCTGGATCCTGCAGACCCGCTGGCACAAGGACAGAGGGTCCTACGGCAGGTGTCTTCTTTGAAGCATCTGGATCTCGATCAGGGTCAGATGAACCAAACTGAGGATCTTCTGGAGGATCAACTGGTTCCTGTAGAGCCGTCAGCTCAAGGACGTTTGGATCCGGCAGATAATCATTCGGATCCTGAAGAGTCATCGGCTCAAGGACGTTTGGATCCGGCAGATAATCATTTGGATCCTGAAGAGCCGTCGGCTCAAGGACGTTTGGATCCGGCAGATAATCATTTGGATCCTGAAGAGCCGTCAGCTCAAGGACGTTTGGATCCAGCTGATGATCAGTCGGATCTTGCAGAGCCATCGGCTCAAGGACGTTTGGATCCGGCTGATGATCAGTCGGATCTTGCAGAGCCATCGGCTCAAGGACGTTTGGATCCGGCTGATGATCAGTCGGATCTTGCAGAGCCATCGGCTCAAGGACGTTTGGATCCGGCTGATGATCACTCAGATCCTGCAGAGCCATCGGCTCAAGGACGTTTGGATCCAGCAGATAATCCTTCGGATCCTGAAGAGCCGTCAGCTCAAGGACGTTTGGATCCAGCAGATAATCCTTCGGATCCTGAAGAGCCGTCAGCTCAAGGACGTTTGGATCCGGCTGATGATCACTCAGATCCTGCAGAGCCATCGGCTCGAGGACGTTTGGATCCAGCAGATAATCATTCGGATCCTGAAGAGCCATCGGCTCAAGGACGTTTGGATCCAGCAGATAATCCTTCGGATCCTGAAGAGCCGTCAGCTCAAGGACGTTTGGATCCAGCTGATGATCAGACGGATCTTGCAGAGCCATCGGCTCAAGGACGTTTG